>JAGMVL010002113.1:0-600000 GCA_019202695.1 Populus x sibirica
CAAGATAGTATATACCTATGCATGCATTATTTCAATATCTTATGTTTTCAAACAACATCCAAAACTTGGCATATGAGCTTTACCAAATTTCCTTTAATTCCCTTGGGTCACAGACAAATTAAGAAAATGCTTTGCAAGAAGAAGTGTACACAGAGAAACCAGGATAATAATTTCAACAAATTATGAAAGCATCCAAGTGAAAAGCGATTGTAAGAATTACAAAAGGAGGATAACAAAGAGAAATTACATTGAATTAAGTGAAGAAAGCTAACCTTGCCGGTGAGCATCTCATACAATAGAATTCCTACACCCACCAATCAGCCGCCTTATCATGGCCTCTTCCCTGAACAATTTCAGGTGCCATATATTCAACTGTTCCACACATTGAGTTTGATCTTGTATTTTCGTCGAATTGCTTTGCCAGGCCAAAATCAGTCAACATCACCTAGACAAAAGATTGTATAAAACATAACTTTTTTGTTCAGAAAAGAATATGTTAGTGCATGTGCATGGAGGGAGGTGGGGAGGGAGGAGAGGAAAGGAATTACATGGCCATCTGAATCCAGCAGGATATTTTCCGGTTTAAGATCTCTATGCATTATGCCATTTGCATGAAGGTGACAAACTGCAGAAACAATCTCTGCAGCATATATACGTGCCAGATCCCTCCCTAAAATAGAATAGCCACATCTTAATACGTATCAATCTACTTCCAAGCCTTCAGCAAAAAAGTATCCAAACCAATGAAATTATAGATACCTGAAAAGTCCATGGTTATAGAGCTGGAAGAAAAGGTGACCCCCATTTATGAAATCCAACACCAGGTACAGTCTATATTTGGTCTGCATGCCAGCAACAGCCAAAATTTAATTTTCAGTAGTCTCAATGGGAAAAGGAAGAAATTCAAAAATAGATACTTTCTATGTTAAGATCCTGTTGTCTAGAAAGATTTTCACAAAAAATGTAATTCCTCAAAAAGATTCTTTTTCTCCCTAGGTGGCTGAATTCATGTTAGAAACAAATAAAATCAATGCAGTAACTAGACTGTCAGATGGATAATTACTTGGAAGGAGTATTTGAGCTGGACAATGAAGGGATGGGCTATTTTTGTTAGAATATCCCTTTCACCTCTCATGTAATCAACATGATTTTTCTCCACTATTCTGTCCTTCCGCATGACCTTCATTGCATATATTTCTGGTGTACCCTTTTTCCTCACCTGATAAACTTTCCCAAATGCACCCTGCCCGACAACCTTTAAAACCTCAAAATCTTCAATGCCCACAGTTTGGACCTCCAAAGTATCTCCACTGACACCCTCCACATCTTTCTCAATGGCATCATCATCTAGGAACATTCCTCTAGTTCTTTAATAGTCTCATCCAGGACACACTTCACTAGTTCCATTGAATCTTCCGTCTCGTTTAAATTAAGCTTGCTGAGCTTCAATGATTGGCTAACATAAGAAGAGGGGCCAACCAATGAATGTGACCGGTTGTGAATGACAACAGGGTTGTCATAAATAAGCTCACTGCCATCTCCCACAGACAGAGGATCACCACAATTCACATCTATGGATGGCAAAGGACCAAACACATCAGTGAAATCAAGTTCAACGTGATCTGATACTTCAGTATCTAAGGAATTCACAGGAAACAACAACCGGTTCTTAGTCGAACCAGGTAATTGAGAGGAAACCATTTCGCAAAAAGCCAAATATCACTATGACACCAACTGCAGCTGACTCAAATCTATCACTACTACAGATGTTAACTGCAGAAGGCCAAATCTATAACAGCTAAAGTGTGATTTCTCCACAAGTATCCAAAACACGAACTACTGAGGGACGCCTGTCAATGGCCTTAATCAAAAGGAAGTTGACGTACGCAATAGGAGTCCCAAGAAACTTTGGCAATAGGCAAAATAGGATCCAGAAGAAAAGTTGTTCTTGTTTCCTGATTTGCAGGAAACGGTTGATGCTCCAGTGGTACTTGAATTCATGAAGATCAGTCCGTCAAATCTGCAAAATTCAACACAAAAAAGAGCACAGGAAAAATTACCCATCAATGCCAAAATACCCACAATTCACCATCATTTCTACACACAAAAAAACACAAAATTTAAATCGAGGGTTTGTTAACAGATAGTTCAAATAGACAAAATTAATAAGCAAAGATGAGAAGCTTAAAGAAAACTTCAATTATATCCACCCATTATTCAAATACTAATTTCTCTTAATAAAAAAGAAATCAAAAAACCAACTTGAAACCGAAAAACCTACACTTAGTAATTATAAAACAAGAATCCAAAAACGGAATAACTAGAAACTAATAACAAATTAATGAATTGAAACCAAAGGTAAATTCCTCTACAATTATTACTTCAAATCTTTTCCAAAACAGATCAAGATATTAAATCCAAAACAAACAAAGACTGTAACTTTCATACCAAATCAGGAAAGGAAAAGGATTTAAATTCTGGGTTTTATAAACAGAACTAAATTAAATCAAGTGAGCAACCCAACTCAGATCCAAAACAACAAAATTTACGGACACTTTGAGATAAGAACCTGCATGTTTTCATACATAACTCAAATATTAATTTCAATAAAACAAAGCAAACAAATGCCAAAACCCATACTCAGACCTAAAGAAAGAGACTAGCTTGGGAAATAAAACAGCAGCAGCAGAAATGCAATCCTCAAAAAATATATAAAATTAATAAGAAAATCTTAAAACTCCGAATTAAAAGATAGAAAAAATAAAGAGAGGGAATTTGGATTACCTGGGGAGGATGCCGAGGGAGAGAGAAATGATGGGAGAATTTGAAAGGAAAGAGAGAGAGCTCTCGAGGAGAAAGCGGGAGGCTGCCGCTTCTATTTCTTCTTAACACTACTTTTATGCGTGTCCAATGTTTACGTGAATGGCAGCAATTACGTGGCGTTCTCTTAGTTGAGGTTACGTAACTGAGTTTGCCTGAACTATTGGATCTTGGAATATGCCTTTGCGGATCGCTTCGTGGATGACTGCCTGCGTTCTCTATCCAATCTCAATAAAAACAAACAATTATTATCCTAAGCATCATAAACTAATTTTTATTCTTTATACTCCAAGTTTGATTTTAAAATTATATAATAATTTTTTTCTGATTTCTTATCTTCCAATTCTTCCAAATGCAGGATGTGGGGTGGAGCTTTAAAATCATTAGAGATTTGATTTAAATAATCCTAAAATCATTAAAAAATTAATTTAAGTAATTAGAAAAATAACATTATTATTAAACAAACAAATTATTCATTTTTATCAAGACATATTTAAATTTGGACCTCTCCTCTCAATAAGGAGTTTTCTTTTCTAGAATGGAGTCTAAGCGCACTATATATAACTTGTTAAGGTTTCTATTCTAAATCAATCATGAATTTTTTTTACAAGCATTATGTTTTGAAAGAACAATTTTTTTGAATAAAATAATTCTTAAAATTATTGCAGTTTCAGTTTAAAATGGTAAGGTTAGGACGTGGGTTTCACATTAATGCAATATTGTAAAAACAAAAAAAAAAGATATTTATCCATAGATACAATTACAAAATAAATTAAAAGAGGGAAGAACAACATTGCTGCATTTATTGTAGCTTTCCTCCCTTTTTCGGCGTGGATTGCTACATTAAATACACATTTGTTTTACTATTCAAGCTGAATGGAAAAATATGATTTAGTCCCTGTCCTTGTAATTATACACATTGTTTTTACTGGAAAAATACGATTTAGTCCCTATCCTTGTAATTTTCTTTTTTGATACTTTGATCCTAAAACTTTATGTCTTTTATATTTCAATCCTTGAATTTTAAAGGAGAAGAGAGAAAGTCATAAAAAAAAAAGAGAAACTTTTTGGTCAACAACATTTCGACCACTTAAATAGTTAATCTTGATATAATTAAGTCGTCTTAAATAGGAAAGCTTGACGGAGGTGGTTTAGACCTTTAATAATGTCAAAAAAAAGTAGATTAATGTCATAACTCATTTTTTATACTTTATTTTGATCGCTTTTTCTACTTTCTTTTAAAATAGAAAAAATATTATTTATGTAATTCAACATTTTGCTATTTTTAACATTTTCGTTTATTATTTTTGTGTTGGTGAATTTTCAAAGGTTGGGATATTAAAAAAATTCAAAAGAACAAAAAACAAACGACGATGTTTTTCTTACTCTCATGTCAACAATAAAAAATGAGAAACCATACTTTTTGCTCCCTCGTGTTTGTTTTTTTCTCGTCAGAACAAGCCAAAGCTCAGTGTCTCTCTTTATGCCACTACACGACTAATTATAGTCGTAAACCTAACCTTGAAGTTCACACAACCTATTGCAAGTCAAGCCAAAACACACCATTTTCATCTCTTTGTTATTTGATTCAAAATCAAGCCATAAAACCTCACCTTGTCATCCAAGTTTATACCTATAAAATAGCTAAGAACACATCTTTTTCATCCAATTTTTCCAATTAGCTACAAATATTGTACAATCGACATAAAAAGATAGCTCATGTTCCCTTTGTTATTGCTATAAAAAGATGTCAAAAACCATATTATTTCATCTCTTATACCAGTTACACCATCACCATAGGACCATCCTTTTACAGCCTCATTCCTTGCAACCAAACTAAACCAAAAACACCCCCATTTATCCTTTAAAACTAGTTGTACCATCACCTTAAAAGACACCTTTTTTAGCTACAAACATAGTGCAAAAACAACTAGCAAGGAGAGCTAGATAATGTAAATCAATTTTACAAAGTTAATGGTCAGGATTGAATGTTGAAGAAGAGATTTTAGGTCCTTCTTTAATGCTTATAAAAGGGCGGGGCATCAATATTATAGAGAAAATAAAGAAAAAAATAATAAGGTTGAAAAGAGATAAGGAACAAAAATAATAAGGTTAGAGAGAGAGAGAGAGAGAGAGAGAAATGATATATGCAAAAGGAGATTTGATTTAGAAGAGGCAATCTAGCCTAGTCAAACTAGAATATTATTCAATTTGGGTTCTAAATGGAGCTACATACCTCGATTTCAAACGTTTTTTATCTTGTCAAACCAATGCAGCGGCTTTCATCAAGGTATAAAACCATGTTATCTTTTGAATAAATGTTTTGGTTCATGTTTAACCTTTCATTTAAGTCCTTTTAAATTGCTTTTACTTCATGTTGTTCCTAGATTTTGATATGCATCAAAATACCATGATTTTAAATAACACGAGTTTTGGTGAAATCTAATGTATTTTCCCTTTATAGTTTGTGTTTTGGTTTTTTCCTTTAATATACTTTGTTTAAAATTTTTAAATGGTTAGGTTGACAAGTTTCATAGTTTTGAGAACCGATGTAAACCTAACACATGGTTTTTAATCCTAAAATGAGTTAAAAAATATGTCAATGAATTTCCCACAAGTTTTCATCGAGTTGATGATGTTTTGATTAAACTCGTTTTTAATATTTAGATCGATGAGTCTCCTAGTTTTAATGAGAAAAATAGACGTGACACATGGTTTTTAACCCTAAAATAAGTTTAAAAATGTGTCAATGAGTTTTTGTCAAGTATTATTAAGTCTTGTTTAAGCTTTTTGAATGGTTAGAACGACAAGTTTCCTTGTTTTAGGGTCCTATGCAGACTTAACATGATGTTTTGATCTTAAAATAAGTTTAAAAATGCATCGATGAATTTTCATCAAGTTTTTGTTAAATTGACAATGTTTTGGTTTAAACTTGATTTTTAATGACTAGTTTAGTGGATCTCCTAATGTCAGGGACTAAGCCAAACAAGATTTTTTATAGAAAGTGTTATTATATATATATAGTTGGAAGACTTTTAACTCATGACTTGATACTATCTCAGACGAAAATCGATCAATAATAAATAAGTTGTGAATAAACTCATAAAATAATTTTGACAGTTAATAGCATAACAAAAAATTTAAAAGAAAATACATAGTCAGGATAACATTTCCTTGAAAAGAATGCAGTAAGGGTGATATTTATCTCCCTTTAAGTATAATCAACCGTTTGCTTGAGTTTTAGAAACCAATATATATTTTAGAATTCACAGTTTCTTTAACAAATAGGTAGCAGATCTATTTTTTTATATTTCTCTTTAATTTTCAAAGGTCCTGTTTTCATGTTGGGTCCAGAAAATAGGCACTTACAAAGTCTTTTTAGATTTAATTTGATTTTGAGAATGATTAGAGGGTGTTTCATGATTTGAAAATGAAGTTATTGAAGTTCATATGATGTTGTTTTGGTGTTTTTAGATGGAAAATAGGTTGAATCTTGGGTTTTGAGATTTAAATTACCAAAACATCAATTTCTAATCATTAAAGATGGCCAACATTTATTGTGGTAGACGACACTTTGTATGTCTAGACAAACGACGTGTCATCCATGTTTTTTTTTAAAAATAAATGTGTATGCTTGGGCTTTCTCCTTTTTAGTGATCGACACTACGGACATGGGCTTTTAAGCCCATACGCCTCTAAGTTTGGGCCCCACCTTATTTTTTATATTTTAAAATAAAGTCTTTTTCAATTAAAATAATTATAATGACATTTTAAAAATATTATGATGATACCATATTTTTTAGATAAAATTAAAGGATTTTAATGATGGTGTTTGAGGTTTTTAATAGTAATATTGGCAATTACTCTATGAATATGAGACTAGTATGCATTATTTTGTTTTTTGAAAAATTCATCATAGATATTTAATGAGAATAAATTTGACATGAGTTGTAAATTTAATAAGTTAGTCTTTATAATTTTAATTTACTTTATATATGATTATCATAGTCTTATGACATGAATGGTAAATTTAACAAGTTAACCGGACAAATCCAATATATTATTGTCTTAATATTTTAACAAATAACATATAATATATTGTTATATCAATATTTAAGAATATCATTTAATATAATTATATTTTGAGTTCATGATTAATTTTTATTAAAAAAAATTAACAATATTTGAATAGTTTTTTATATTAAAAAAATTGATTTAACCCTAAAGTCTTCCTACTAAAATGAATCTTCTTGTTGTAATTAGTACGGTCAATAATTAATTTTAATTTCATTAAAACAAATAATTTAAGATCAGTTTTTCTTTTTCGTTTTTAAAGAAAAAAATGGTTTTCCTTTGATTACGAATGATGGGCAAGTGGGTGGCCGTGTTATCCAAAAGCTATATTAGCAGTGTTGATCTTGACAGCAACATTAGCTCTCTAAATTATAATCCTAAGCCACTGCCAACAACATGTGTGATTGCCTTCCTTCCTCCCCACTTCCCTTTTCCATCATCAAACCTCAAAAATTAAGGCAACAATCTTACTCAACTGTTAACTTTTCAAGTGTTAACAGAAGTGGAAGGTTAAAGCTTACAAGCATCAAAGCCAGCAAGAATACTGGTGAAGTGGGGTTTAAAGAAAAAGGTCAAGAGGAAGAAGAGAAGAACTTTGAATTAGAATCATCAAGGATTCAGAAAGATAAAGAAACAAAAGTGGGTTCTCTTGGTTTTGATATTCTCGAATTGAAGGATGGTGAAAAGGATGGAAAAGAAGAGCAAGATTTGGTTGCAGTTGAGAAGGAGCGAAATAAGATAAGAAACGGAAGGAGAGGGAAGCAAGTAATTAGAAGATCGAGTATTTTGGCAAAGCAAGTGATTAGCATTCAATCTGCGCTTAGTTTGGGTTTTGTCTCTCAAATTTGGGTCGATACTAAATCTGTAAGTTCAATAGTCTTTCACTTACTGTTTATATATTTTTAAAAAATTCAAATTAATGCTGTTACTTGTATAAGGTTGAAAAAGGATGACACTAATCAAGCAAAAGCCATACCTGCTATCCTGGTTAAAACAAACATCAATCACTACTTTCTGCTTAGAAGATAATAGCTTGTAATTAGCAAGAGAATTAAACTGGCACCGCACCCTAGCTTTTTTTAATAGTTTGTTTGAATGAAGTTTGAGTTTTGTGTGTCTTTCCCAAGTTGAAATCTTATGAACTGTCTTAATTTTGATGTGAAAGAAGAAGACATAGAATGGCTGACAAGAAATGTGGTCGGGTTTTCATGCTGCGCAATCTGGCTCACTATTTCATTTAACCCATCCTTTGACGTGTTTTACATCTGCAGGATTTGCTGTCTGGTTCTGTGGTTCTGTGAATTTGCTATTTGATTAGTTCAGGCTCTCTTGCTGGTGCTTAGTCCTCCTGGATTTTACTAGTTTTTGTCCCCTTCCTCTGTTGATGCATCTGTTCTTGCCTTAGATCATAGTTTTGCTTTTGAGTTCATACATCTTAAAGGCCTTTTCATATTGTTTTGCTTTAGAGGAATGGTTTTCCAAGATTATCTGCTGCAGCATTTTTCCCTTCTGTTATTTATTTGATGTTGTTCTGTGACTTGTGATGCTGCTGTGTTGTTCTGATGTATTGTTCATTTTCCTGCTCTTCTCCCTCATCCCCATTCTGCTTTTTCTGTCTTAGTGATGCTGCGATTTCTGCTGTTGTGGTTGTGGTGCTTTGGCTGTTTCTCCGCCTTCTCTGCTGCCCATTTTCATAGCTGGTTGTCCAGATTGCTTTTCTCCTCTAATGTTCCTTTTTTTCTGCTCTTTCTTTCCTTAGATGATGTTATTCTCCATCTATAAGTCTTGTACTTGAGCTGAAGCTTTTTTCACGTTCTCTTCATCAGTATTATCTTATTTGATTGATAATTGATTTAATCACTTTGATGTTATAGCATCTGGGTGGTTTTGTAATTAACTGTGGAATTTGTTCCCAGTTTGTTAAAATTTTGACTTTTTCTTTGTTCAGTGGGTGGTGTTAGTAGTTGAAGTAAGGCCAAACTTGCTTTCTGGAGAATCAGAGAGGTTTCTTCTAGAGGATGTTAGCCAGGTAAACTTTTTCCATCTCTAAGACTTTCTTAGCAATTTGGCACCTAGGATGTTAGCCACTACATGATATTTAATCACTCTTGAAAAGTTGTTTATATTTATTTAATTTTATGTATCATCACTGACCCCACCTTCATAATAATGGTTTTTATGGATTACAATGTTGATCTTAGCAGGTTGGGGATGTAGTACTTGTTGAGGACGAGAATGTGATGGATACTGAATTAAAAATGATTGGCCTGGAAACGTTGGTATGTGTCACTGTTCACTGGTGTGCTCATATTTCCGTGTCACATGCATGTTTGTTTTCATAATTTGATGAATTGTAACCGAAAAATGTTTCTCGTGTCAACAATATTTTATCACTTTGTACCATTTTCTGATTTCTGGTTTGAGTAGTTCATTAAAGAAGAATTTTCATTCTTAAAGGTGAACGTTTTTGTCCAACATCCAAATGCCTTTCAGGTGTTTTCTGTTTTCAGTTTTTCTTGAAGTGTATCTGGTATTCCTACAGTTGATTTCATATTGGCATATCACTTTTTGAGAGATTAACTTTTGATGCTTGTTAGGTAGGATATAGAGTTGTGACACCAGGTCAGCGAGACATTGGAAAGGTCAGTGCTATATATTCATCAAGTCCTGTAATTTGTCTCGTTATTCAATTTCCTTGTTCTCATTTGCAATTTTTTAGGTGCGAGGGTACTCTTTCAACATTAATTCTGGGGCAGTGGAATTGCTCGAGCTTGACTCATTTGGGATTTCTATCATTCCATCTAGTTTGGTTGGTTGACTGGTCCTTTTTTCTCTCAAAAGAGCACATGCCACAATTTCTTGCTATGTAGCAATTGCGTGTAAAGATTTACTCGAAAATTTCCTTCATGAAAAAGGACAGGAGCTCAAATGCTAATCATTTTTTATACCTTCAGGTGAGTACCTATGCTTTACCTGTTGATGATGTGCTTGAAGTTTTATCAGACACAGTTGTTGTGCATGAATCTGCTGCCTCACACATACAGAGGCTAACAAAGGTATCCCCTGATGCATAATTATTTAACTCTTAATCTTGCTTTGGGTTTGGCATTATAGATTTATTTGGATGCCAAGAAATTTCTTAATTTCAATTAAGTTGCCTTGCAGTAACTTTTGTATGCTGAATATTTTCCCGTTCTCTTCAGTAGTGTAGCAATGCTTGAAGGCTGCTCTTGCTCTTGTATAAAATATTATATGTTTGAATATTTATGTGCACACGCGTGTTTGCACACAATATAGATGCCTGCTTGAAAGCAGACTATTTGATGCAATAGACTGAGGCTTACTGATGTTTGTTCTAAGCAATCATTGTTCTTGAGAACAGTTGAAAACATATTAACTGAACCAATCCTGCACCACATGTTTGATGCTATCTTGTTTTTAGTCAAAACTTAGTACTGGTTTGAAACTACTCTCCTTTGTGATTTGAACCAGAGCAGATATCCCAACTCCCAAGTTAACTTAAATTTTGTTTTTGCCGACTCTATCTCTAGAGAAGCTAATATCCACGCCCACACCCTTTGTTTCATTGTAGGAAGCTGAAAGCTTTCCATCATTTTGCTTGATATGACGATCTGTAGGTTAACGTAGTATGTTTTCATACTAGGGCTTCTGGGATGCTCAGAACGTGGGGACAAAAATAGATGAAGGTGAAGAGTATTCTGATTATGAAAGTTCTGTTACATCTCATCGAGGTCAGAGCACTCGGAGAAGTTCTAGGAGCCAGAAATTTCGTTCAAAAATTAGAGAAAGTGAGGATGATTGGGAACTTCCAATGGATTACTTGTGATATTTTAGTATTTTGATGCTGCTCGGAATGTGTATATACTCCATTGTAGAGCAGCACATTACATTTCCTCGAGTTCTCATGTCTTTTTATGTTGCCTCTTTTCCCAAAGTTAGATGAACTATCGAGACAAGCAGGGTAGTTAAGAATCATCAACTTTGGATGAAGGCTCTTTGATTGAGGTCTTTGACCGCCCACCTACCCTGTTCGAGGACTTGTCTCTGAAAATTGAGCTATGTTGTATTACTGTATATATGTTATCAATGGTAAAACGAAAAACATTATACTATTGATATATTTCCAACAGTTTCATGTGCAGGAACAGTTGGAACTATGCATGCTTTCATGTCAGCAATATTGTCAATAAAAAGAAAGAAAGAAAGAAATAAATAAAACCCATCAAGATCTTGGACCTGCTAGTCTGCTCCGACACTGGCTCCGGTGAGAATAATTACTCGCTTGGAAGGGAATCCAAAGCCAAATCATCTAGTGGATGATGATGGGCTCACTTCCCATTGGTGTGTCCTCCATGATCTGTGTAGTCATCAATGACTGGAATTAGCAGTTACAACTGGCATGGCAAGGGGATGTTTTCTTAATTTCTTTTTTCTTTTTTGGTGGAAACAGAGGAAAGTAATTTGGATTGAGATAAATATAGCAAAAGGTTTTTGGTAAATTATTATTACAAATGAAAAATGGCTAGTTTGTCATGAATAATAATAAAAAAAAAAAGCAATTAAGAGTGTTTGGATAGTAGTAAAATTGTTTTTTAAAATATTTTTTTAAAAAAATATATATTAAAATAATATTTTTATTATTTTTTTAAATTTATTTTTCACATCATATTAAAACAATAAAAAAAAACTCATATAAAAGCATCCATAAACCTCAAAAGATGGTTTCAAAGGTTAAAAATAACATTAGATAAGATGGTCGGAGATTTAGGAATGGAAAATACTTTTTTTGTTCCTCTCTCGAGACTTGCAACCCTATACGATGTTAATTTATTTATCTCATGAACATAATTAAAATCAGTTTATAATAAAGGCTTGTCTATTAATCTCAACATCAAAATACTATATAATCAGCAACCTCGGATCGAGGAGCCTCTTGTCTCCCCTCATCCCACACACACACACACACACACACATATATATATTAGTAGCCGTTATCGCCTGTTTTCATTCAAATTCAAACCTAACCTGCTCTCTCATACCTGCTAAAATCCTCTCTCTCACACGCATTTTTCTCATCTGACATAAAAGCAATAGAACCATGCTTAAGCTCCAATCTCCACTCACCGGAGACGAGAACCTCCGGCAAAAATCTTGTCGGAAACCACTCCAACCAAAGAACTCACCAGTAACTCCAATGACCCAGGTTCAAATTTTGAAACCAAAGCAAGAGTGGATTGAGTTCTCAGTGGTTAGAGATTCCAACAAGGAGAACCATCCGATCTACACCACAACCCCAACAAAATCCATCATTGAGCCATTGGATTCTTCACTAGCAGAAGAGTTGAGTGCTATCAAGAAGAAGCTAGAGAGGCTGAGACTAGACAGAGAGAGAACTGAGAAGATGCTCAAAGAAAGGGAGATGGTGATGGATTTGCAAATGAAGGAGCTTGAACAGAGAGGAGAAGTTCAAAAGAGGTTGGAGATTCAAGTTGATATACTTTATAGATTGAAGGAACTCCAATCCTACTCTATGGTAAGTTGTTGAGTATGGAACGCGAAGATTAAATTTGTACTTGTCTGATAATTTTTGTTTATATTTTGAAGCAGATAATTTCTCCGATTCGAACACTGAGAGAGAAGGAGCATGAAAAGAAGACAAGTGGAGTGCAACCAGAGGAAACGAGAGCCGAGGATTCGGAGGAATCAGTGGGAGAAGATGTAATGCAGAGTCCAAGTTCAATTTGGGGTTCAGAAAATTCGATTTCATCCCAACTTGTAGCTGTGAAGTGAGGAATTTCCTCTGCTGCAAATGTGTTTTGATTTGTGATTTGGGTTTTATGGATCATCAACTTGTTCTTTCACTTCTACACCGCTTCATTGTAGAATCTGAAAGATGGTTTTTGAAGAGCGAAAAATAGATTGAATCTGATTTCTGAAATGATGATTAGCTGCTGTATCTTGACTTTTACTGCAACTTTCCAAAATGTCGAGCTAGAGCTTCATTATTTTCCTTTTCTTCTGGATTGAGAGATGCCATCTTTTCTTTCTTTCTTTTTCTTTCGAAAACATAAAACTGTACAGGCTGCCTAGAAGGAGGTGGTGTTGTGGAACCAATCATGAACACAGACACAAAACTCGGTACCAGGACACCGGATTTTGCAATTCGCACCAAATCCATGCAAGAAGGCATTGAGGATTTGTATAATCGCATTCACTTCAACAGTACATAACTGTGTCACAAGTCAAGGGAACAATGGAAGTAGCAGCAGCCAAGCAATGTGAACAATTACTACTATCACTCCCAAGAAGATGCTTTGCAGCAATGCCACATTCCATCAAACTCATCAAAGCAAACCGTGACAAGAATGCGACACATCATCAGCTCTCGAACACGTTGTTATTAGGAAAAAAAAAAATAATGGCAAGCTTCAAAAGAAATGAAAATTCATCAATAAGGCTGATTGATTGATCCTGCAACCAGTGTCAACTCTTTTTGCCGTAAAGTATTAGAGAACTCGTATCCAACTATCAAGTGAGTGAGCCTCTGAACATGATTTACAGGTAGAGTTCCTTTCTGCTGTTTCCCCGGCGAATCATTGTTTCTTCCCTTTGCAACCAATTTTATATATGCGAGGGTCAACACTTTTCTTTTTTTTTCATACTAATATTAAAAATAAATTTTAAAAAATAAATAAAATATTATTTTAATATATTTTTAAATAAAAAAAATTAAAAAAATAATTATTACCACAATATCTAACTCAATATCTAACGTAATCTAACTCAACATACCTTTACATATGATTATTTATTAAAACGACACATTTGTTGCGTTTTCCTTTATTAATTTCTTGACAAGAACAACAACTGAAAATACTTTGAACTTACCAGAATCATCATAGAGGTAATGCTGATGTGACATTGCATTGCTTCTTTTATTTTCAGTAAAGAGATGTGAAAAACAAGGTGAATATCTATACGAAATTGTGTTCTAAATAGTATTTTATTAAATTTTATTTTTTTATATTTTTAAATCGTTTTAATGTATTGATATGAAAAATATTTTTAAAAAATAATTAAAAATATTATTTTAATATATTTTCAAGTAAAAAATATTTTAAAAAACAATCATTTTTATATTCTTAGATAATAATATTTTTATCAAACCATAGATCCAATAGATCCAACTAATTGTTCTAGCTTATAGGCACTAAATCAATTCTTTGCAAAATAATGTAAGTTCCATAGAACCTAGGATTGAGTTTCAAATTCTTCCATGGAGCCACACTTGCCTACTTATATGATTACAACTTTCAAATATACATAATCTCCAGCATCAAACTCCTTCTTAGTTCTTTTGTCAGCAATCTGTTTCATCCTATTCTTAATTTAAGATTTAGAATTTGGGCTTTAGGAAAGTGCTATTTTGAAAAAAAACGCACAGCCTAGTAAGGGGTGTTGCTGCCTAATTCTACAGCAATCATACGGATTACGGACACAAATTCGACTAGGACACTGAATTTGCAACTCAGTTGGAAAATGCAATCAGATTAGAATGGAGAGACAGGGAAGCGGAAGAGAGATTTTCGAGCTTGCAAGATGTAACGTTTGTATTATACATGTATTTTAATCTTTCAACAACTTGGATATAAATTAGAATGAAATTTTCAAGGTATCTCACGTTCGGTATGGAAATCATACATGGTCTTGAATTTTCTTGTTTTTATCAGAAAAATATATTTCTTGTTCAGATCCTAATGATTTGGCTCTTCTGTTCACTTTGCTCGTTATGTTTGGTGCTATTTGTTATAACATTGATCTTCTTCCCATCGCTCCTCAAATTTCTGCCTATTGCTATTGTAACAAGTTCAGCACTTTACGCATTTGTTTGCATTCGTCGATTTCCTTTATTTTTTAGTACTCAATCACCCCCTGTTGCTGCTATGAAACCTTGTCCAGGGAATTCAACTCAGGAACAGGAGAACGATGATTTGGTTGTGCTATGGATTCATTCATTTGTCGACTCACCTTACTAACAATGATAGTAAGTTTTATTGGTGCGATTGTGTGGCTTCTGCTTCTGGTTATTCAGTCCGCTTTGCAAAATCATATGGCAAGGTATCGTACCTGTAATCATTGCACGAAAAACCCCTATTATGGTGATGGCCAAATGTCCGAATGAAGATTTCCTTCTACTGGAAAAAGCAAAACCTGAAGAAATAAGAAACCCCATAGCAGATTCCTCAAAAGCTTCTGCAAGCCAGCATTATAAAGAGGCAACGGTGAGAAACAGGAGCACAAGGGGCGGCTCATGTGGTAATTGAGAATGGATGATCTAGCTGTGACAATGTAGCAGCCTCTCATCTTGTATACACTTGTACAACAACAACAAAAATAATGATAATGATAATAATTGAAGAGTAATCTAGTTTAGACCTTTCTTTTTCAATAGTAGTACAAAAAAAAAAAGAAGGAAAGCTTCAAGCGTAAAAAAAAAAAAAAAAAAAAACACAAGAAGTTGAGGCAACCAGAATGTTCCGATCTCAGGTCTGGCTAAAGTCATCAAATGACAAGACCAGAAGCCTGGATAGACCCCCTGAACAAAATATCCCTACAGGCTACAGAAAATGGAAATGAATGAAATATTTTCTCCCAAATACCTAAGACAACAAACTGAAATGGTAGTTCAGTTAAAAATACAGATGAAGCTTCACAGATAACCAGCTCCATACCAGTTCTACAGAAGTGCAGTCCTACCTAAAGACCAGATTAGCAGAATTTCCAATGGTTGTTGCAGTTTACACATGTTACATATGTTGTCATAGGTTCATCTGCACTCCTGGTCTGCATCTGATAGTAAGTGCATTTGCGCTGTCTACAACGACCACACTTAAACTGATCAGTTGTGGCTTGTGCTTGACCACTACGCTCACAATCAAACAACACTTTCTCTTTAATTTGGTTATTCTCTCGCTTCCTTTGTTCACTTGCCATTTCTTCAGGGCCCATGGTAACAAGCCTCTCAGGTTGGACCTCTCCAAGAAGAACTTTTCTCCTAAAATCTGGGTTGTTTTGGTCCTTGATATTGAACATTATAGATCTGTACTTCAATTTTTGTGCTCCATTTGACCGACCGAGTTTTTCAAACATCATGGATTCTACAGACACAGCAACTCGAATAGGGTCGCATGCTTCTACTTCATCCCTGATGTCCTCATCAGCCTCGCTGGCAACTTTGGCCAAGGCCTCTGCAAGAAGTTCACGGATTTTGTCGCGTAAAGCATCATTACATTTAACCAGTGTCTTCAGCTTTGGTGGACCAATAGGTGATTGTGATGGTTGCTTCACACTGGAAGTCTGGATTTCCTGCTTGCTCATCTTCTCAACCTTGACAGTCTTATCCTGATCCATTTTCTCAACTTTAACAGTTTCTGAGGTTGAAGCCTTTTCAACCTTTACCACACTAGTCTTTCGAAGCTTCTCAACTTTGACAGTCTCCGATTTTGATACCTCAGCTTTTACTGAACTTTTACTGTCAATGCTGCCATTTTTTTTCTCGTCTCATCAATGACCATCTTTTTCCACATCTCAAGCAAGTCAGAGGCCACAGCTCGGATTTTCTCCTTAGGATGCTTCGCAAGAGGTCGAAGTTTTTTCCCAACCTGAGATGCACGGAGAAGCAAAATGTCAAAGGCAATCCACCAAGCATACCAACATAACCATTTCAATCATAAGTTCCCAACATAACCATTTCAATCATAAGTTCAAGGTTAAGAATAACAAAACTTGAAAATTTAACCAATTAAAGTGCAAGAAAGTAGCAAGTATAAGTGAGTTGGAAAAGAACTAAAAACAGAATGAACTTTGGCAATCATAATAATAAAATCCAACCTATATTACAAGGTCAAATACAATGGCATCTGGTATTCATTGCCATTGTTTTCTGGGGTAGATCTGCATGGACTGTTATACAAACAAGATCCACTTCTAATAAACTCCGAACCTGATGTCTACTTTGCCAAAATAAAATTAGCGAACAACCCAAGTAGGCCCAAAAGAGATGACATTTCAACATGATTTGATGTGAAGGGAACGCATCAAACAAGCTATGCAACAATTTCAATATCCAATCCCTGAACAATCATATTACACTTGAGATACTACAAAAACTTCTCCATCCATCAAAACAGCCATGTAATAACTACAGGAACTGCTTCAATTTAACGTGGGGTAGGGGACAGAGTTGAGAAAGAATGCATAATTCAGGTTGGGGGATACTTTGGCAATTCCTGAAATTGATTGATATAGATAGACCATTAATGGGCACCTGCACTCTTTTCTTGCATTGCAACAACAAATACAAGTTTCAAACAATATTGCTTGAGTTGAGTATGTATGGTTAAAGGACAACTAGCTAAAACATCTGACTAAGCATCTCCACTGAAAAAGTTCTAGATGAAACCCACAGGACCCAGCTCACTTCTTCTCATACTTAATTAACAACTTGGCAATTAGCATGGCAGACTAATATCAATTGGACCCAAAAGGTACAGAAACTGAACTTCTTTTTACAAAATGAAAAAAAAAGCATTTAAAATGTAAAGCCACAAATAAACAAAAACAGGGGAGAGAGAGAAAAAAATCATCCGACTAGAGTCTAACAAAACTTGAAAGTTAAGCAATTACAGTCCATGAAGGTTGCAAGAATGATTGAATTGGGAAAGAACCAAAAACTGACTGAACTTTAACAATCATGATTGTAGAGAAAAAAAAAATCAAACTATATTAAGAAGCCAAATAAAATGACATCTAGTTTCTATTGCTATTGCTTCTAGGGAAGATTTCTCATGGATTATCTACAACAAAGATCCACAACCATTCGACACCAACGCAGATGCCTACTTTGCCAAAGTAAAATCATTGGAACACCACAACAAGGCAAGCAAAAGATAACATTGCAGCAAACTTGATATTCACACAAGACATAAACATACTTCATATAAAATCCTTATAACAAGTGATAATAGACTTCATAATACAACACAATTTTTTGTCCATCAAAACAACCACATAATCTCTATCTAGCAAAAGCAACTCAACTCTGGCTACCAACCACGCACCAATGAACTGAAAATCAAGGGTAATGAAAACAAGTATTATGCAAGTTAAAATAATTCAGCAATTCATGAAATTTATGATTCCAGAGAGAACATCAAGCACAACATAGCTAAGCTTTTTTTCATATTATTGAATCAACAATTATCAACCTATTAAAAAGTTATGTTAAACCATCGGATTTCAATCAATGACCCTTGTAAGACTTTTCATATTTCAACCTATTCATTGTAATCCAATTTATAACAATAAGCAGAAAGGAAAAAAAATTGAAAGAACTAATTCCTTGCTTGAAATAAAAGCTTACAGCTTTCTTCTCTTTCACTAATCTTATCACAAAATATAAAACACCTCCAGAACAATTTTGCAACTATAATCAAACTCTATCCAATTCAATCAACTCAATGCTTAATTACTTAATGAAGCAATCACAATTTAACATCATTTGGAGCCCACAAAAACAAAAATTTAACAAAATAAACACAAAAAACTAAAATTTCAAAACAAACAAATGAAAAATAGAAGAAACCCTTAATAAAATTACCTGAGTAGAAACAAGAAGTTCACTAGTAACTTTAAACTTCCTGAGCTGTTTCAGCGAATCAACACACCGAGTCACCTCCGGTCCAC
Source organism: Populus x sibirica (assembly GCA_019202695.1). Lineage (NCBI taxonomy): Eukaryota > Viridiplantae > Streptophyta > Magnoliopsida > Malpighiales > Salicaceae > Populus > Populus x sibirica. The sequence goes on from JAGMVL010002113.1 coordinate 18,661, forward strand.
TAGACGATACGTCATCATTGAGAGAAGCATCTGCAGCTTTCTTTGCTTCATCAAATAACTCCACAAACTCCATCTCCATTATTGATTGATTCCCTAAAAACACACAAAACAAAAATTAAAAAAAAAAAAAGACTCGAGCTTAACGATTTCTTTTATAAAAAAAATATTGTATAAAATTGACAGGTAGGTGAGATTGCAACCCAAGAAAAAAAAATTGGAGAGATCTGAAGAGGAAAAAAATAGATCTTTGCACAATAACAGAATAAACGGATCTAGAAAGGTAGGTTTTTGATAGTATTGCCGGCAGGTGTAGTTTAGAGAAGCCCTCCCTTGCCTGTCTCCGGAAGCCTTGGTTTTGGGGTTTGAAGATTTCTGTGTTCCTTTGCTAAGGTTATTTTGCCTAGTGCGTGTTTTGGGGCAAGGTGAGCCGTTGTTAGGTCTTTTTTTGTGGAAAAAAAAAAGAAAAAAAAAAAGAGTATGTATTTTACTATTTTTAGTTTACAGTGGTGTGTGGTTTGTGGTTTAAGGTTATTGTAATTACAAAAAAAAAAATTAAACTTTACCTCATCGTAATTCAATTTCAAATACTGGCGATAGAAAAAAAGAGATGATACAGACAGAATGGAAAAAAAATAGGAATAGAATTGTTATTGATTATGGTATATAAAATAAAATATAATATAAAAAGTTTATTATTCTTTTAATATATATTATCGTCAAATTTATATATTTTAAAAAATAATTATATTTTTTTTATTTTATTTTAGTTTATATTAAGTGTTGAAATTAATAATATTATAATAACTCTAATTATAAAACTATGACTGACTTGACGGGTTGACCCAGAACCGGATTGACCTGAGGCCTGGACTAATTATAGTTTAAGAAAAAATAAATGAAGAATTAATTTGACTAGACCCGATAAAAAACATAGGTCAACCTAGGATGAAACACAAGTTAAAAATCCTTTAACTTATTATTAAAAAAATAGTTAGAAAAAGGTTACTTTGATTATTTAAAAAAAAATAGGTCAACCAGGTTGACCCTCCCATCCTGTAACTTGAACCGCCTCAGGTCAACTCCCGAGTCAGGCTTCAAAACAATGATAATAATCACTTTTATTCATATGTTGACTCGGGTCAACCCGTATTGACCCTTCTAACCCGTGACTTGCATCTTACCTTGGTCAACCCTCAAATTGAGTTTTAAAATTATGATAATAAAAAACACTATCCTTGATCAGGGTCAGCCTGGATTGACCCTCTTGATTCATGACTCGGGCCATACCTCGAATTGACTTATGAATCGAGTTTTAAAACTGTGATAATAACAATTTTTATTTTTATATTGACCCTCCTGACATGTGATTGGGACCTTGTTCCGGGCCAACCCCTGAGTTAGGTTATAAAACTATGATAATAATTTTTTTTCCTTACATTGACCCGATTCAACAGTCAACCCCATCCACGACTTAGACTTTGCTCTAGATCAACCCCTAAATTGGGCTTTAAATTATGATAATAATCATTTTTATTCTTACGCTGACCTGGATCAACTTGACCCCCTACCCAGGCCTCGATTAGTAAGTTGGGTTTTGCCTTCAATCGACCCCTGAATTAGGTTTTAAAACTATAATAATAATCATTTTTATCCTTACATATCTTAATTAGATAATTTTGAAATTTAGAGATTTTTATAAAGATATTTTAGAAATAATAAATATTATTTCTAGAGATATGTCCCTTTTATACCTTCTCTTTTAAAAGCACAAACACTCACTCTAAAATTGTCCTAGATAAATATTTATTTTCATGTCTTTGTCTTTATCTCTTTAACCAAATATATTTTTGTTTTCATTATTTTCATCCCTTCTATCCTAAGACAGTAACCAAACGATACCTAAGTGCATTGCGTTTGAGAATTTATAATTTGATAACGTTTAAAAGGTATTTTTTTAAAAGTGTTTTTTAATTTAAAATAATATTTTATAGTTTTTTTTTAACAATAGTATATTAAAATTATCGAAGAACACCAAAAGCATCAATTTGATGTTTTTTAATTAAAAACACAATTTAAAACTACTTAAAAAAAATAGAAGCTCCTACAATGGTAAGCCAACACTAACTTGTTTTAAGCTTTGACTCATTCAAAATTTTTAATAAATTTATAAACACATCAAATTTAAATTCTTATTTATTTATTATATTATGCTAATAATATAAGGAAGGACTAACATAAATTAACAAAAAAACTAAAGGAGGAGAAGGGGGTTTAATGTACCCCTCCTCGTAAAGCCTTATTTATTATAATAATATTTTTTATCTTTTTATTTTTTGATTTTTTTTTCAATCAATGCTTTTTTTATAGATTCATCATTCGAGATTAAATTTATTTTTTATTGGGTTGGGTTGGGTTGGGTTGTCTCATTCTTATGATACGGTTCAAAGATTTGATTGGTTAACTCGGTTGACTCAGGTTATTTTTTTTAATTGACTTCCCTCACCCAATTTTATTATTTAATATAGACTTACAGAAAGGGCTTATCAAACCTTTTATCGTTATCATTTCACATTTAGTTCAAATTAGATAGTTATCCCCAAAAAAATAAAATGAATGTAAAAAAATATTCATGTTATGGAGAATTGTTTTTGATAATGTTATTAAATCTAATTTATCGAGTCAATCTTTAAATCTTCGCACTTAACTCTTTGTCTAAACTAAGTTTCGAATTAAACCATATAAGAGTTGTCTGGCATAAACACGTTGACTTGACATGTCCAAAAATATCCTGAACAAATCGGTAAAAATATGGTTTGATTTTAAAAAAAATTTAAGATGATATTTTTTATTTAAAATATTAAGACGACAACATATTAGATCGACCTGAGTTTCACAACTTATCTCGTCAAACTTACAACTTGAGTCATGGACTTCATTAGGTTTAATAATTTTTTAAAATAATTTTTATTTAATTAATTTTATGATAAAAAAATAAATATTCATAAAATCAAGCACTAACCCAATGTCGAGATGATTGTTTGAGACCACCATAACCCCATAGAAAACAAGCATAAACAAATTATAAAGTTCAGTTCTCAATCAACCTAAGTTGAGTCGCCAAACTGTTATCTAGGTTATGGACTCCATTAAATTTAATAATTTTATTTTTTCTGAAACTATTTTTATATTTAATTTTATAAAAAAAATAAATACTCACAAAATTAAGCACCAATCAAATGTTAAGGACATTTGTGTTGGGATCATAATAAACCTACAAAACAAACTGAAATAAATTATAAAGGCTAATACAAAATTAATAAAATATTAAAGAATAGAATTGAAAAAAACAAGAGTAAAAAAAATCAATAAAAACTCAATGTTGAAAGATGAAGTTGAAAAAAAAACAAAAAAAAATCAAAGAAAAAAAAACAGGTCAAGTGCACGAGCCCAACAAAAAGACATACATGTGGGCCTAGGAAAGGCTGGCTTACCTGGGTCTTTATTCATTTTTGTTTTTTTTGAGGTCTGATGATATATTTTTCACCTTAAAAAAAAAACAATATACAATAAAAGATGCGTTGTCTATTGTTCAAGTTTCTGACTATCAAAAATCGGTCTTCCACCTTCTAGGTCCAAACAAATTCATTTTTGTCAACTAAAATATCTAATAAACACCATAAGAATCTCAATAAATTTATTTTTGGTCTTTAACTAACATTTAATAATTTAAAAAATGAAAAATCAATATGAACTTAGAAAAAAATTCTCCATCTACAATCTACTTTTTTCAGTAAGATAAAGGGAAAAAAAGACCTAAATGGAACACTCTTTGTTAAATAAAACTCATTAATACCAAGAACGACTTATTTTGTTGTTGAAAAATAGCAATCCTCCAACTTTCTCTTTTCTTAGTTGTTTTTCAACGACTCTCTCTCCTACCTCAAACTTGGATGCTAAAATCCAAGAAAAATAAAGTTTGGGACCAAATCATTTAATTGTGAAACTAAAGGGACCAAAAAATAAATTTGACAAAATCCCAAGGAACAAAGGCACCAACATAATTTTTTTAAAAGGCCTCCTATTTTTTTTTTTCCTTTTTGTTTCTTAATTTTGATCCCCTAGTTTTCAATTTTTCTCAAACAATAAAATCATATTCTTTTTTCGTGAAATCAAGCAACAACTTAATGACATGACATTTTTTTAGATTGAGATAATCACATAAAAAATAGATTGAAACAAATTATCAACCTCAAATCCTAATAAACATAATATTGAATGATCAAATTATAAAGTAAAAAATTTGATGACCAAAGGAAAAAAGAAAAGAAAAGAAAGAGAACCAAAGTTGACATCAATTTTTTTTAAAAAAAGCCCACCATTTTTTGTTTGTTTTGACTTTGGTCCCATTTTTTCAATCTCTTGCGGACAATAAAATTGAATTTTTGTTTTTGAAATTGAGCATCAACTTGGTGTTATAATGTTTTTTTTAAGATCACACTGAGCATATAAAAAAAGCACATCAAAACAAATTATAGAAAAAAAATGAATTTTAATGAAAAAAAACTAAAAAAAGCACAACACTATGCTAATTCAAAATGTTTTGCCTGAAGAGTCCCTAGTGATTATTTGATGCCTTTTAGTTATTTTTTAATATAAGACTGCAAGAAATAAATTTCTTATAAATGGATTAGTCTTGGTAATAAAAAAAGGCATTAGATCTCAGGAATAACAATTTTTTAGAAAAATATATTAAGTCAATTAAGTAATTGGCAAGTTAAGTAGAAAAATTAGCTCTACTTGTTTTAAAATTTAAAATTTAAAATTTTAGGCTCATTTTCCAATTTGTTTCTATAAGTTTAACCGCTTATGATTTATCCCTAAATATATGATATATAAATTATGTTGTATCCCTAAAATTAGATACAACATAATTTAGTTTTAAATAAATAAATATGAAAAAATTATATTTTTTCAATCAATAATATTGGATATAGACATGCCATATGAAAGCATTTATATTAGTTGAAATGATAACATGTATTAGAATGATAGATTATTGCAAAGAAATTAAAAGTAATTAAACTTATAATAAGGAAATATTGAATATTAAGTATAAAACAAGTTTAATTGCCTATGCTCTGAGTTTTTATTTTAGTTAGTGAATGATATTTTTCAAATTTTATTTTTTTAACCAAATTGTTTTTTGAAATATAAGCATAATTTGTTTTACTTAATTTACATAGAAAGTTCATCGCAATATATGAAGGTCAAATAATTTTTATAATAATGTAGGGAAAAACGTGTCATTCATATGAAAAATATATTTTTGAAAAAACAGATTTTTTCTTATAATTTTATAAAAAAAAGGTTTTTAGTTAAAACTCCATTTTCTTGTTTATGTATCCTTTTTTAATTAAAAAAACATATATTCTTTTATTCATAACATGCTTGCCCTCTTACACTTTAATCATTTTTATTTTTCCTTTATCTTTTTTAAAATTATTGTTTGCATTCAAGAGTTTATAAATTAATAACACTTTACATACTAACATATACTAAAAAAAAAAATTTAAATTATTTACAAAATTATCTTTATATTTTCATTAATAACTATTGAAGATATTATCAAATCTACTGAATCATGATAGTAATCCATAATCATGTTTATTTTCAGTATCAGTATTGTCTTCAATAAATTTAATAATATCTTTAACAATAACTAAAAAGCACTTATATTAAATATTATAATTTTTCTATTAAATTAAAAAAAAACATAACCATCACCCTCTTAAGCCAAACTCAGATCTCCAACAACAAAAAGAAACCCCAAATTAAATTGAGTTTAGATAGTCAACTTGGCAAGGGATGACCAATTATTTTACACTAACAGTGGAGATCGAGACTTTTCTTTAACCAGTAGACGCGTGTTTGGCAGTGTGGTTGCAGGTGCTTTTCAAATAACTTTTCGTGCCGAAATGCATGCTAATGATTTTTTTCATTTTTTAAAAATTATTTTTGACATCAACACATCAAAACGATCCAAAAAATATAAACCACACTTAATTTTAACAAAAAAAAAAATTTAAATTTTTTGGAAACGCAGCCGCAGCCGCGTTCCCAAACGCTGCCTTAGCAACCGCGACCAGACCTCTCTCCCTCACTACCTAGTGAACTATCACCCAACCTGTTAGCTGATTTCAATCAATTCACGTAAAATTTTTAATCTGGTAATTTATCTAAAATTTAATGCAATATATAATTTATTAAAATAATTAATTTAACTTATTTTCATGTTCAATTATATTAAATTAATCCTAATCAATGATATTCATAATTAATTTAAAAAATACTAAATTCAATATAAATCCTAAATAATAATTTTATTTTAACTAAACCAAACATAAATTAAATATAAAATCAATATATTTAATGTTAATGTAATGTAAAACTAATATATTATTTTAATTTTTATTTAAATAAAGTTATTCTTTCAAAATTTTTAGATTATAGTCTTAATTTTTTTAAAAAACCCTTCTCTCCCTCTCATTTTTTCTCCTTTCACCATCATCGAGCACCCCTGTCCTTTTGAATTTCCTCTTTCTTCCGTTCTCTCTCTTTAAAATCAAACAACAAATCGTTTATTGTGTAATAAAAGAAAGATAGATCCGATCCGGTTCCATAAAAGACAACCTCTGTGTTCCTCCTGTTCCTGCTTCTCTGTTGATTGTCCATTTTTACTATCATTTCGTTTTCAGTGCGTTCATCACCTTCGTTTCTCTAATCCCGAGACGATAAAGCCACTCTTTCTATTCCTCGCTCTGTCGCTCTGGTATCTCTTTTTCCTCTTTTTTTTTTATTAATCAAATTTTGTTGTTTGTTAGTTTGTCTTTTGTGTTCTTAGTTTTGGCTTGTGTAAGAGGGAAATAAATCTCTGGAGATTTGTTGGTACTATCTGGATCGTTCAGGGATTTGTCGTCATTGAATTAAATCACAGGTTTTGTTTTTGTTTTTGTATTTTTTATTGTTCTTTTTTGAAAACACCATTTGCAGTTCGGAGCTATTTATCAACTCTGAAACTCAATTTCTTGGTGAGAGAGACAACAAAAGAAACAAGGGCTTGTTGCTGTAAACAAAGATTGAAACTTTTGAATAGGTTTTAGATGTTCGAGGTAGATGAATAATATGTTTGTTTTGTGTGTTAATGGGGTGTGCCAATTTTGGAAATGAAGGGCTGTTTTGATTGGGTTTCGATAAGGGATTTGTGTTGTTAATGGTAAAGTGGGCAAAGTTTTTATTTGATTCTCCAATGCGGTCATTGGAGGATTATTTATGACTTCTGGCTGGCCACTGCTTTTATCTTTGGATAATTCTCCTGTATCGGAGCAGCCATTGCCTCATCATTCTGGTAGTTTTAGTGCTTTGGGGGTGTCACGCCGGGATTGTTCTTTCAATACTTCTATCCTCCATCTTGCTCAAGGAGAGCCATTTGAGGTAGATTGTTCAGAGAAGGACGAAGGCAGGGCACACTTTTTTGGTGATACTAGATTCCGTAGTGTGAATCCAGTTGGAGAAAGTTTTGATTTGGTTGTGAATACAAAGAGGCTCTATTCTCTCAAGTCTGAGTTCTTTGAGGAAGTTCCATTGGAATGCCCCAAACAACGGAGCAAACACCTTGTATGGTGGGGTGCAACTGCTAGTGAAATGCTACATAACAACAATAACACAACCTTTTCAACTGGCTTTGAGATTTCTAGGGACTGTGGTAACTTGGGCAAGCCTAAGGGGAGGAGCCGCAGGAGAAGTGTGCAATTTGATGATGTGTTGCGCGAAGAAGATGCTCGGTTCATCTACATTAATGATCCGAGGAGAACCAATGACCAGTATGAATTCACAGGCAATGAGATCCGAACCAGCAAGTATACCTTGATCACCTTCTTGCCGAAGAATATTTTCATTCAGTTCCATCGGGTTGCTTATTTGTATTTCCTGGCTATTGCTGCTCTCAATCAACTTCCTCCTCTTGCAGTTTTTGGGAGAACAGTGTCCCTATTCCCTCTCTTGTTTGTTCTTTGTGTCACGGCGATCAAAGATGGATACGAGGATTGGAGAAGGCACAGATCAGATCGCAATGAGAATAACCGAGAGGCTCTAGTTCTGCAATGTGGTCAGTTTAGATCGAAGAAATGGAAAAAGATACGAGCTGGTGAAGTTGTGAAGATCTGCACTGATGAGACAATTCCTTGTGACATGGTTTTGTTAGGGACAAGTGATCCTAGTGGTGTTGCTTACATACAAACAATGAATTTAGATGGCGAGTCGAACTTGAAGACTAGGTATGCGAGGCAGGAAACGTCCTTAGCAGTATTGGAAGGTGGTGCAATTTCAGGGCTTATAAGATGCGAGCAACCCAATAGGAATATTTACGAGTTCACAGCCAACATGGAGTTCAATGGGCAAAAGTTTTCCCTTAGCCAATCTAACATTGTATTGCGTGGATGTCAGCTGAAGAACACTGGGTGGATAATAGGTGTTGTGGTGTATGCTGGCCAGGAAACAAAAGCAATGTTGAATAGTGCAGCTTCTCCTTCCAAAAGAAGCAAACTGGAAATTTACATGAATCGGGAGACACTATGGTTGTCTATTTTTCTGTTCATAATGTGTCTGGTTGTTGCGGTGGGAATGGGTCTCTGGCTTGCACGATATGAGGACCAGCTTGATTATTTACCTTATTACAGAAAGAGATACTTCACGCCCGGGAAGGATTATGGGAAAAGATACAAATTTTATGGGATTCCTATGGAGATTTTTTTCTCATTTTTGAGCTCTATCATAGTGTTTCAGATAATGATTCCCATTTCTCTTTATATTACAATGGAGCTGGTTCGTATAGGGCAGTCCTATTTCATGATTGGAGATAGGCACATGTTTGATAGTAGTTCTGGCTCAAGGTTTCAGTGCAGATCCTTGAACATAAATGAGGATCTGGGTCAGATACGCTATGTTTTTTCAGACAAGACAGGGACACTTACTGAGAACAAAATGGAATTTCGAAGAGCAAGTGTAAATGGGAAAAGTTATGGAGGCTCCTCGCTAACTGCTGAGCAATTGCTGGAAGAGAACATTTCAGGTAGTAAACCCTGCTCTACTTGGTTATCAGCTTCAATTCAGGATAGATTTTGTTGTAGTCTTGCTTCTTAAATCATGTATTAAGCCTTGGGATATGTTGCACTCATCAGCAGTTGCAACATTGACATATTGCACTCACAGTGTATTATATTTCTGTTTTATTTTATGGATTATTGTCAGGTCTTTTAAATTCACCTCTTTTTTCCACTATTTACAAGAACATACATGTTGGTAAATGTACTGCTTAGTCTGAAGCTTTTACTGCTTATTTTGATCCATGCCTTATTTGCATTTATCATGCTTGTCAAAGATGATTGTGTAAATAATGTGTACTGTTCAGTTCGTGAGTGATTGCTATAGATTTCATCATTGTAAAGCATGCTAGGATTTCATTATATATGACATTCCATTTTCCTTGACTGTTTACAGCTGCAACTACACAAAAGAGATGGAAACTTAAATCTACAATTACTGTTGATTCTGAGCTCTTGAAATTGCTGCACAAAGACTTAGTTGGAGATGAAAGAATTGTTGCACATGAATTTTTCCTTGCACTAGCTGCATGCAACACCGTGATCCCAGTCTGTACTCATGATGGATTTTCTAGTTGCACAGACAGTCAAATTTTTGAGGATGTAGAAACTATTGACTATCAGGGTGAATCTCCTGATGAGCAAGCTTTAGTTGCTGCTGCCTCTGCTTATGGTTATACTCTCTTCGAGCGAACATCTGGACATATAGTAATTGATGTTAATGGTGAGAAACTAAGGTACAAATCTGTCCAGTCCACACTTCATTCTCTAGCTATCATGCTTTATTTGCTTTTCTGAAGTTCAAAATTTAAACCATCTCTTTGATGTCATTTGAAGATACTTTTTATTTCTTATCAATGGAAGAAGTGGTAATAAATAGATCTTATGTGAAATTCAGGTTGGGTGTTTTGGGCATGCATGAATTCGATAGCGTGCGGAAACGAATGTCTGTTGTAATCAGATATCCTAATGATGCTGTAAAAGTGCTGGTCAAAGGTGCTGATTCTTCAGTGTTGAGTATTTTAGCAAAAGACTCGGGGAAGGATGATCATGCAAGGCGTTCAGCAACATACAGTCATTTGACGGAATATTCATCACAAGGTTTGCGCACACTTGTGATTGCTGCCAGGGATCTTACAGAGGAAGAACTTGAGCTGTGGCAATGCAGGTTTGATGATGCAAGCACTTCTTTGACTGATAGAGCAGCAAGGCTACGCCAAACAGCAGCTCTCATAGAGTGCGACTTGAATTTACTTGGTGCAACTGCAATTGAAGACAAGCTACAAGAAGGTGTGCCGGAAGCCATTGAGTCCCTACGGCAAGCAGGGATCAAGGTCTGGGTTCTGACTGGTGATAAGCAAGAGACGGCAATGTCTATTGGTCTCTCTTGCAAACTCCTGACACCAGATATGGAGCAAATTATTATAAACGGCAATTCAGAGAATGACTGCAGAAAACTTTTGTCTGATGCTAAGGCCAAGTGTGGTTTAAATTTATCAAACAAAGGAAGCCAATATTTGAAATGCAATGCTGAAATGGACTACCTTCAGAGGCCAGAAAGGAAGGAGGAAGTGCCACTAGCTCTCATAATTGACGGGAACAGTTTGGTATACATTTTGGAAAAAGAACTCGAGTCAGAGGTGAGAATCATTTTCCTATGTTTTACACAACATATGGATTTGATTTTATACTGCACTTTCTAATTTCTGGCATTTGATACTTTGAGTTCCATCTTATTTGGAGCACACATAGCCTTGTTGGTTCAAATTTGATATATTATAAATAATCAGTTCTTTTATGATCTCTCTACAGCTTTTTGACATCGCAACTTATTGTAAGGTTGTGCTTTGCTGTCGTGTTGCACCATTACAGAAGGCAGGGATTGTTGATCTAATCAAGAGCCGATCTGATGATATGACATTGGCTATTGGTGATGGTGAGTTATTTCCAAGAATTTATATTTTGTAAGAAAATTGTTTGGGCTTTTTTGGAAAGTTGAGCATGGTGTCCTTTGTCACAGAAGGAACGATATTTAGGAGTTTCTGTCCTTCTCCTAGTATAGGGCAAGCTCTATTTGGTTTTGTCAACTAGATTATTTGTTAGCTTTTAGTTTTGAAATATAATTTTTTTCTTGTAATGGTTTGGTTCAGTTTAGTTTATGCATTTCTATTTTCATCTACAAACATCTATTGTTTGAAATAAAATAAAAAAATACATACACCTAGAAGCTCTGCATGTTTTGTGCAGCCCAAATTGTTAGAATAACAGATGGGGGAAATGCCCCATCATTTAAGATCTGGATCAGTTTTTTTTTTTTAAGCTCTTTTTTCCCCCAATTATGTAACTACAAACACTTGTCATATAAAGTAAAATAAAAACACCTACATCTAGTGAGTGTCCATTTTATTTGCAGCCCAAAACTTTAAAATAACAACCAAGGGTAATGCTCCATCATTTAGCATCTGGCTTTGGCTTGGTTTGTCTCCCCTATTCAGTGTGTGGTGCTTAAATTAAATGTTATATACTTATATACATCCTGTCACCTTGCACTGCAACCAAGCTCACTCCTTAGTCAGTTTTTGTGCCATATTGTGAAATATCATATGTATATGGTTTGTCTCATTTTTTTCACTTGATATAGTACATGATTAATAGTATATACACGTGTTATAGTAAGTATTGTTGTATAGATTTTTATATCCCTTTGATAGACAGTAGTAGATTCTTCTATTGACCAACATAAAGAATAGTGCTTTAGTCAACTTTCTTCTTAATTTTCAGTTAGTCTAATGCCTGATGAGGGAATAAGGAAATATAAAGGGTAATTGGATGCATGACTGGAAAGTCACAAAAGCTACTATGCTTGGTTGCTAGTTTCCTATACTAAGACTCATTTAATCACTTTTTAGGTATTTGATGTTAAACAACAGAAAATTCATCAGCTCTGAAGGACATAAATGTAATTATACTAAGACTATAAAGTACATAGCCTTTGTAAGGTTTTTTTTTTTTTAAAAAAAAAAAACTGCCTTCCCTTATTCATCATAACTATTTTAATGTTTTGATCACCAAATGGTCGTTCGAGGTACTCAAGAGATTCTGAGGTATTAAATGTACTTGTGATGGTTCTAATTAGCTGTGATCTTTTGGGCCAAAAACCCCTAGACTACGAGGCTAAGGAAGTAGACATGCAAATATTTGATGTCAAATCCACTTGCCTGAATGCTATGACTACACTTAATATCTTGTATAGTAACAATAGACTACCTGCACGTGTTGGTCATTTCTTAATCCCATCCTTTATTTTCTTGAGTTGGATCTTAGGCCCTCTCTTAGTCGCTACATTGCCTGCATCTACAATATTCATCATTAATTTTTGTAGGAAAATATTGTGACTTTAGGTTATAATGTTTGCATCATCTTAGTTAGGTTTCCATGTTAGGGCAAACTACCTCTTTGTGATGCAACTCCAGTTTTGATGGCAATTAATATATGCATGAGACAATTGTTTGTCTCATACAGAAAATGTACAATTGAGAGAGATGAAAGGAGTCTATTAAGGGCACCACTCTTCCCCATTCTCATCTCAGGTATGGTTGGAGGCCATATTTAGGTTAAAATGCCTTATCCTAAAAAACATTTAGTGTATTTTATAGGATAACAAGGTATGTAAAACAGAAATAACTGACTATCAACTGAGATAGTTTAATATTTTCGTTGTCAATGCAGTTAGTGATTGTCCCCATTCAGTTTTGTTTGGTATTTTAGAAAATTCTGTTTTTTGAAAAAAAAATTACGATGAAATTATTCAGAGCTAAATCAAAAAACTCACTCCTACTTCAGCTGGTATCAATGGTTGAGTTTTTATGTCACTGAGCTATTTGTGCTCTTTAATGTGGATGCACAAGCAAATCAATATCCTTATACCCTTTCTGAATATTGGCATTTCGTAGGAGCTAATGATGTTTCAATGATCCAAATGGCGGATGTTGGTGTTGGAATATGTGGTCAGGAAGGGCGTCAAGCAGTTATGGCATCAGATTTTGCTATGGGACAGTTTCGGTTCCTGAAAAGACTACTTTTGGTACATGGACACTGGAATTATCAACGCATTGGTTATTTGATTCTCTACAACTTCTACCGCAATGCTGTTTTTGTATTGATGTTATTCTGGTACACCTGAGTCCTTGGCACTTTATATCTTTGATTTCTTTCAGTTTGATGTTTGTTGATGAGATAGGTTTCTGTTCCTGGATTTAAATCATGAAATGGCTTAGAGTCAAACATGCATTATACAATTAATCCTAAAATACTTACAACCTACGAGCAACAAGACACTTTACATGGCCATTTGTTATTTCCTTGCCATTTTTTTGAGTTCACTTTGCATGGTCTGAAAAAAATTTGAGTTGGGGTTCTATTCTTTGTTTATCCAAAACTTTCTCCCTCCACTCGCTCCAACTTTAAGTTCATTGGCTGGGCCATGTTCAATTTAGAACTCCATTTTTGGTGAGGGTGGAGTGTAGCTTTCTTTGCTTTTCATTACCACTTCTAAAGTTTATGTTGAAAGTTACTTACTGTCTGGGCTATGTCCATTTGTTTTTCAAGTCCTTGTGTAGAATTTACTTTGAAAAGATGTCTGTTATGGATTAAATTCTAAACTACGAACTTCCTTTCTCTTTAAAATTCTAACTATCATCTCTTGTTTTCTTTGAATTGTATACTTTGCACAATTACTTGAAGTTTTGGTCCTAAGTCACTATGCGCTTTCTGTTTTTGGCATCTGTAGGTATATATTGTTCACAGCTTTTTCAACAACGTCAGCATTGACAGATTGGAGCAGTGTTCTTTATTCTGTTATCTATACTTCTGTGCCTACCATTGTTGTTGGTATTCTGGACAAGGACTTAAGCCATCGGACACTGTTACAGTATCCAAAACTTTATGGTGTGGGGTATAGACACGAGGCTTACAATATACGCCTATTCTGGGTCATGATGGCTGATACACTATGGCAGAGTCTTGTTCTCTTTGGCATACCCATCTTCATTTATAAGGAAAGCACAATTGATATATGGAGCATAGGCAATTTGTGGACAGTAGCAGTTGTTATCCTTGTCAATATACACCTGGCAATGGATGTTCAACGTTGGGTTTCTATTACTCATCTTGCTGTTTGGGGATCAGTGATCGTTGCATTTGCTTGTGTGGTAGTATTGGATTCTATACCTATCTTCCCTAATTATGGGTTAGTATTATTGGTGTCCATGACAATAATTAGTGTGTTTTAATATGGGCTTTATTCAGATAAGCTAATGCATGCCATTTTCCTTTGCCAGGACCATTTACCATCTGACAAAGTTGCCTACCTATTGGCTCACCATTTTTCTCATAATAGTTAGTGCATTGCTCCCTCGTTTTCTATTGAAGCTTGTACATCATCATTTTTGGCCATCAGACATTCAGATAGCAAGAGAAGCTGAGATACTGGGAAGAGGACCTGATTATTGGGGATCAAAACCTGTTGGAAGTTCCAGCTGAGATGTAAATTACTTCATAGAAACGCACACTTGAAGATAGCTTTCATCAAGTTATCCATTGTCTGGCTTTCCTGTAGCTGGAAGCTGTAAAGTTCAATGGTAAGCGAATGTTTGATTTAATTAGTCGCGGTAAAAATGGTATAAATGATCTCATGGTACATTAATTTAATTTTGATTTTCCTTAAAAAAAATGCTTTGGGAAACATCAGAAATCATCCTTGTTGATGTAGTGGGAATGGAGTTGAGTTCTTGCTGCCTTGTAAATTTGGAAGATATGGAAACGAGTGTTGTAGTAATCTCATGCTTCGCCTTATGAGGTGTGTGTTCATTCAAAAACATTTGTAAGGTAATGTCCAAATCAAAGTTGAAGGGACATTAATCTGATAGGTTCCCTATGACATTTGCCAGCCTTGAAGTGTTGTTAGGTTGCTTTCTGGTTTGAATTGGAGTGGCTTTACCATCAAGTAACCTGCATAAGAAGCTGACAACTATTAGGAGTTTGTTTTCTAATGTTTTGAAGAAAAAACATGATGTGAACTTTCCAAGTCGGGTTCCACCGACTCTGTATAACCCTTTAAATGGTGATGGCATGGGCAGCAGTGTCGTGCTGGTGGCCTAAATCTTGGGGAGAAGTGCACAATCCACGTTGTTTTGAGCTTTGAAAAACTGATTAATTTTGGAAGTTATTGTAAGGCTTTATAAATGTTATTGGAAGGACAGATTTTAAGGTCTAGATCAACCAGTTGCAAATACCACTCTCCTTTCAAAAACACCCCAAAACTCAGACTTTTTTCTTCACTTAATCATCCGTTTCTGTATAGATCGATAAGCCGAACCCTAGCTTCTTCGATTCACCATTTGCCAATCGAAACCCTAATTCTTTTCCAAAGAGAACAGCAATGCTTTCATGTCAAGTTACTGCTATGGTTATAAATGATGTAAACTGTTGTTGTGAGTCATGATTTTTGTTGAGGTTGTATATTATGGTAACCATAAGAGATGCTACAACAGACATGTAACGAATATGCCCTTTTTTTTTTTTTGTAATTGACCTATGTTTTTTTATTTGTTGTGTAAGTTGGTTTTTGTTGTCTTCTTGATGTTCTTCTGTTCTTGTGTCCTCAGATGAGTTGCACAAGTTCTTTTCACCAACATTGGAAACCGGTCATGCATACGACAACAAAGCAGCAAAACTATGTTATGGATAGAAAGGGAAGGCAGGATGGTTTGCTATGATCGGCTGGCACAAACAGTAACATTTCCATGATTTGATAGAGGGAAAATAGTTGGAAAACGGCCTTTAGAGGATGGAGCTCAGGCAACAAAGTTGATTTTCATAGCAATGGTGTCAGCAGAAGTGGAATTGCTGGGAGTTAGTCAGAAGTTGGAAATGATATCACAATGATGAGGGTCTATGGCCGAAAGAAGAGAAGGGAGATATAGACCAATACAAGAGCAGGGAGAGAAAGAAATGATGTATATAACAGTTCCATGTATAGGGCAGGCTTGGCATTTTCTTCAGCACATTTGACCTAATGGAATGAGAAAAGGTAATTGTTACCATTTTTTCCTTCAACTCTCCCCTTGCTGCTCTATCCATTTCTTTTACAGTTGAAAAATTATGACCAATCCTTTTTACGTTGAGGCCAAGACAAGACTTTCTTTTGCTCTTCCCTAAAGTGATACAGGGATGGTAGAGATATAGAGTGCAAATAATTTACTCGCAAATGACAGCTTATGAACACAAATAACACACCACTTTAAAGATATAGATCTATTCATTATTTTAGAGATAGAGTTAAAAAGAATAGAAGCTCACTTCTCACAAGTAGATCCAAAATTACGGAGTAGCGGTTTGGAAACACGTTCGAAAAAATAAATTTGATGTTTTAATTTTTTTAATATATTTTTAGATTATTTTGATGTGATGATATTAAAAATAAAAATAAAAAATATTGTTTAATATATTTTCGAGTAAAAAAATACTTTTGTGTTTTTTATTTTTCTAATTATTATTTTTTTTAATTATGCTAGTATGTTAAAAAAGTTTTCCGCTGTGACGGTCTAAAAAAGAACTCCCACTCTATGGGGTTACAATGCTGTACCCTTCATCGAAAATGATGCTGATGCACTGCATTTTATCACCGCCCACCCATTCTTATCCATACCTTAAAATAATAGTGACTTGAGCACTATTATATCACCATGAACCAAAGACCAAGGAGACATAACGAATAAGTTGTTGTCGTATTATTAGATAGCCTAATTTCCTCAAATGCCCTCTTCTTCCACTACCACATTGTAATTAATTAAAAAGTTAATCTAACATTAAAAAAAGGCTATATATATTTTTATATATATTATTATGATTTAGAGATTTATTTAAATCCTAAAACTATATTATTTATAATATTATGATGCAAAAAAAATATATAAATTTTTTTTATGATTACATTAATTCAGCATGATAATTCACTGAATCAACTTAATTTTTATAAATAGGAATTGATTCTAAAATATTTATTATTAAATCTAAAAAATAAGTAAAATGTAATTCTAAGATATTTGCTCTCTTTATTAACTTTAACTTTTATTAATTTTCTTAAATATGACAAGTCAATATAAAATGTGTGATCAATGAATGTTGATTTAAAAAAAAAATCTTAATTTAAGAAAAAAGGGGGTTATTATTGGTATTTTAGTACATTCAAAAACGTAACTAGCCCCACTTGAAAAATTTTCCACGAGAGTGACGCAGTGCCTAGTGACATCACAAGGTGACATCAGGAAACAATCGTAAGCGTCTAACAGTACCTCACGCGCTCCTTGTATGACGTGTAGAAAAGACAAGGGTATTATGCTGATATAATCCGTTTAGATTCCACGTATTCCGCGCTATTCAAGAGCGTGCATACAAGCGCGCGTGGTATTGTAAAATAAAATGGATGTGGAATTTTCCTGCAAGGTTCCTTCAATCTTCCTTGCATTTGCCTCAGCAAAAAGAAATGAACTCCCCTACATAAAGGGATTTCCTGAGCTCCGTTTCTGGTTTACTACTAAGCCTTAGGAGAAGAGAGATCGGTTCTTGACACCCACCACTCCCCTCCCCCCAAAAAAAAAAGAAGAAGAAGAAGAAAAAAGAGAGAAAAAGATGGAGTCTTCTTGGCCTGAGAATTTACCCTCACAGAGGAAGAAGGTAATCGATGAGCTACTTAGAGGTCAAGAAATTGCAAAAAAACTTAAATTTGTAATGAGTAAATCCACAGGGGATGATGGGTCTATGTCTGCTGAGAATCTTGTCAGGGAAATCATGAATTCTTTCAACAGTACTCTTTCTATATTGAATGGAGGTGGGTATGATGACGATGTCTCCCAAACTCCAGCAACTACGAAAGTGTGTTCACCTCTTTGGGATGGCCGCAAGTCATCAGAGGATTCCGGGGAGAGTAGCAAGAGCACTGCCACTGTGAAGGTTAAGGACAGGAGAGGATGCTACAAGAGAAGGTAATTCTTAATAGTTAATATATATAGTGTTTATGTCAACTTACTTACCAAGTAGAGCTTAGTAGATAATCTGGCCCTTTTATCTGGGTTCAAGATCGAGTCTCCGGTTCCAATCTTTTCTTTCTTTCTTTTTAAAAATTAGAATGAAAGCAATTTAGTTCCAAGCTTGAGGATCCTTGCTGTTTTCTTGGTTAGAAAGATTTTAGACATCTATTAGTCTCCTTGAGAAAGAAAGAAAAAAAGATCTCGATCGAGATGGTAGATGGGATAGTTTTACCCTTGATGTGCTGTGTTGCTTGTAATTTGTACTTCTTTTAGACTAAAGTCCCATTGTTCTTGCTTAAAGAAAAAGAAAAAAGAACACAAGTTGATAGTTCGGACACCACGAAACTAAGATGGCATCTCTGCTTTTGAGTGGACAATATATTGGTTCTATTTGTTATTCTTAAAAGAAAAGGTAGTTGCATATTTTTATTTAATTATTTTACAACTTGTAAGAATAAATAATATACTAAAACTAAGGTAAGTAATCGGTTCCATGTATAAAAAAGCAATGATCTCTGCATTACGATGAATCTTTTTAACTACAATTTTTTTTTTGTTTGCTGCTCTCCATCGACCTAACTATGAAATTGGATCTACTTGTTAATTTCCTGCAGAAGAAGCTCTCACTCATGGACAAATGAGACCTCCACTCTAACCGACGATGGCCATGCATGGAGAAAATATGGACAGAAAATGATCCTTAATGCCAAATTTCCAAGGTAATATTATTATTGGTATAGCTAGAAACAACACATTAATTAATTAATTAATCTCAATTATTGTTCATATTTTCCAATATATATCCTTGTTGTGGCTTGCAGGAACTACTACAGGTGCACCCACAAGTTCGACCAACATTGCCAAGCAACCAAGCAAGTGCAGAGAGTCGAAGAAGAACCCCCTTTATACCGCACAACATATCACGGATATCACACATGCAAGAACTTGCTGAAGGCTTCTGATCAATTTGTCCTGGACCCGATTGATCACTTCCATACAGATTCTTCCACTCTTATGAGCTTCAACAACAGCAGCAATCACCACCAGATGATGACAAACAAACAAAACCACCCATTCTTTACCACATCCTTCCAATCAATAAAACAGGAATATTACAGCAAGGAGGACAATGACATGCCTGGTTATGATCCAACGATCCACAATAACCAAGCATTATCCTCCGATTATCTCCTGCCAACTGACGACCATGATCGCATCTCTACTTTTGATCATGGAGATCTGATTTCTGGGGTCAACTCATCTTGCACCACCAGTTCACATAGCTTAGACATTGATAGCATCATGGCGGAATCTGTTGGTTTCGGTGACGGCGGTGATGTTTTAGGATTTGAATTTTGTGGATAATTTCGGTGCATAATTATATATCGCAGCCTCTTTGTATTTTCCATGTACAAATCAAGAATGAGCAAGTAGATTTCTCACAAGATCAGTACTAGAACGTACGCACCATGTAGCTGTACTGTATCATAGAAGTTGAATATCTTTCTTGTGTAGTTGAAATTTGCCTTGAAATTAAGAAAATAATCGGGGCCAGTACTTTTCAGTCTCGATCATTTGCATTTCTAAGTAGAGAGAGAGAGAGAGTCCCCATGCTTTTCTACCAAGGCAATTATTGAATGGCTATATCAACAATAAACATAAAGGTGTCTTCTATTATCTGATAGTCAGTTCTCAAATTAAAAAAAGACAATTATACCCATCACAACAAATAAAAAAATCACATAAAATTGATTGAGAATTTTTATTTCATAATAAATTAATATCACAACAAAGAAACAAATACATGTTCATACTTAAAATTTCAACATCAAGACCAAATCAATACATCTTAATTAGTTAAATCAAAATCAGTCTTGATTCATTCAACCTCATCACAGGACATTGATTGTTATCTTTATTTTATTTCAACTTGTAAAATAAATTCGAGGTTAAAATATTTTATCGTAATACATATTAAAATCAATTATATGTTAAAAATTATTCAAATATAAATATTTCATCATAATATTCATAAAAATCAATAAAATATTAAAAATATATATAAAAAAAATATTTGGGTTCAAAAATTGAACCTTCGAGAGCTACTAGAATCCCCATGCTCTTCTACCAAGGAAATTATTGAATGGCTATATCAATAATAAACATAAAGGTGTATTTGCTAATTTTATTACCTTATATTGATAGGAGCCGATAATAAATCATTTGATCCTTAGTTGATTTCTCAAATAAAAAACAATTTATACTTATTACAACAAATTAAAAAATCACATAAAATTGAGTGAAAATTTTTATTTCATTGTAAATATCACAACAAATAAACACATATTTTCATACTTAAAATTTCAACATCAAAACCAAACACTATCAAAGAGATAAAACACTACTTCCCATAATGCACACAGCGCGGCGTACCTACAAACAAATACTTATATTTATTTTGATTTTTAAGGTTGAGGTTGAGATTGAGTACAATCCAATTATACATAAAAAAAAATTTGGATTCGAGAAAACCCCACTTTTCGGAAAGCGTACTTTATGGGCCCAGGTGAGCGAGTAAAACCAGCATTTGTCCCAGGCTTTTACAAGAGATGTACGCCCTGACTCGAACTTAAGACCTGCTGTGCAAATCTCAAGCTCTTTTCCATCACGCTACGCCCCTTGGGGACCAATTATACATAAAACTTAACCACAAAAACTAATTTTTCTTACTTTTTAGCTTTTTTGTGAGTTCCACACACAAAACTCAACCTCCACCTCTAAAGAGATAAAACACTGTCATTTGATACATTTTCAAGATAAAAGAATTCAAGATAGTCCTTTGAATTAAAATGTTTCTGCTCTGCTTGGAAAGAATTTTTTTTCCCAAACAAATTTCACATCCATAGACGGAAACTTTTCTCCCCTGCTTTAAAAAAAGGGATAAATGCGGCTTCTGTTCTCTAAATAGTTTAATTCAATCCCTAAAAAGAAAATTCTATTCATTTGCGTCCATCAAGATCAGACATTACACGAAATTCTTAAATATTAATCTCTATTCATAGATTCATCACCAAATTAGAAATATATTACATGCCAACGATAACTTTGTGAATTAAGAATACACGGATGGTTCTCAGGTTCAAGCCCTGTGGTTGTTTATATGATGGCCACTGAAGGCTTACATGGTCGTTAACTTCAAGACCCGTGAGATTAGTCGAGGTGCGCGCAAGTTGACCCGGACACCAACGTTAAACTAAAAAATAAAAAGAATACACGGATGGCACAACCATTTACACTTTAGCATGACAGAATGAGCACTCATTTTTTACTCAAAATTTTGATTTCAAATTAAAAAATAATAATAGTTAGAAATATCTTTCATAGTGAAACAATTCTAACATTTAAAAATAATTATTTCTTCAAAACAAATAGCAGGATCAGCATGATTTGATAAATGATAATAACCCCTTAAATGACTTGAGTGTGTAGTATCTATTTAGGAATGTGAATGAAGATGTATTTGAAAGTGTTTTTTATTTAAAAATATATTAAAATAATATATATTTTTTATATTTTACAATTTATTTTTTATATCAGTACATCAAAATAATTTAAATTTAAAAAAAATTAAAAAATAATAAAACAATGTTCAACTACAACACCAAATAAACCAAAAGATGAAGACCGATATATAACATGATTCAAACTTTACTATAGTTTGTCCCTCATGTTTAACTATTTTTGAGAAGTTTGAATTTAACTATTTTATTTGTAATAATAATAATAATAATTTATTATTATTATTATTATTATTATTATTATTATTATTATTATAATTATTATTATTAATTTACTACTACTGCAATGTTCAATGCCGTGATGTTGTGCTATAATATTGTTTTTGGAAAATGTTAACAAGTTTACTTAGATAAAGTTGTTAATATCACAGTCAACAAGTCAATTTATTAATGTAATAGTAGATAATGTAATACTTAATTTCAATAAATTAACATGTTAATTATTATAAATTACCATGTCTCCTGACATGGTTCTCGACAAGTTGGCTTTGTTTAATATTGGCATATCCATGACAGTCACAACCCGAATTTCGCATAACATCAACAGATTATTTTATCAGTATTTAAATATTGATTCTGTTGATAAAATATTTAAGGATAAAATAATATACAGTAACTGGTCATCAGAAAACTTATCATTTGTGATTTTTATATGTCAGTCACCAGAAAACTTATCATTTGTCGATAATATAATCATAATCATCAATGAATTTTTGAATTTATAAATAAAAAAAGAACACCAAATAGAAAAAAAAAATATCAGCATCATTTCATCATTAATTCCATTAATGAGTATGATATATCACCAATAGAAAAAAAAAAATTGTAACTCCATCGGTGATTTAATTCATATTACTGACAGAATTAACTCGTAAGTGATTTTCATATTGTTAGTGGCATTTCTTGTAATTTTTTTCAAACTCTTTGAAACTCTGCGAGGGACTTAGTTTGTCGGTGATTTTGTTTGTAATGGGTAGTGGTAAAGTCCTGTAATTGTTTTCCAGCTCTCTGAAACTTTTTGATGAGTTAGTCCATTGATAATTCCGTCTGTAATTTGTTTCATATTTTTTAAAAAATTAAAATAAACATAATAGAAAGAAAATTAAAAGAAATAAAAAACTAAGTATTTACTACTAATTTAAAATTTATCGGTTTGAATACAATTTATCTAGAGGATAGAAGTTGAAGGAAGAGAAGGAGACAGAGGCAAATTTTTGCCAGGATCGGGTGGGCGACGAGGTGGGATATATATACCACTGAGGTTTGAAAACAGCTCCACGTAAAATCACCTAAGTTTGGTCATTTCAACACTAAGTCGGTTCGTTTGAGCTTCAACTTGTTCTCACAGAATTGCCTGGACAACCGAAGATTGGGAGATCGAATTCGATTGCGAGAAACCAACTGTCAATACACTATGACTCATATGCATACCATTTCTGTAGTGTTTGAGATATTGTAAACTCGATTTCTATCGGGTCCACCAGATGATCCAGCCTCCAACCACCTGTGGTTTAAATCTTACCGATAAATTCACCAATGAGTATTAGCGACAAACATATTTTCTTCGTAATTTCACTTGTAATAATAACATTTCATTTTTCTTTTTCTTTTTCTTTTTCTTTTCATTCATTGATTTCCAATAGTAATTCATTTGGTATTCATCAACGAAAATCTTCTGTCAGTGATTATTGAAGAAAATAACAAGGTAATATATTGTCAGTAAAAATCACTGTTATTTACCAACAAGTTTTTATTTGTTGGTATTTCTATTTGTATTTGATAATTTGTGGTAATTGAGTGTTGTAGCACCACATATGCAGTTTATAGATATGTGTATAGGAATAAATAATATTTATCTATTTGACTTAACTATATATTATTATTGATCAAAAATCGTTTTTTTTTTAAATCAATTTTTAATATTTTGTACTAAAAGTTTTCACATATGCTAATGAATATTCAATCTAATTTCAAAAATATTTTAGGCCAAAAGGCAATTTTTTTTTATTAATAATTAAATATTAAGAGAACTGAAAAAATGAAAAATAATTTGGAATGATCCAAGATTTTGTTGGGAGCCCTAAAAAATCATATAAAGTTATAGTTAGTACTTAGTATGATTCTCAAAGTATTTGCATGGTCAAATGCGTAAAAATATTTAATTTTATCAGTCACATATACACAAGTTTTAAGAACCATATTAAAATTACCTATATAAATTCATAAGACCTCTTTAGAGATTTTTTTTAAAAATGAGAAAATTTCAGGTTATTTTCTAGTTGCAAAATTTATTTGATTTTTATTTTTTATAAAAATAAAAAAAATACCTTTTGACTTCAATTGTTTTTAGATTATTTTTTTAAAGTTGATTAAATTTTCATCATCATCTATGAAAAAATTCAATTGAAAATAATAAAATATAAATGTTTTAAAAATAAACTTTGTTTAATACTAACGGCCAAATCAAACGGAGGGATAATATTTGCTCGAAATATGATAGTTTAAGGATAAAAGTGACCAAATTTAATAACACATGTCTCATTTTTTCACAACTCCAATAATTCAGAGCAAAAAATGCCATTAAAGGGAAGCTTGGTTTCATTATATTATGAAAATTAGATTAAGATATTTCAAACTTTAATTTGAAATTCAGTTATATATATACTAATAGAGCTATATATTAGCCAATGGATTTGAAGTTGAAACCTCTCCTCTGTTATATATATATATATATATTATTTCAGATCAATCTAAAAAAATACTATCTAGTAGTCTCAATAGTACCACCAAATAATTTCTTATATCAAATTTTACTTTCAGACTTTCATAAATTCTCAATTAAGGATTTAATTTTAAAAGCTTTTCATCCAAATTATATAGTTTTATTCTTACATTATTTTCTAGAAAATTGAACATCTTTTGTTGAGTATTTTAACATAGATTCTTAATTGATAAATCAAAGTAATTTAAGGATGAAATTAAAATAAAAAATATGTTTGAAAGAGACTGGTTTCTTTTCCTTACTTTCCATGTTCAAATCCTAGGATAATCGTATAAGAAAATATATTAAATTATTATGAAAGTATTAGGTTGAAGTAGAGGATGTGTTTTTTTTATTATTATTAATTTTATTTTATTTTTTGACAATCTGGGGTCTTCGGGCTAGCTTATTCACCACGACTAATTCCTAGATCTATTAAACACTTTGCAAGTCTAGTAAATAAATAAAATACCGTGGAGATGACAGACATATATGTTGATGCTTGAACCCATGATACGGAGGTAAAGAAATTTTACCAAGAATGTTGGGCCACAAGCCGCCTCGATGCAAGGATGTGTTTTTATTGCATGGCCAAGTAATTATGGTTTACTCGGAATTAAATAAAAACTAAGACTAACAATAGTGACAAAATTTGAAAGATTCACTTGGAGATTTTTTCCACGGATGGGAGTGGTTGTTGAAATATATATATCAAGCAACTATTTTTGAGTTGATTTATTTTTAGATGGGTTTGAAATTGTAATATTAATTATTTTTAAAATAATTTTTATTAAAAACATAAAAATAAATAGAATCTACGTGTTTCACACCAGTAACAATGTTTTCCATGAAATGATTTAATTGATGAAAAAATAAGATAGTTACATATTGATATTCTCTATTTATTTAAATGGATATTTTTGTCAATTTTTATTATAATTATAACATATTGCACACGTTACTATTAAATTTAACAAAGACGAGTAATGAAATGATATATAAGATAATAAAATCAAACCAATCAATTGTTCTTATTTTTTTATAAAAATGATTGAGAAATAGTGTAAAATATAAGTAAGTACATATAGATAGATTTTTTTCTAAATTCATGTGTTTAAGAAGATAATAATGATATGTTCCATCGTCAAGAAAACTAAAATTGGAATAATCCACCATTCAATACCTTAGGCTAAAGCAATCAATCACTCGTTCGAACCCTATTCAATGATTTTTGTCTTTGCTGGCAAAAGAAAGAGCTATTGGTGGAGAAGGATAGAGAACTATGACGTGGACATAGATAAATGCCGAAATAGAACGTCCCCATGGTTAAAGACAGGAGAAAAGGAAAGCATACGGATGATGAGTGGGACGTTTATTTTTACATTTTTAAAATAATTTATTTATTTTAAATTAAAAATTTTAGATGTTTTTAAATTATTTTTAGATGTGTTGATATTAAAAATAATTTTTAAAAAATAAAAAATTATTATTTTAATATATTTTTAAATAAAAAACATTTAAAAAATAATTGCTATATCATTTTTAAAAATCACTAAAATAGACGTGTTTGTAGTGAAGGAGAAACACCACATGGGAAAACGTGCCCCAAGGTTCAAGACAGGAGAAAAGGGAATACGGGCCCAAGGTTAAAGAAAGGAGAAAAGAGAGTCATGTTTATTTTTATATTTTAAAAAATTAATATTTTTTTAATTAATATTTTTTATATTTTTAGATTATTGTAGAGTGTTAATAATAAAAATAATTTTTTAAAAATAAAAAATTATTATTTTAATATATTTTTAAATAAAAAATATTTTAAAAAATTATTGGTAGAACGCATTACTGTACTCCGAACAGCACCGAAATGGAGGTGTGAAAGAGAAACAGCGCATGGAAGCCATGAAGTAGTTTCATATCAATGTGGAAAGTAACTAAACGACAATGAAGAAATGCATAATCTTTTCCGGTCACTGTCAATCAGTCCAGCTTTAAAGGCCTGCCTGGAAAATTTAGCAAGGAGGAGCGTGTGAACGCATCCATTTTTTCCGATCAGTATCTTCCTTTCATCTTCAACCCTCGTGGAATTTAGATTAATGAGTGGGTCTCACTTTTTTTCTTCTGTTTTTTTTCTACATAAAAGACAAGCTGATTGAGAAAGGAGTTTGCAAGCCACTCCAGCTCATTTGTTCGCATTACAAGGCAGATATTTTTCTCGAGCAGCCTCGTTAACTCTTCCAATGGCACCTTGTACTGTCACATCTCTCTACACAGCAACGTACGAGGAGATCATTTATAAGATGAAAGACAGACAAACGTATATTATATGTTATTTTCATGCTCAGGCTATGCTTAAGCCCGTTTTAGAATGTTTTTTTTTTACTTGAATAAAAAATCATCAAAACAATAACTGGATGGACCCAGAACCTAACAACGAAGGGCTAAGATGGAAATGTTATATTTTATGGGGATCATTACGTACAAAAATGCTATACTTTTTTGAAATATTTCTTGAAATATATATATATATATATATATAGCCTTTCTATATTTATAATGATAGTTAATTTAATGCTGTAAAAATATGATTTTTCTCCTAATAAAGTGAGTGTTGGTCAAGCGATTAAGGTATTATTATATTTCTGTAAAGATAAAAATATAAATTTGATTTTCAAAACTCCAAATAAGATTAGTTTCACTCTTTAAAAAAATACGATGATATTCGAGTAAAAAAAAAACAAATACTACATTATGATATGGCGTTACGCCTCAATTTGCATTTAAAAAATAAACTAGTACATCATGAACATTAACTTTTCGATTGTCTGTCATTTACGGGAAAGAAATGATATTAATAAAAATGTAAAGTTTATTTTTAACATTCTAATATTAAAACAAAAACAAAAAAATCAAAGCAGGAATATATAGTAGTGTTTCAAATCAATCAAAAGATTGATTCATGTTTGGTTAACCTGCCCTTTTCTTTTAAGTACTGTCCTCCATTTTTTTTATTTTTTCAATCTTATCTCTTTCCACCTTTAAATCATTACGCTGTCCTTGAGGTTCTTTACACGTCGTCTAGTCATAAATTTTAGTTCGTGGGAAAGATATAAATAGAAGATTCAATATAGATTAAAATTAGATTCTTCATCCGAATTATACTGCGGCTCAACTTAAAGTTTTCTTTGATGTAAAAAAAATATTTAAGTATTCTTATTTTTTATCAAGTGAAAAAAGATTTAAATCGTGGAAAGATTGAGTTTATAGACTTAAAAATAAATTGGATGATTTATAAATATGTAATTTGACTAAAAAAAATTTTAACACGAAATATTTTTTTTTAATATTAAGATGATAACATATTGGATTGACTTAGGTCAACTCAGATCAATATATCAAATTTATAATTTAGATTATAAGATTATAATAGCTCATAGAAAGCAAATCAAAATAAATAATAAAGTATAATTTCCATCTAATCTAATGTTGAAAGATGAAATTAAAAAAAAATAATTAAAACCTACAAAACAATTCAAGTTAACTTGTAAAACTTGCGATCCGGGTTATAAGACCGAGATAACTAAATAGAAAGCAAACTAAAACAAATTATGAATCAATGATGCTTTGTGAGGAAGGGTATAGTAAATCCCCCTTCTCTTTTAGTTTTTCTAAGATAATAATATATGAGATTGAACTGGGTCAACCCGAGTTAACATGATAAATTCATGACCCGATTTACGAGACTATGATAACTTTATAGAAAACAAACTAAAATAAATTATGAAACTCAATTCTCAATTAACCCAATGTTAAAGAATAAAATTAAAAAAAAAACCAATTCAGTCGATTACCCATCAAACACACGATACGTGTTATGAGAGTGAGATAACTCAATAAAAAATTAATATTAAGAAATAAAATTATATATAAAAAATCATTGATTGGAGAAAAAAAAATCAAAGAAGCAATATAAAAAAGAAGCACTATTTCAATGAATAGTGTTTGTGTGGAGGGGTATAATTAATAAATGGGTCTTTTAGTTTTTTTTTTAAATAAAACTAATTGTTTTTAGATAAGAATAAAAAAAAAACCTTTTAATTACTTATTCACTATATGATTTTAATTACATTTCCTTATAAAAAAAAATGCCATCTTACAAGCTAAAAACAAATGTAAGAGCTGAATTCATTTAACATAAATTAAATTAAAGTACATAGTAAATAAATAAATAAATAAATATCAAGGACAAGAAGGGAATGAATAAGAATTGCGTTCTAGTTGTCTATTTTTTTTTTTAACATTCTCGATATTAGATTGGGCAGCATAAAATCTTTATTTAATTTGAAAAGAGTACTAGCCACGTAATTTCATAAAGAAAGATAACAGAAAAAAAATCTATGTTATATTTTTTAAAAAAATTGTTAAATCTAAGTCAATTCCAGTTAAATAAAATACAATATACCTGAATTGACCTAGCCCACGCATTCCAGGGTACAGGGTGTTTGGATTCTGGGGGCAAGCAAGGAACTGATCAAGTGTTCTTCCGGGAATGATTTTGTCTCTTCAGGTCCGTTAGTTTCCTGTAAATTTTTTCAAGTCTTTGACTTTAAAAATATTTTACATGTAAACAGACCCTTAATGTTAGTCTTTAGGTCTGGTTTTTTTTATCCTTGTACGTGACACAACTTGTTCTTTTTCAATATACTTCTCCCCATTATTTTAAGTGAGCTTGGGCCTGGTCAATATAATCCTTCAAAGGTCCATTTGGTGTGAGCGGTGATCTTTGAGGGGTATTTTCGAAAATAACCGAAGAAACTTGTTAAAAGCCTAATTTGCCATCCACCACTCCTTCAGGTCCAATGCCCGTAGTTTAAAGCGAGGATTAGGCTTTGCTATTGTGTTAAGTTCTAAGTCATTGATTTTAGTTCTTAATAATTATTTTTATCTTCAATAAGTAAACATACATGTATTAGTTTAGACAAGATTTTAACATGTAAGTACAATAAGTATATTTTTATCATTAAAAAACATGAAGCAGCTTACCTTAAGTTACATGTTTTAGGGTGATTTTTATATTTTTTTAGCATAATTAGCCCCTTACCAAAAAGTTTTAAAAGACCAGTTAATGTTTCTAATTACCATCATTTTCTTTTATTTTAATCCATTTTATAAATTTTCTTGTTAAGATGTCCCCCCGTGATAAAAACATTAAAATTAGATAGTTTCAAAAATACTAATATGAATCTCCATACTACATTGCAAGATGAAGCAAAAAATTTTCTCAATGCAAAAAAAACACAATCATTTTTACTGTTTTTTACCACCAAGAAAAACTATACTTGCAAACTAAAAAGTTTATATATATGTTCAATAAGATAAATCAACATTATATATATGCTAATAAATAATAACAAATATGTTTTTTAAAAGTAAATAGTGAGTCAAGAAGTTAAGATAATTATGACATTTCTTTGAAAAACGGCTAAGCTAAATCAAGCATGACTTAAGTTATTATTAACATAACAAGAATCCCATATAAAGTCAACCAAAACAAAACATCAAACTCAATCCCTAACCAACTTAATGTGAAATGATCAAATTGAAAAAAAAAGTTTAATAAAAAAAATAACACTGTTAATAACTATTGCAACCCACATTGATTGTGGTTTTCTCTTATTTTGTATTTCCATTATGTTTTAATATTTCTTCGATCTCACATTGTCTTGTGCATTTATGATTTTAAACATCATTTTATAGTTTATCAAGGATTAATTTTGCAAAACCGAACTACAATTGTTGCTAAAAATAGTAGTAAAAAAAATGAAAACCAAATTTTACATAAAAATAGCAAAGAGTTAGGTGCAAAAACCAAGGAGAGGAGAAAGAAAAAGAAAAGAAAAAATAAAAGGGTTGTTAGAGCCATACAAGAGAGCCTTTATTTCATGCGCCACTAAATAAGAAAAGCCTCATCGTGATAATTCTATTGGTACCATGAAAGACCATGTCTAGAGCTTGATGGTGATTGCACATGCCATCATAGTCCTATTGCCTTTCTAACTTGTTGGCACGTATGTTACAAGTGCTAATCATGTTTTTTTTATCTGTTCAATATAGTATCTGTTTTGAAGAAAAAAAGGGTTGGATATTTGTTTCAGATTCAAATTTGGTTTTAAAAGCTTCAATTATTTTAAATTCATAATATTGAATTTTAATTATGCCTAATCGAGCATTAACCAAATATCAAAAAATTTCTCAACATCTCGAGAGTCTCATATCAAGTCAAACAAAACAAATTATCATGCCTAAAGATAAAGAAATTTAATATGAAATGATTAAATAAAAAATATAAGAATTATTTAAAAAAAATAGAGAGAGTGAAAAAAAAAGATAGGAGTTTCATTGTTGATATAAATAATATTTTAATAAAATCTTTTAATATTTTTTATAATTTATAATGTGCTTCACAAATACAAAATGTTTCATGGTGCACAAAATTAAATATTTATATTCTATTAATTATTTTGTAGGCTCATTTAAAAACAAAAACATAGACATAAGAAAGAGATAGGTAATAAAACATATACCACACCTAAAAATAATAAAAATATCTTTATGTAAAATTTATATCTTCTATTTATATATATTTTTAAAATAACTAAAAGAATTACTAATATCACCATAAAATTTCTCCACCAAATACAACCCAGTAGTTAAGCACATGAGCAAGTGAAGGCAAATAAAATCAGTTGCAATTGAAGGCGAGGCCTTACCGAGCCCAGATCAAATAGCAAACAGCCCTTTTCAGGTCCAGTGTTATTATCAACCTTGTAACTGGTCCGGTGCTGGTCACCTGTTCTGGTGGTACCATCCTTACCGATCAAAACGCCGACCATCAGTGCTCTATAGAGATTGGAAACAAGCAGACAAAATCGAATTTGAAAAGAAAAACGAAAAAAAATAAATCAGAGATGGAACAAAGAGGAATTAGGGCTACTAAAACCTGTAGCCAAGGGTTTTGGATAAGCTTACTAGTGTTCTTATGCATGATCACAACAACACAAGTGGAGGGATCAATTCATGAGTACAGAAACGAAGCTTTTACTCCCAAGACAAATGCCTTCTTTTTCCATGGTGGTAGTGAAGGACTCTATGCTTCTAAAGCTCCTCCTGATTCCTCTGGTACCACCCAATCAGGAAAATCTTTCATAAGGTAATTTTTATTTTCTTCTTTTTTTTTAAAAAATAAAAATTCTTGCTTCTTTTCATTGACTTGTTAATTTCACTGTTCTCTTACTCAATTTTGTGTTTTAATTTCTGGGTTTTTCTTAAATCTCTAGATATAGTAATTAGGGTTGTTATTTTTTAGGATGATGGCGTAAAATGGGTTTTTTTTTTTTGATTTCTTGATGTTAAGTACTGCCATTGTATTGAGAATTGTCAGATTTCAGTATTTGTGGATCCCACATGATGGACCGACGAGTATTGAACTCACTGAAATTTAGCCCTGTGATTGTTTTGGGTGTGTAAGGAAATGTGAATGTGGTTGTGAATTTTAGGTTTGAAGGAGTGACATTTAGGAGGACTAAAGAGTCGGCGAGTAGGCAAGAGGGAATGCAGCAGAGTACTGGAGTGGTTGAAGCAATCATACTTGATGTGAAAGATAGGAAGAGGATTGGAGGGGCATTTTTGAAGACTAATGCTATATGTTGTAATAGTACACTTGCGGAGACGGGTTCTTGCAAGTTAGGAGAGGTGATTTTACAGAAGAATCCAGATATTCCCAGCTGGCCGAGGGTTATTAAGACGCACTTCGCAGGAAAAAAGGAAGAAGTGAAAATGGGGAGTGAGGAAGTTGAGATAAACAGTAATGGAATGTATTACCTTTATTTTATGTTTTGTAACCCAGAATTGAAGGGGACATTGATTAATGGAAGGACTGTGTGGAAGAACCCGAATGGTTATTTGCCGGGAAAGATGACTCCTTTGATGACTGTCTTTGGAATTATGTCTTTAGCTTATCTTGTGCTTGGATTAGTATGGTTCTTAAGGTTTGTTCAATTCTGGAAGGATATCATACAGTTGCATTACCATATTACAGCAGTTATTGCTCTTGGGATGTGCGAGATGGCTGTCTGGTATTTTGAATACGCCAATTTTAATTCTGCTGGATTGAGACCGATGGGTATTACATTGTGGGCTGTCACTTTCACCACTGTGAAGAAGACTCTATCCCGCCTTCTTCTTTTGGTTGTCTCGATGGGCTTTGGAGTGGTTAGGCCAACCCTCGGTGGCATAACATCAAAAGTGCTTGTTCTTGGTTTGGTATATTTTATTGCTTCTGAGGCATTCGAGCTCGTTGAACATCTTGGAAACATCAATGACTTTTCCAAGAAAACAAAGGTGTTTATGGTACTTCCAGTTGTTTTCCTAGATTCCTGCTTTATTCTCTGGATTTTCTCATCGCTATCAAAAACTTTAGAGAAGCTTCAGGTAATCTTCTCTTACCTTTCTTTCCAAAGTTTTAAGTAGTAATCACTGATGATGTCTCATTAATAAAATAAACCTATGAGTTTATGTGTTTGAGTGGGGATGGATGTACATCTTGGTGCTGTTTACTGTGTGTGGACGCGTAAAAAATGGTTTGTGGGCATTGTCTTTCTGCCATTGAATTGCTGGTTGCAATATCTTCTTATTGTGCTTTTGAAATGATTCCTCCTCTCTACTTTTTGCCCTTGTTTTGTGGCCGCAGATGAGGAGAAACATGGCTAAGTTAGAACTGTATCGGAAGTTTACCAATGCCCTTGCAGTGTCTGTACTGCTCTCCATTGCCTGGATTGGTTTTGAGGTGATATTTATTTTCTTGTTCTGGATCCTAAATTAATCATTCTTTGATCTTCACCGACAGATGAGATTTGATAGCTATATTATTTGCCGATGTATTTATTAAGAATACTCTTCCTCCTCTGGCCTATCTTGCTCAGCTATACTTCAATGCAACTGATCCACTAAGTGAGCTGTGGCAAGTTGCATGGGTCATCCCTGCTTTCTGGACTCTGCTTGCGTACTTTCTCTTGGTGGTGATATGTGTCCTCTGGGCGCCTTCACGTAACCCAACTAGGTACTTTGGCATCACCTTCGCTTTTGTTGTTTTCTACTTTTGTGACTTAATGTCATGGATACTGTGGGCTCATTTGCCCCTTTCCAATTCAAGCAGGACCTTGGTTCTTTTCTGTTGTTAGGGATATTGATATTTCTACTATTGTTCTGAATTGAATCCATGCTGTTTCATGAACTTGAAACTGATATGTATGTGAATTGAAGTTGTGCTAAATTTGTTGTCATATCAATCTGGCAAGTTGATGCTAATATTCATTTTTTGTTTTTGTTGTTCTCTGTTAAACTTTTAAATTTCTGCGTACTTCTTGCAAACTTATTTTTCTTTGTTCACTTCTCTCTCACTCTATCACAGCCATTTATACAGTTTCTGTAATAAAGAAGACTAAAGTAATATTTACGTATTTTATGTGTCGTGGAAGATTGTAATTTTCACAAATCTAGACAGCAGATGAATTCAACAACTAGAGTGGGTCTTTGGAAACACTGTATTTTTCATAAATTTAGACATGAATTCAGCAATTAGAGTGAGTCTGCTGTTGCATGAGATGCCATGTTAGGATAGTACTTCTATCCAAGTTTTGGAGGTAAGTTCTCGGAAGTTCTGGCTTCAAGAGTTGATCAGGGCCAGTATATTCTCCTTTTTGGAAATTAATACCATGACTCCTACACTAAAATCCGGTGGTTATTCTATGGTATAGAAATTGACATAGTGGAAATCCCATGCCCAGAAAAGGGGAAAAAAAAAAAAACTAGAAACAAAATCATTTCTTGTTTTGGTTGTTCCCTAGTAACTGTTTAATCTCTGCTTGCTGCTTGCACTCGTCTTTCAGTTTTTGCATGTTTCTCTCTTCATTTATACGGTTTTCATAATAAAGAAGAGTAAAGATTTATGTATTTTACAGGTAGTGGAAGGCCCATAATTTTCATTATAATAGACCGAAGATGAATTCAGTAATTAGAGTCAGACTGCTGATGGCTTGTAATTTCATAAATCTGGACAGAAGATGAAAAATAGATAATTTCATAATATTATTATCTAAGTTTTAGGAAGTTCTGACTTCAAGAAATAATCACTAGCAGCATGTTCTCCTTTTGGAAAACAATAACATGAACTCGTACACAAAATTCTGTTGGTTCTTCTTTGATTTCTTGAAGGAAAAAAAACTATTAAGCATTTTGCCCTTTCCTTGGATTTTTTTACAAGGTGAGACGTTGACCATATGCATTGCCTATATTTTTGTCATTTGAACCAAAATAGTAAAATTAGTCGTAATAAATATGTTGTTAGCAATGAATTGATAAATAGATATGTAAGATGCTGCTGCTAATTGGGGGTGCTCCTGCAGGTATGCATATTTAGAAGGGGAGGACTTTGATGAGGAGGGTATATCATTGACAACTGGGGATATCACGACGAAGCTGGAAAGGAATGCACTTGTTGAAGATCTTGAGGAGGATAAGCAAGAGTAGATGAATAATAACTAGTAAAGGTGAATCTGATTGGCGCTTAAGTTGCATATCCAGGTATTTGTCTGTAAATCTTGGTATGCAATTTGTGTTGTGTACAAAGCACCTGTGAATGAAGTACAGAGATAGAAGAGTTTGATACGAGTTAGATTTTAGGCAAAGCACAAGGAGAAATTGTTGGTCGGGCTCTTATATTACCTGCATTGAGTTTATCACTGCTTTGAGAAATCCGCATATTGTGTTCAAAATCATCCTCGAAGTATGAAATCCCTCATCCCTAACCCCTGCAAGCTTGGAGAAGATACATACCATACCGTTTTTCTCTCTGTTCTATTTATTTTTGTTAAATTATCGCCGGGGTTTTCTGTTATGTGGCACCCCCAGATTCTTTCTTAATAGAGGGAAAGGAATGCTGGGCCTGGAGACCTGATGCTGCTGATTGAGGCCTCTAGAAACCTTCCTCCACGGCAATTCCTGACAATCAATTGCTGCTTTTTGACCTTTTTGGGATTGTGGTAAAGTTCAGTTAGAAATGCCAAAAAAAAAAAAAAAAAATCAATTTGGTATCTTTTCAATCTAACCATATTAAAAAAAAAAAAACATTTTTCTGCTAAACTATGTGTGGACCTAATATTTGATGTAGAGCTGCTATCACAAAAAAATGTATTTATTTTTTATGTGGATTGGTGATCGAGAAAAGATGAATAAAAAAGGAAGAAGAAAAGGTGAATCCTCGTGGAGATGGCTTAATTGTTAAGAATTTGTTTAGCTAAAAGGTGCATCTGTGGTCAGTTTCCTGCAGTGCTAGATGCAAACAATTCCATCTTCCAACTAATCTTGTCAAAACAAATACGAAAAGGATTCTGCTTCAAGGATGATGTGCCATGTGTGGACAGGTTCTCTTTGCCTGTAATTGGAGGTTTGGTTGCTTTAAATGTGTTGAAAATGCACACCTGTAAGATGTTGTGAGCATGGTTTACAATTCTGTTTCGGTTGTTTTTTTTTTTTAATTTTTAATTAGAATTATATATTTTGATTTCGAAATGTTTGGTGTACCGTTTCTGAGGCAACATCATAATGTTAGGTCAATAGGGAAAAGGTAAGCACCTTTTACTTTAATCCTCAAAAATTTTGAGGATTTTTTTTTAGTTAAATTGTTTTTTTCAATTTCATTTTCAAGCATTGAGTTTAGTTGGTATAGGACCTTATAATTTATTTTGATTTGCTTCTATGAAATTACCTGGATTTTATGATCCAGATCGCGAGTTTTGTGGGTTAACCATACTAACTTAGGTTATTTTTTTATTTTTTTTAATTAATTTTTTTCTAAATTTATTCTTTAATATTGGGTTGATTGGAAGTTGAACTTTATTATTATTTTTTATTTGTTTTCTGCAAGTTTATCATGGTCTTATCTTATGACTCGGGTTGCGAGTTTTACGGGTTAGCCATGTTGATTCAGACTTATTTTTTTTGTTTTTTTAATTCAATATTTTTTCAATAAACTATATTTGTACATGTAGTCTAAAATTAATACTATATATATAGTATTAATTTAATTTCTTAAACATAAACATGATATGCTCATTTTATAATATTTTACATTATTTGCTTATAAGGTCATTGGTCAGGCACGAGCAATCTGATTATAAAAACCTATTCAGTATTTATAAAAACCTCCACTTATCTTGCTATCTTTAGCTAATTTACCTTTTTCTTTCTTTCTTGAACATTGTAAAAGCGTAAATTTATTGTTTTTATAAAACTAATTATTCAACCACAATTTTGAAAGGACCCTACATGTTTATTATTTTTAAAAAAACATATTTATAAGCATGTTGAAGAGAAAGTAACCCCAAACACAAAAACAAATTAACCTCCATATATCTTGAATTTTACTAAGATTTAAATTGTTAAATGGTACCTTTGAGATTAAGAAACAAAGCCATTGGAGGTTTTGATAAGACAACAATCAACAAAAGCCAAAGACTTAGATTACAAGTTTTCAAACACAAGGGAGTGAGTTATAACCACGTTGAAATCATTAATATTTTTTATTTAAAAATATATTAAAATAATTTTATTTTTATTTTATTTTTTTATTTTCTACATTAATATATTAAAATCATAAAAAATATTAATTTAATATATTTTTAAATAATTAAAAAAGAGAGTTGAAAACACAATCTCAAACGGTGTCGCCAGCCTTATCCTTGATCCAGCTTGGAAGTGCATTAAATATTCCAGCATGTCTAACGCGGTGAGATGCTGGAATATTAAGTTCCTAATTTATGACACAGGGAATCCTGGGCGATGATGCGAAGCAATCTCTTCTACCATTGCTTTGCAGCTCTCAATTTAGCTGGCTCCTTGGGTTGTTAGGCTTATATTTTATTCATGTAAAAGTCAGAGTCTCCTCTGAAGGTTTCAATCTTTGCCTTCCGGGCATCAAATTTATCAAGAACTCGTCTCTCTCATAGAAAGCCATTCAATTGTTTCTTTCTTTCTTATTCTTATATATCCTACCTTCTGGTTGGAGCAGTTCTTCGTTGACACACCAGAGGAAGAACAAGGGTTACAAACATACACACAAGGTTTGATCTTTAACTTCAACTTCTTCATACAGAAAACTAATGTATCTGTTAAGGAAAAGGGTTCTTGGAAATATGGTTTACTAGTGTTTTTCTCTTTTCTTTTTATGTGTCTCTGATAAGTAAAGAAGGTCATGGGGCACCACCACCACCACCATCATGAAGATAGCCCATATGATGATCCCTTGTTGGCTTGCTGTTGCTGCCCTTGCTTGCTAGTTTCTTCCATGCTGAGAGGATTTGGGAGATGTATATTTGCAGCTTGTTACCCTCTCTTGCGTTGCTTTGGATTGGATGACCACCACCACCACCACCACCACCACCACCACCACCACCATTCCTTTTGATCATTGTTTGATAATTTGTTTCTTTCGTTTTGTAGTTTTACAGTCAAATCGATTGGATAAAAAAGGATTTAATTCAAAGTGAGATGTTGAATTTTTTGAGCTTTGTATTTCAGAATTTTCACTGATTATTGCAATACATGCAGTTGATTTCCATTTCTTTTCTTTTTTTTGGCTTTTTGGTAATGATGAATGGTAACATATTTGTCGTAGCTTATTATGAATTGCTCAAACATTTGCCTGAGTGTTTATGAGCATCCGACAAAACAAGATTAACTACTGGCACATCTTGTCACCCTATCTGCTACAAAGATTTTGCTTTTTAGTTTCTTACATCGACAATTTTCCAATTGGGTTGGATTTTACTATCGTATCCCTAATAATTTATATTTCTTTTTTGGTAATGATGAATGGTAACATAATTGTCATCGCTTATTACTAAAAGAAAAAACATTTGTTGATTTCACGGTACTTTCTTTCATACAACACTGTTCACGAGATTAATATTTTTTTTAGTCTTTAATTAAAGCTTTTTTTTAAAATTTAATCACTAAATTTTTTTTCAATTTTATTATTACACGTGTTATTTTGTATTTTGACCTCAGAATTTGTTTCAATAATCAGATTACTGAAATGTCAAAAAAAACATCTTTATATTTCATTTTGCTCAATGTTGCGAAAACAAATTTGATTATATTGATTAAAAAATATTAAAAATACAAAACCCTAAATTGACACTATTGGTAAAACAAATGGTTTTTTTTTTTAACTATTTAAAAAGTTTTTTGTTCTTTCATTTTTTTGCCTTAAGATTTTGTCAAACATATTTTTTGGTCTTTTAGTTTGAAAATTATTCGTTTCAGTCTAAAACTTTATTTTATTAGCATTTCAATGTCTCTGGAATTTGGAATTTAAAAGAGAAGAGAGGAAATTGTTAAAAATAATGAATGCAAGAAAAAATATTTGGTTAGCCATATTTCAGAAATCAAAATTATCGATCTTGATGTTAATATGCTCTATTCAATAAGAGGAGTACGATGCTAGTAGTTTTCTCCTATAAACATGCATGAAAAAAGTAAATCATGATTCATTTAAATTTTTTTATTTGGTTGTTTTTTATTATTATTTTTGAGTGATTTTAGAATATTTTGGAGTTAATAAGTTGTTTATGAAGGTTTTTATATTATTTTTAAGATGTCATAATGTAAAAATGACTTCTAGATTTGATTTTTTAGGTTCAAAATGTTAGGCCTGAATTTTACTGTCACATGAGGTGACCGAAAAACATAATAGTAGGTGAGAGGCTGCATGCCACAACATGCAACCTCTAGCTTATTCAAAAATAGATAACAAGCGAGCAGATACTAAATGTAACATGAATTATAAGAAGGTATTTAAGTGATTAAAAAAGAATTTATCATCCTAAGTGAATTAAAAAAAATATTCCACTATCAGAGGCATTTTGGTAATTTTAGTTTTGACTGGGGCAAAACAATAATTTTACCCAGACAATGGATATTTTAGTAATTTCTCAAGTCTAAATTTTATTTTTATTTTACTTGTGTTTGTAATTAAAAATAATTGTGTTATTATGTTTATTTATGAATATTTACCTGATTGAAGTGTTTGTGGCGCGCCAGAGCCCATCAAACATGAGGTGTCCGAGACCAGGAAAAATGAGGACCATCAATGTTCTGCAATGGAACTGGGAGGGCAAGATTGTGATTTAACTTTTAAGCATTATCCAAGATAAGTGTCTGTTCCTGTGTTTACTGAATTGATGTTTAAATGATTATCGATGATTAGTTTGTATAATTGATAATTTAATTAATTATAATTGTTGCCATGTATAATTATCGGGTGATTTATTAATTAATTATGTATGATATACATCAACATGATTTATTTTGTGAGATGAGATCTTAAGTTTTGTAATTCAATTTCGATTATGTGATTTGATTTTTCTGGTATGAGATGATTTGGTGAATATCAATTGCTTAATTATTTTTGTGTCGTAATCATTAATATGAAATGAATTTTGAGAATTATCAAATAAATTTAAAAAATTCATGTTTAATTGCTCCATTTATAAATGATTTATTTTTTACCGATTAATTTTAAAACTCGTATATTTTTAATCAGTCAACATATAAACGGTTTATTTTTTACCAATTAATTTTAAAATAAGTCTATTTTTAATCAATTCAC
This sequence comes from Populus x sibirica, assembly GCA_019202695.1. NCBI lineage: Eukaryota > Viridiplantae > Streptophyta > Magnoliopsida > Malpighiales > Salicaceae > Populus > Populus x sibirica. Next base: position 58,971 of record JAGMVL010002113.1, read on the forward strand.
CCTTGAGTGGATTATTCAACCAATTTTTAATTTTTTAAAAATTCATGTGTTTAATTGATCCATTTTTTAGCGGTTTATTTTGACCAATTAATTTTAAAATCTATTTTTTCTGATCAGTTCACCTATGGAGGGGTCGTTTCTGACCGATTATTTTTTTAAATTCCTGTGTTTATTTGGTCCACTCAAGAATGGTTTGTTTCGACCATTTGATTTCAAAACTTGTACTTTCCAATCAGTTCATCTACGAGCGGTTCGTTTTTTGTCGATCTTTTTTTAAAAATATTGTGTTTGTTTGGTCCACCCAAAAGTGATTCATTTCTACCATTTGACTTTAAAACCTGTATTTTCTAGTCAGTTCCCTCATGAATGACTCATTTTCAAGCGATTTTTTTTTAAATCATGTGTTTATTTCATCCGCTTATAAGCAGTTTGTTTTGATTATTTGATTCAAAATTAAACTTGTATTTTTTTTTATCAATTCACCCATAAGTAGTTTATTTTTTTACCTATTTTTTGAGAATCTAAGAGCGGTTTGTTTTGATCATATGATTCAAAAACCTGTATTTCCTGATCATTTCAAAATATTTGACCATAGTAGTTTTAGAAAAACAGGATGTCATTATTTTAATGAAATGTTGCGGTTATCGTTTCACATCTGAAAGTAAATGTAAATGGCACCACATGGTGTTGTTTTGGTTTTTTCTTTTTTTTAAAAAAAAAACAATGGTCTTTTTCTCTGCATGCAAAGAAACAAAGATGTATTTAATGAAATTTCACTTTCGTGCTTTCAGCCTAACTTTGATCTCCTTGTTCTCCCTGTCACGCAAACATTAATGGCCAAAAGTCATATCATTCTCTTCCTCTGAACTTGTAATACATATTTAGCCATAGAAATGCTTCATTGTTCCCATGTGCCGGCAGAAAACAGGTGTCAAAATGACCAACCCGAGCATGATCGAGTAAAATGTTCAACAATGGCGAAGGGTCAAGATTGATTCGAGGGAATCAACGAACGGATTATTTCCACCTAGCAAGGTTCTAGGACCTTCCCCCATGGCCTTTAAATAGGGGTGTTTGGCCTGTAAAAAGGAGAAGAATTCTAGAGAGAGAAAGAGTTGAATTTTGAAAAGAATGGGTGAAAGATTGGTTTGAGCTGAAATAAATTCTATAAAAGCTAGAGGGGAGTGATAAGAATTATAAGAATAGCAAAAAAATATATATATAAAAAGTGAAAAACAACTAAAATCATCAAAACCAAACGAATCCAGAGGGTGTAGAAGAGAGTTTGAGAGAAATAAAATTAAGAAGAAAAGAAGTTAAAACCAAGGGAAAAAAAACCTTGGTTTTATAAAGGGAAAATAACCAAAAATATCACGCCACCGCTGGTCTGCCACCGTCACTGCCACCAAGAACCTCCCTATAAGCTTCTTTTTCATCCAGAATCAATAATAAGGTCAGTCTCAGCTCATACCTTTCTCTTTTTTTTTTTTTTTTTCTTACATAAATTTGCATGCATAAAATAATTTAAAAATCAGTGCAAGGTCTATCCATGCATATTCTTTTTTATTTTATTTTATTTTATTGGCTTTGCAACAGTATTATATGCATTTGTTAAAACTGGTCGTTGACTTTTTACGTGACTACAAAAATCGTCAACTGTTTACCCGTGCTTCTTTTTTATTTATTTATTTTTATTTTTATTTTTATTATTTTTATTATTTTATTTAATGTTTTGGCTTCAAAACAGTGTTATATGCATTTGTCAAAATTGTATCGTTTATAGATGTTTTATGTGTATAAGTGTGAAAAATATATCTTTGAAAATCATCAACTTTTTACCCATGATCTATTTTGTTTATTTTATTCTGATTTTATTTTATTTTTATTGGCTTCAAAATAATACTAGTAGATTCATTTCTTAAAATTGTTCCATCACCGTTTTATGCATGTGTGCGTGTAAATAAAATGTTTTCAACAAAGGAAAAAGTTGCGTGCGTAGGTGAATTTTTTTATCAATATATATTGCTTCAAACTTAAATTTAAACAATGAATTTGATGAATCTTCTAATTTCAGGGATGACGTGGACGTAACTCATTTTCTTTTTATGTTAAAATAATGAAATGCATCGACTGCTTTGCTTGATAGCTTTTTGTCAAGATATTAATTATCAAGATATGGTTTAAACTCTCCAAATAATTAAATTGATGAAATTTTATTTTATGAAGTAATGTCAACAAGCTTTTTTGATAATTAAATTTTTCTTTTTATATTAACTATCAATTTTTTTTATAATAAATAAACACAAAAAAATTTAAAAAATATATTTTTAAAAAATTATTTTTTCATAAAATAAACGGGAGAGAGAATTTGGACCATTTCTTTTTTGAAATTGAAAAAAATTAAAATAAAATATTTAGTAATTAAAAGATTAAAGACCAAATTTGATATAATTAACAAATAAAAAGATTTTTAAGAAAAATTTACAACTTCTAAAAAGTATTTTTTTAAAAAATAAAAAAAAATATTTTTTTTTAAAATCGATTTAAATTTTTTTAATTGAAAAAATATTTTTTATTGATTAATTTTTTTATAATAAATAAGCAAGGAAAAATTTAAAAATTATTTTTTAAAAAAAATATTTTTCATAAAATAAACGGGAGAGAGAATTTGGACCATTCCTTTTTTGTTTTTTTTAATTAACGGTACCTATCGATTTTAAATTGAAATTTGAAAGGGCTTTGACAAAAAGAAAACAAAAGTGAGCATACACGTGGATCACATGCAAGGTAAAAATCTCTATCATGAAAGGGTCCCCGTTATTTTGACAAATTGACAGCGCAAACAAGCCAAAAAAGAAAAATTAACATAAGCTATTTTAGTATATAAATAGATGAAATAATGTTTTATTTAACCCAAAATATATATTTTACTTGACATATTTGTTCAATGATTTAAAAAACTATATATATATATATATTTTAATATTTCATTACAAGAACCGACTCATCACAAGAATCCCATAGTCTCAGAACTTTTATAATGGCGCTATGATAAGCATTCATGTTTCTAATATCTTGCTCTTTATTTACATTTAGGGTTGAAATTTGATATCAATTCTTTTAATCAATACATATAGAATAACTTTTATAATTTGCTTATTTCTCCTCTTCTTTTTTTTTTTTCATGGAAACTCTAAGAATATGTTAACTTTTGTTTTAAAATATGTTTATAACTTGAAAAAATATTAAATTAATTTTTTTAAATAATCTTTTATAATTTTAATATGTTATTATTAAAAATATTTTCAAATAAAAAAACTTTTAAAAAATATTTAGCCACACATTATCAAACTAACACTAAACTTTGATTTCACATTCTAGATAAAAAGCAAATAAATAAATAAATAAATAATAATATAACAATTATCCCTTCTTTAAATATATTACCTTTTATATTCTTTTCCCTTTCCAAAAATAAAAGCTCCTCCTGTCTTGTGTAAATTCAGCTCTCAACACCCAGCAGGTAACTTGCTTGTATTTCCCAAAAAAAAAGCTGTTTCTTTGTGGAAATTTACTTGTATTTTACATCTGGGTTTTTCAATAAACAATCTTTTTATCCACTCAATTTGCTTGAATTGATCGAAAGTTTGTCTCTTCTTTATTTGTTTTATTTATTTCTTTTTCTTTACCTTTAAGATTCCACTTTTTATTTGTTTTACATTGGAAGAGAGAATAAAACTAAAACTGGGTCTTTTCTTTTTCTTTGATTCATTGAAATTTTGAGTGAATTGGATTTTCAGTGTAAAAATGAGGGAAAAGTTAGGATTTTTAGTTGGTGTATGGCTTTTGCTTTGTGGGTTTTGTTTTGGTAGGTTTGTAGTCGAGAAAAACAACTTGAAACTAACATCACCTGATTCATTGAAAGGTGTTTATGAATGTGCGATTGGTAATTTTGGAGTTCCTCAATATGGAGGGACCTTAGTCGGTACTGTGGTCTATCCAAAAGCTAATCAAAAGGCATGCAAAGGGTTTGATGAGGTTGATATCTCTTTCAAATCTAGACCTGGAGGGTTACCTACTTTTGTCCTTGCTGATCGTGGAGGTTAGCTTCTTGAATTTCACTTCTTTGATTGCTTTTTAGGCTTCCAATTTAGTTGTGTGTGTTTTTTGTGTAATTGTTATGGTAAGTATTAATTTTTGGTGGAGTGTTTATACTGATGACAAATTAATTGTGGGATTCTTTTTTAGATTTGATTTGAGTGGTAATTATACTATATATGGCATGTTAAATTAACTGGAATATTCGTAACTGATTTTTAGTACTTTATGTTTATTATGCTGCAAATTTGTTGGCTGCTGCTGGATTTAAATTGCCCTTGTCGGACTTTATATAGCTCTTAATGAGGGTTCTGATTTTCCATACTTCCTTTCTACTTGTTGATAGTACAATTGGAAAGACAGCAGCATAATTTATTTTAGAAATGTATTTGCTTTTCAAGAAATTTTGAACCATGCTTGTTCTCTACTTCAGTGAAAATCTTACCTTGATTCTGGAACCAAAGGTAATTTTGTGACTGGTGGTGATTAGTGATGTTTTGGATTATATGCTATCGTGTGTGGCTGATATTCCTATGGAAGTAACTATGGCGTTCTTCTCTCCCTTTTGGATGAGCGCATCCGTAGCAGTAATTATGTTCTTCTTGCCTGCCTATAAATGTAGCTAATATATATATATATATATATATATATATATATTAATGCAGATTGTTACTTCACCCTGAAGGCATGGAATGCACAGAATGGTGGAGCAGCAGCTATTCTTGTAGCAGATGACAAGGATGAACCATTGATTACCATGGACACCCCTGAAGAAGAGAATGCAGATGCTGATTATCTGCAGAATATCACTATCCCCTCAGCACTTATTAGCAAGTCCTTGGGGGATAGTATCAAGAAAGCTATATCTAATGGAGAGATGGTTAACATGAATCTTGATTGGACAGAGGCTCTTCCACATCCTGATGAGCGGGTTGAGTATGAGTTTTGGACAAATAGCAATGATGAATGTGGGCCAAAGTGTGACAGTCAGATTGAGTTTATCAAGAACTTCAAAGGTGCAGCACAGATACTTGAGCAGAAGGGTTATACTCAGTTCACCCCTCACTATATAACATGGTATTGCCCAGAGGCATTCGTTCTGAGCAAACAATGCAAATCCCAGTGCATCAACCATGGGAGATACTGTGCTCCAGATCCTGAGCAGGATTTCAGCAAAGGGTATGATGGAAAAGATGTTGTAGTTCAAAATCTACGCCAAGCTTGCTTTTATAAAGTTGCCAATGAAAGTAAAAAGCCATGGCTTTGGTGGGACTATGTGACTGATTTTTCAATCCGTTGCCCAATGAAAGAGAAGAAATACACCAAAGAGTGTGCAGATCAAGTTATTCACTCTATTGGTGAGTCGGTGGCTCTATCATATTTATTTTCATGTCTGCCTTTCTGTAGAAAACAACTGCTCTCTATATGTTGTTTGTTTCGACAAAATTTCCCAAATGTCTTGCATAGCTTTGTTAATAGCTATTACTGCAATGTTCTTGACCTTTTGTGACATTTTCTGTTCTCCATGTGTTGTTGGTGACTGAAGCCATTTGTTTTCTTTTGGACAAAATGCTTCGTCTGATTCTTCTGTTCAGAACAAGAGAGGCTTAGTTAATTTATTTGCTTCTGAATTAGCTTCTATGTTTATTGAGAGCAAAGAAAAGCAAGCTTCTGAATATTGTTTTTAATGCTGAACAACATGTGCAGGTTTGGGTCATCAAAATTTATTTGCTCTAAACTCCCATGCTATCCACCCCTTTTCAAGGTTTTATTGTTTGGATAATCAGTTGACTATTATTTTTCGGGTTTTGAATTTTCAATTTAGATTGGAAAAGGTTCTCGAGGAGATGTGACTATACTTCCAACTCTCGTGATAAACAACAGGCAGTATAGAGGTTTAACTCTGTGTTCTTATTGTGATGCTCAGCTATCTAATTGCTTGAATGGTCATTTCCAATCTGTACTTGTCACTGATTTCAGGTAAGTTGGACAAAGGAGCAGTTCTCAAGGCGATTTGTGCAGGTTTTGAAGAGACTACGGAGCCAGCCATTTGTTTAAGTGAAGGTTATCTTTCAGGCTTTGAGTTAACTACTGTAATATGTTTATAAGTGCTGGCAGTCACCCATTTGTTCTAGTCCTGGTGTGCTAGTTCACTGTGCAGAAGATGCTCAAATTGTTTAACACATTAAAAGAGCACATTGTTGCAGTATTGGTTTTTTAGTGATGATGACAGCAATTCCTTTTCAATAACAAAATCTAGTATGATTAACTATGCTCATATAATTTCACTGCTGATTTTTTGGTAGAGACTTGTCAAGATGGAAGTCTTTATTTGTTATTTTTTCTTTGCAGATGTAGAAACCAACGAGTGTCTAGAAAATAATGGTGGGTGCTGGCAGGACAGGGCTGCTAACCTTACTGCATGCAAGGTGTCTACAGAATTTCAACATTTTGTTGGTATCATGTTTGCAGTACAATTACTGATTCTAAGTTTATTTTGGTCCTGGGATTTCATTGTTATAGGATACTTTTCGGGGTCGGGTATGTGAATGTCCAATGGTACAAGGTGTGAAGTTTGTTGGTGATGGTTATACTCATTGTAATGGTAAATTGCCTTCATGTTTATCCAAGGTTCAGTATTGACTCAACTTTAGGAATATCTGTTTCAATTTCAGTGCACATCATCTTTCTGCTTATTTGTTCACCAGCTTCAGGTTCTTTACGCTGTGAAATTAACAACGGAGGATGCTGGAAGAAAACTCAAGATGGCACTACGTTTTCTGCTTGTGTTGTAAGTCTTGAATTTGATGGAACCCCTCCATCTTTCTGTTTTCTTGCTCACATCTTTGATATGATTATTTCTTTTGTGACTTTTTGTGATTCTTTGTTCATTGGTTCTCTAACGAGTTTCAGGAAGATCGTTCACAAGGTTGCAAGTGTCCTCCAGGATTCAAGGGTGATGGAGTAAATTCCTGTGAAGGTACCTTCCTTCTTTTCTTTGTTATTGTGCCAGCATTAACTATTTGGTGGGATGCAGTTAGGATTTGCTGGCTCAACTGTGTTATTGTTCTTCTCCTTGAACCATTATTGTTGATGTTTTTTAAGTCCTAGAGAAGAACTGCTCAGTGAAGATTATGCAAGTTTCCCTTGGCAGAGTTACTAGATGAGCAAATTCAAGATTTCATAGTCCAGTTTTATGAAAACACCTTTGATGTAATATGTGGTTCCTTCCATTCCAAAATGTTCGTGGAACCCATCCATGAACCTTGTCATCAATAAATAACTTGACAACAGTTTTGGTTTCTGGTTAAATGATTTGAGGAAATAATATTCTTTTCTTATTTTACATTTCCACGCACTTTATCAAAATTGCATATAGGGTATTAGTGCACTTGCTTCTTTATAAATTGCAAGCAACATGTCATTTTCTGTTGATGAAATAATGTAGATTATGAGGCACTCACCACATGTTCCATTTTGGCTTTTTTCTAGACGTGGATGAATGCAAAGACAAGGTAGCTTGCCAGTGTCCAGAATGCAAATGCAAGAACATGACACTTGCATAAGTGAGTATCCTCTGAGGGTTTTCAAAAACTTGCTCCGTTAACCAAATAATCAACTTGCAGCTCAGTATTTGCACCACGTACTGCAAAGACCTTATTTTGAAGCATTTTTCTTTATTGATTTTACTTTTTAACTATGGTACAATTTTTCATTTTAAATTGATTGATTTGAAGGATGTCAAGATTTCCTTAATAGCTCTTTATTTATTCTGTCACTGTATTTATCACACAATGAAATGTGTGGTGAAACATAGTTTATGTTCTATTAGCTAACATAGAAGCTCAAATCTTATTGGAATCTGCTCTTAAAACTGGTAGATACTCTCCTGTATTTGGTATGAACCTGCATTTGAAAATACTGTAAAGCACACTAGAATTCATTCTAAAATATTTCAAGTTCACTCCAAGTTGGCACTGCATTTGGTTGACTATTTCTAGTATTCCTTTGCATTTCAGTTCTGCTTTGGCCACTGCCGCCTTAAAAGCAATTTTCAGTTTCAACTAAACTCTGAGATGAGACTAATTTCAGTTATTAGCTCTTGGAATCTGCTATGCTACATGGGATCACTAGCATTCCACAATACATTTGCTTCTGTCATGTTAGGCCCCCATTGATTTATGTTTTACATTGATTCAGGTAATGCTGCTAGGGCAGAGTACAGCTGGAGCTTTGTTTGGATTATTATTCTTGGCTTGGCTACTGCTGGAGTTGCTGGATATGCAATTTACAAGTACAGAATTCGGGTATGTTTCTTTGAATTTTTATTCTACTCTATAATTTTCTGTAATGTAGAAAAACACATGGCACATGCACCATTTGTCAACTCATAGTAAACAAAATGGAACAGAACAAATATATTATTTATGTATATCTTCTTTTGTGTGAGTGTGGGGTGGGGATTGAAGGAAGGTGTAAAAGTGAGAAAAATCATGATGTACATGCCTGTTCATCCAAATTCCTAGAGTATTTGAGCCTGAAGATGCCGACTTACTAACAGATTTTATGCTGCTGAGATCACTTTACAGGATTTGTTTACATTTGAAATTATTGGTTGACAGGTCCAGTTTTTTATGCTAATAACAATAAACTGAATTTCATCTGTTATGAACTTTTGTGCAGAGATACATGGATTCAGAGATTCGGGCTATCATGGCACAGTATATGCCATTGGATAGTCAAGCAGACATCCCTGTTCATCATGCTACCCGTGGGGACATCTGAAGGTGAGCTGATGCATCTAGTAAACCAGCAGCATCTCCAAATTATAAAGCTCTATCAGCTTTTATTTTGTTGTCATTGAGTGTAATGTTTTTAAGTCGTCACTGGTAGCTATTTCAGCCAGCATGCTGCCACTCTTTTATGTAAAAAAGTAATCCTAGTGGGGCACATAATTCCCAGGAGCACAGGAAATTTTCAATTTGATGTAAGATGCATTATGGTTAGGATTCAAATTCTTAGGCTATCTTTGGCTTTGCGTTCCAGTTTCTTACTGCCTTGGTTTTCAAGGGTTTTTCCTTTTTTTCTACTAGATGCTAAATGAATTCCGAACTGCCCCTCTTTCTTTAGTTATCTGTGACAGTTGACCTGGCAGTAAAAATTTCTACCTTGATGACATTTTAACGTGTCTTCTAAAATAACAATAAGATGATGCTGCTTGCCCAAAAAAGGCAATCACGACTGGTTTAAAGCTTTTACTGGAAAACCGTATGGTATAAGTTTATGCCCAAATGAGGTAACAAGTCAAAAAAATTACAAGGCAACCGCTATTAGCTTTATTTGCTACGTTTTCCCACCACTGGTAATTGCAAAGAAGTCTCCTACTAATTGATTTGTGATTTTGTGTCAACTCTAGAAATTATTGAGTAAACCTGAAGTAATGTTCTGCAAGTTCTTAGGAGCTATGACCGTCTATTTCTCCAAGGGCAGTGGTTAATGATAATTAATAATTACAGGGAAAGCCTTCTGGCTGGAAACAAGATTCTGCAAGCATTTTATATACAAGTAGGAGCAAAAGAAAAACAACTAGCCACTATGTGATGAACAGATATCAATACAACCCTATGGCATTGGAGGGAGAAAACACCGGTAATTTCAGCACATCGAAGGAAAAGAAAAATCCACCAGAGCATTGTAACTTCTCCCGTTCCCTGATAACACAAACTAAAAATTGATAAAACACCCATAATCTGTAATCATATGCTCCAGAACCAAGCATTGTTTTATGGGATCCCATCTTGCTCTTCCAGAGCTACTTTAATCTCGTAAACCTTCTACCTGGAGGTCATTGGAGAAGTTATTTAGATCAGCTACCATATGGAAGTATGGAAGACCAACTTGGCAGCAATCTTACCAATTTTTTTCTAGGCATAACATTAATGACAGCAACTTGAGAGTTTTTTTTATTAAAGAAAATGCTGGAAAGAGTGGAGAATCATATTTGATGAATTTTGCATCGCATACAACTATTAGTATTTGTGAGCAGGTGGACATTATACACACATTTACAAGTATGATGTCATTTGTTCAAGAAAAGAGTGACGGTTGGGTGGTAGGGAGGGAGAAGAAGAAAGACAGGCAATTCAACTGACCCGTGGAATAAATGCATCAACCTTCTGCTCCGTGTCCCAAGTCTGACCCTTTACTCTGCTTACCATCCAAGGCAATCTTATATAGATAGAATGCAGCCATTGCACCACTGAAAAGCAAAGCCACTTATCAGAAAACCAAACGCACATACAATGAAATAAAGGCCACTATATATAAAATGCTTGACATTTTACATGTATCTGAAAATGGAGATAATCATGTTATCTTATGGAAAGCCCCCAACCCCTCCCTCTATCCAAAAAATCAAGCATATACATAATGCAAGTCCATTCAGCCTCACAACTTAGAGCACGACATGTGCACGACCATGCATGGATGCAGCAAGAACAGCACAGATACACCAGTTCCAGAAGCGGGATTTCTACTAACCAAGATGAAGAAAACAAAAGGTATAGCCTTAAAGTATCAGAAAAGGATAAACTCAGAGATGCTACGTGTAAAGAACTTGGCTAGACTGAACCATAATGAATACTAGATCTCGCAAGAGTTCACAAGTATGAGATTAGCAACAGTTCCAGTATTGGATTGAGACTACTTTTGGTATGAGACCTATGTAACTTGTCTGGCCTTGCTGTTGTAAGGCAAAGTACATTATTTCTATCTTAAACAAAAGTGCAGTAGAGGAGCTAGAATATTAACCATACACATAGCAATTCTTCTTTCATTAGAGAACAACTTTCATCAAAGGCTGCATGATGCAACTCCTGTGTAAAGCTCTCAAGAGAATCAAGTGGCAGATCCTATAACTTTTCCTATCAAATTTTAACCTAGAATTTTCTCTCATCAAAGTTCACACACTGTAGCTCCTTGTCAATTGTTAGTTTATACTTAATAAGTTTTACTTTTACAAGTGAGCCTTCCCATGCATCTGCAACAATTGAGAACCTTAGCAACCTAAATACTAACATAAATAAAGGAAATATGATAACAAAAAAATTAGGGAACAAGGAACCTGATGAGGGTTGCAAAAGGAGTAAGAAATGAAGTTCTCTGCAAAAGGAAAAAAAAAAGAGAGAATAGATTGTTAGAAATTTAAAACATAACAATTATACATAACACCCTATAAACAAGGATAGATGATATGGTTGTTTGAAGAACTACTACCCGAGTCAGTATGATGCTAATGTCCCGAAGAAAGATGATAGCTGCTATTGCTGCAGGACCAAACATGCCAGTTAAAAACTTCAAGTTAAATGTACAACAGAAGATAACACTGAGAAAAGAATATATATATAAAACCAGCGATCATGCAATGACCCAAAATAATAGTTATTCTTTCTCATCATGAAGTAGCTCACAAACTATTATTATCAGAAAACACAATCAAAAGGCTTTAAGAGGAAGAGCAACAAGGAAAGAAAAGAAAATAGTCAGCCTACCCCAAAGCACCAAAAACATGTACTCACAAAACCTACATGGTTAAAATATGCAATGGACGCAAAAACCTATAGAAGCGGAAGAGCTAAGCTAGACACTAAAGCTCCTATCTACGATAGCACCTCATCCCTATGCTCTGAGACATTCTACACAAGGCACATGCTTTTAAATTCATAACTTAAGAGCATTCTTCGTTACATATGATATCGTATTCCAAAACTTGTAAAAATGACCCAACCATGAAACTAATAAATAAGAAATAGAAAGCAGCCTGCCAAAGCCAAAATAGTTTAGAAGCTATCCAACAGAAGCAAATTGAGATTTTATTTCTTTTACATGTATATATTTTATTATAGAATATAACCACATACTAACCTGCTTGTCCTTTCAAGGCTAAGGAATATGGCTCTGCTCTTTTGTAAGATTTTAAACTTGATACACTTAAAGCCAGAAGCATGCCGCCAAGAATGACGCCAAACCTAAGGGAAGAGATGCTTCCGGACAACATGAATGAGAGAAATCCAGCAGTAGAAAGTAATAAACCTGTGAAGCATAGGCAATAACATAAAAAACATTGAAGCCATTTAAAAAAGTAAATACACTAAAAGGCCATTACTCAGTTCAGAATAACCAAAGTGGAAGTTGATGGGGGGAGGGGCAATTCACATAAAATCCTAACCTATTCAGTTAATAACATGGGTGTTGCTAATCCTAACAAATTCTAATTTACAACAAAGAAGGCCCATTCAACAAATTTGTATAAATGAATTCCTGTGGCGCACCACTCATACCATATGGTATTCCAAGATGGAAATCGCGGACTTTAGAAACATCGTTCAAATTATCAGTCGAGGAAGTTAATGTTTCAACAACCTCCTTCACTGATTCTGGAGAATTCTCTGTAGCCGCCGTGAGTAACTGTATACCATCTTCACCAAATTCCTTAGCTAGCTCGCCCAAATCACTCTTTGCCTTCTCTGCTTGAATTTTTAACTTCTCTGAAGTTTCTTGCAAAACAACCATGGTTTTCTTTGAGTAGATCTCATATGCTTCTTGTGAAACACTTTGCAACTTCAAAGCTTGTTCTTTGAATGACTCCAGTGTCTGTTTCCATACTTCCTCTGATTCTTCGCCCCCTAATTTTCTATCTTCGCTTTCCTTTTCCACTTCAATCTTTGAATGCTTATAGATATTGCCCACAAGAAAAAAAAATAAAGAGAGAACCCATTTATATCTCACTCCAATTCAATATTGAAGAGAACTCATTTTAAAAATCTCTCTTAAAATGCAAAAAGATACAAAAAGCTTTAAAATTTGGCACGGACAAGATGGAATTGATTAAAATTCAAAACCATGTCAAACCATAAAAATTTCAATGTTAATCAAATAATACAGCCTTTTCACGTTCAGCAAAAAACACTAACTTCCAACTCAAAATCAACATTCAAAAAACAGAGAGACCCAGTTGAAAAACACATGAAATTCACTCAAAAAGAAATCAAATTTCAAAATGAAAACAGTAGAGACAATCAAAAGAACAGAAATGGGAGTTCTTACAGAATCCTCGTGAGAGGCAGCAAATGCCACGATTGGTCGATTCAACGAATTCCCAGAAAGAAAACCAACACCAAGCCCTTTTGGGACAAAAGCCCTTGAAGATTCAAAAGACAATCTGTGACCACTAGGTTTAAGCAATAAAGATTTGAACTTTAAAGATGGAGCTAACAAAGCCATTGAAGAAGATGAACAGACAGGGGGTCTTTTCAAGGGCAAAGTACTACAGCCAGCAGATAACAACTCCATTGACACACTCATTTTCTTCTTTTTTGCTTCTTGTTTAGAGAGAAAGAGCTTTTGAGGTTTACTTAGGCGAGTGTCACGAGGGAAGAAGAGAAGCGAGGGTTTTAGCCTTTAGGGGAGGACGAGGGTTGCTAAAATTTAATTTTTTTAAAAAAAAATTTCTTTATTGTTTTAATATAATGGTGTTAAAAAAAATTTAAAAATATTATTTTAATATATTTCTAAATAAAAAAATATATTAAAAAACGATCACATCCTGCCCTTAAACCAGCCATCACATTATTATCTTAATTTTATTTAGGAAATATGTTCGGTGATTTTCTTGAATTTGTCATCACATGAGATAAAGACATTATTTTGATAGTGCGGTAGTTCTAGTGATAGTAATTTAAAAATATATATATATTTAGATGTAATTTTAAAAAAATAAATTTTAAAAAATATTTGTTTAATTAAAATTACTATAAAATAAATTTTTACATTTAAAATAAATAAATAAAAATATTATTTTAATTAAAAAAAATTAAAATATAATTATGTGTAAAGCCTAGTATAAAATACATAAATTATTTATCTAATCAAATTATTTTTTTCTCTGTTACGATGAAACCAAATAGTCTGAAATGATTATCTATTTGATAACTTTTTCAATAAGATAAGATTTAAATGTCAATAGTTGGTAACAATTTTATATTATGTAGGGAGTGGGGCCGGGTGGGTTAAAGTTTAACTTGGTCCTTGTAGTTTGAAATGAATTATTAATCCTTATGGTATAAAAAATAATTACAAGTAGGTAGTCCAGTGTCGATTATTCTCAGTTCTGTGCTATTTTTATTTATTTATTAAAAACAAAAAAGAAGCATTATTCACTCATCAAATTTTCTCGTCTTATCTAATTATTCTTTTATTTTTTTTATTTTTCTAAAAATAAAAAACAATTGAATAGATTAGAAAACAACATGAAATTGATGGGAAAACCAAGTTATGGGAGGATTTATAAATATAAAATTAAATATGTATTTGTATAGAGATTAATTGATTAGTTTTGTTAAACCACAAAAATCAAATTATTATTTACTCCTCGGAATAGTTCAACTTTCAGTTATTTTATTTTATGTTGTTTATGGATAAAAATAGCTAATCTCATTATGTAGAGGTCAGCTTACTTGTATTGTTTGCATGAAATTAAAGGTCATTAATAGTTAATAATTTTTTTAATTATAATACACATGAAATTCAGAGAGATATTCTGTTAATGTTATGTGACGCTTAAATTCAAAATTCTCTCTATCTATTTTTCAAAATATATTAAATTAATAGAGCGTGCATGTTTTTCTTTTCTATTCTATATATGGTTTCAATATCAATCATTATTAATATTAATAATAATAATAATATTTAAATAACTATAATCACATTCTCAAACACGTTTTATATCTTTTTAAAACGAGACCCTGATTTATTTTTATTTCCTTTATATTGTAAATCCGGCTCCAAGCCCTCTTTTTGTTAGGAAGTAATTATTCAAGGAAGGAAAATGTTTTTTATTTACTCTAGAAATGATGACTTTGTGACTATATATGTGTGGGGTTTTGGCTGTATATTTTGAAAACGGTAGAAATGATGATTTTTTTTAATTATAAATGACATTGATGTAATTCTCTACACTTTTTAGTTTTTTCTTATGTTTTTTTTTTTTGTTTCCTATCTCAAAATTGGCTTGGAAGTTTCTTTCTTTTCTATGTTAATTATTTCTCCAAAGCATCTTCTACGTCTTTCGAACACTAGTTACCCAACAAACTTTGGAAAGAAAAAATCTGCTCTTCTCCTTTTCAAACCTTAATTTCTTCTAAATCACCTTTTTAAAAAACTTTCACAAGCTCAACTTTAAAAAAGCCCAATGTCATAGACTCGGTCTGGAAAAAAAATCCAGCGTCAACATGGACTCACCATTTAAAAAAAATATCATATTAACAAAATAATGCTTTACTCACTTCTTCAAAAAAAAAAAAAAACTCATGAATTATAAATACCTCATGAATTCTTCAAGTTTTAGATTCATAATCTTTACTCTATGATGTATATATATTTTCATAGTATTTTTTTCTAAAATATCACTTTATACTTTTTTTTTATTTAAAATATTTACTTAAATATAAAATTTTCAAATCCACCAAATAAAACCTTTAATGACAACTAACCCTATATATTAATTTCAACACAAAGTTACCACCCAAGAGTCCTAGGTTGGTGAGGTTGGCTATGAACCATCCAAGTGGAGAAAAATGCCAAAAGAAGTAGGTTTTTTTTCTTCTCAGGTTACAAAACAATAATTTTTAATTTTTTTATGATTTTACAAGGAAATCTTACAATACAACCAGGTTGGTTGCTGGATAATACAAACAACAATAAAGAAACTTTATATATAAAAACAAAACAAGGAGGAATTTTGGCCACATTGTAGTGACCATGCATGGATCATTGAAAACTGCGACCAGGATTTGCCTTCTGTTGTACTTTGCAGTCCAATCTTGGAGCCTGAATTAACTATGGCGTCACTGAACAATGTACAGAAAGAGGTGCTGTCTACTAGCATTTCAATTCCTCTGCTTCGTTAGTCTTTTCAAATTGGGTGAGTAATGTGGCCAGTTAATATATTCTCTAATTATATATTCTCAATTTCATATCAATATTCTCAATTTCATTCCGTTTTTTTGACCGGAATAACTTGAATATCTCATATCATTTAAAAATATATATATAAAAAATAGAATAGATTTTATTTCGTTCAAGATTTCATATCATTTTGATTTTTTATCTAAATTCTAGTGAGATGTTTCGAGTTTATTTTATTTGTTATTGTCGAGAAGAAAAAAGTTGACAAAACTAAGATCGAGTACTGTCCTAGCTAATATCCATGCAAAAACATCAAAAACCCCAACGTGCAACCTGAAACATCAAAATCAAGGCCATGGCATCACTATCAACCTTTGACGCAGCGCAACCAGTCATGCAGTGCAACCAGCCACCGTCAAAGGCCTCGGTGCTTGCTCCCTCGGCGGAACCAAACTCCATGTTTAAGTCATGATCTCGCCAGGGTTTAAGACCCAGAAGCTTGAGGTACCAAGAATTTCTTGACTAGCTATGAAAAGCCTACACAGACCATTTTATTATTCTATTTTCAGCTTTATGCCATGGATTCCGGCAGGCTTTGAAATGTTTCGTCCCCCCCCCCCCCCCCGGTAGGAGTGGTGTTGTGGTGGCAAGACAAGAGTGTCTACTTTGATTTGGAGGATTTAGGCAACACTACTAGGCATCAGTGAGACTTGTATGGATCCGATGCACCTTCGTCATTCAACTCTCTAGCTCCAGGTATGACTCCATTTTCTATCAATTCCAGTGATGAAAAGGCCATACGAGTAATTCTATGTTCTCTAATTTTTAAGCAGTTCATTTTTACGTTATGTTACACCACTTAATTAAACTAGGGAATGCAAAATGGTCAGTGTAAGGAAATCAAGGGGAAATTAGGTCGAAAATCAAAATTTATTATTCTACTATAAAAACAAAACGCCTAATAAAACAAAATTAATAACCTTAATATAAAAATATTTTTTAATTGAAAATATATCAAAACAATATTTTATTTTATTTTTATTTTGATATTAACACATTAAAATTATTTTTAAAAAATATTAATTTAATATTTTTAAAGTAAATTATAATTTAAAATACAGTTTAAAAAACAAGTTGTATCATGCAAACAAGTACTCATCGTCACTTGACTGAAACCGAAAATAAAAGGATAAGAATAAAATATCCTGACAGCAGACATTGGAAAACAAATTATTAAAAAAAATAAAGAAAAAACATGAGAAGAATTGAAGAAATGCCACGTTGTATCTATAGACATAGGATTCTCCTTTGACCGTCAAAATATTAAAAAATAAAAAAATAAAAAGGAGAAGAAAACAAAAGGGAAATCCTTTCTGCCCTGTCTTCTGTTTTCTCTCCGGCGGAGTATAGTTTTTATTTTTTCAAAAAGAAAGATAGCAGCATTCCATAACAGCACAGCATTCTTTACTCTTTCTTTCCTTTCATTGCACCCACCAACACCAACACCAACACCAACACCAAAACAGAATCATTACTGTTTTTTTCTCTCCTCTGACACCATCCACCATTAAATGCTCTTGCTCCCCTCTTCTCTTCTTCTAATCCCTTCAAAATTTGTTAAAGATATCTCTCTCTTCCTGTGGTGTTTCTTTCTTTTGGAGATCCGAGGTTGTGTTTGTAAGTATTTCTATAATCTATAAACTAAAGTGGGTTCTGCAGCTGTGATTTTATTCTTTCTTGCTTTTGGTTCCTTTTCGGTCCAAAAATATAGCCACCCCACCCACCCACATTCTCATTCTTCTTTACTCTCTCTCTCTATCGTGTTTTTCTTTTGTTGACCCTGTAAATTGTTCTAGCTTCTTCCATTGCAGGGCTTTTAGCTTCACCATCTTTAGCTTCTACTAGCTGTGTCTGTTTATAAAGACAGAAACTTTCTACTCCCCCCGTCTCTCTCATTTATCTCCAAAGATTAAAAGAAAGAAATAAAGAGAACAAAACTTTCTTGTTTTTACTCCCTCCCTGCCATTGTTAGGTGTAACGTCCACCTTGTTTTCTGTCGTTTGACACGGCAAGCGTTTGTTGCCATCTTTGATTGCTCAAAAAATCTCCCCTTTTCAAGTCATATACCCCCTTCGCTCCACTTTTTTGCTTTCTTTCATGGGGTCCTTACTTTTCTAGCATCAAATGTATCAAAAGTTTGGATTGAATTGAAAGAAAAATGCTACTCAAGTTCTTATTTCTAGTTGGTTTAGCTCCATTACTGGTGGTACAGTGTTTGGACTCAACGTTCAGTGATGATGTTCTTGGCTTGATAGTATTCAAGGCAGGTCTTCAAGACCCGGAATCTAAACTCTCATCATGGAATGAAGATGATGATAGTCCTTGTAGCTGGGTTGGTGTCAAATGTGAACCGAATACCCATCGGGTTACTGAACTGTTTCTTGATGGCTTCTCTTTATCTGGGCACATTGGTCGTGGCCTTCTAAGGCTACAGTTTCTTCAGGTTCTTTCTTTAGCTAATAATAAATTCAACGGGACTATAAACCCTGATCTTCCTAGACTTGGGGGTTTACAAGTTATTGACTTGAGTGATAATAGCCTATCAGGGTCAATCCCTGATGGGTTTTTTCAACAATGTGGGTCGTTGAGGTCTGTTTCCTTTGCTAGGAATGATCTTACAGGGATGATTCCTGGTTCTTTGAGCTCTTGTATGACGCTTTCATTGGTTAACTTCTCGTCGAATGGCCTTTGTGGTGAATTGCCATCTGGATTATGGTATTTGAGAGGGCTACAGTCTCTTGATCTATCTGATAACTTGTTGGAAGGAGAGATTCCTGAAGGAATTGCAAATTTGTATGATTTAAGAGTCATTAATTTGAAAAATAATAGGTTCACTGGGCAGCTACCAGTGGATATTGGAGGCTCTCAGGTTTTGAAACTGCTTGATTTTAGTGAGAATTCTTTGTCTGGTAGTCTTCCAGAGTCATTGCAGAGGCTCAGTTCATGTGCTACGGTTAGACTAGGAGGAAATTCATTCACTGGGGAAGTTCCTGGATGGATTGGAGAGTTGACAGATCTTGAAAGTTTGGATCTTTCTGCCAATAGGTTTTCAGGCCGGATTCCTGTTTCAATAGGAAACCTTAATGTCTTGAAGGAGTTGAATCTGTCCATGAACCAGCTTACTGGAGGGTTACCTGAGTCGATGATGAATTGCCTAAACCTTTTGGCTATAGATGTTAGCCATAATCGGTTGACAGGTAATCTTCCTCGGTGGATTTTCAAGTCGGGGTTAAATAGAGTGTCACCTTCGGGCAACAGATTCGATGAGAGCAAACAACATCCTTCAGGTGTATCGTTGGCGGTCTCTATTCAAGGTCTTCAGGTCTTGGATCTATCTTCAAATGTCTTCTCCGGAGAAATTCCATCTGACATTGGGGTTTTAAGCAGCTTGCTACTCTTGAATGTATCAAGGAACCAACTATTTGGTTCGATTCCATCGAGCATAGGAGATTTAAAAATGATTCAAGCTCTGGATTTGAGTGATAATAGGCTAAATGGAAGCATTCCTTCTGAAATTGGAGGAGCAATTTCACTCACGGAACTGCGAATGGAGAAGAACTTACTAACTGGGAAAATTCCCACTCAAATCAAGAAGTGCTCATCTTTAACATCTTTGTGAGTTCTTCCTCGCCTGCTTAACTTTTACTTTGAAAGCTATCCATTTGGTTCTTCCCTTAGTTATTTCCGAGTGTTTTGTGCTTGCAGTAGTCTGAGAATATAACTCTGTTTTTACAACTCAATTTGCAGTCCTTTGGTAATTTCGATTGAGAGCCATTATAATCAACCATTATAGAGTAGACAATTGCACACTCGTATTGTTCTAGAGGGCAGGTGGTTGCTTTCTTTCTTTTGAGATTTTTACATGAAACAACTTGATTGGTATATATACCTGCTCTTTGTTTACTTGTGTGCGTGTTGGTGCTTAGTCTGACCTATGTGGGCAAACTTTATTGCCATTTTGGTGTACTATGAAAAACTATCTAGGTTTTGTAGACTCACCAGATGAAAATTGACATATGAGCTAGCATCTATGCACCAGGACCTGATTGGGATGATTATTTTAATAATTTGTGTTTAAGGGTGTTTGTCTTAGCTGTTTATTCAGTGGCGTTTGCTATTTCTTAGTACATTATCATTTGGTGTCTGTTTTAAATCTATCAAAGAGATTCGGTCATTTGATATAATATGAAGTTTCTGTTAAATGGTGAACTGCAGAAAAAGAATGAAAGAATACACCAACTAAAAATCTAGACTCTTGATTCGTGCTTGATTGTATTTCCATTTTGTAAGTTATAAGTTATTGAACCTACATTGTTCTGACAATTTCTCTCTTTTTTTCGCCTTAACTGTACAGAATTCTATCTTGGAACAACCTTACTGGTCCAATACCAGTAGCCATTGCAAACCTAATCAACCTTCAATATGTAGACTTATCTTTCAACCGTCTCTCTGGAAGCTTACCCAAAGAGCTGACTAATCTTTCCCATCTCCTATCCTTCAATATTTCCCATAACAACCTCCAAGGTGACCTCCCACTCGGGGGTTTCTTCAACACAATTTCCCCCTCATCTGTCTCTGGTAATCCATCCCTATGTGGCTCTGTTGTCAACCTATCCTGCCCTTCTGACCATCAGAAGCCTATTGTTCTGAATCCCAACTCTTCTGACTCCTCCAATGGCACCTCTTTAGATCGCCATCACAAGATTGTTCTCAGCATCTCTGCCCTCATTGCTATTGGTGCAGCCGCTTGCATCACCCTTGGCGTGGTAGCTGTTATTTTCCTCAATATTCATGCACAATCTTCTAAGGCACGTTCTCCTGCTGCATTCGCATTTTCTGGCGGGGAAGATTTCAGCTGTTCCCCAACTAATGATCCGAACTATGGCAAGCTTGTCATGTTTTCTGGTGATGCTGATTTTGTTGCTGGGGCCCGTGCATTACTCAACAAAGACTCAGAACTTGGTCGCGGTGGATTCGGAGTTGTTTACCGAACAATACTTCGAGATGGGCGTTCAGTTGCTATAAAGAAGCTAACAGTTTCAAGTTTGATCAAGTCTCAAGATGAATTTGAACGGGAAGTGAAGGAACTTGGAAAGGTTAGACATCATAATCTTGTCGCCCTGGAAGGTTATTACTGGACTCCAACCTTGCAACTCCTTATTTATGAATATGTATCAAGTGGAAGTTTGTATAAGCATCTCCATGATGGGCCTGATAAGAACTACCTCTCCTGGCGACATAGATTCAACATAATTCTTGGAATGGCTAGAGCTTTGGCCCATTTGCATCACATGAACATAGTTCACTATAATTTAAAATCTACCAATATTCTAATAGATGATTCTGGTGAGCCAAAGGTGGGAGATTTTGGCCTGGCAAAGCTGTTGCCTACATTAGACCGTTGCATCTTAAGCAGCAAAATCCAGAGTGCGCTAGGATACATGGCTCCTGAGTTTGCTTGTCGAACTGTGAAGATAACTGAGAAATGTGATGTGTATGGGTTTGGGATCTTAGTTTTGGAGGTGGTGACAGGGAAGAGACCAGTGGAATATATGGAGGATGATGTGGTTGTGCTATATGACATGGTGAGGGGAGCACTAGAGGATGGCAGAGTGGAAGAATGCATTGATGGCAAACTAGGAGGAAAAGTTCCAGCAGACGAGGCAATTCCTGTGATAAAACTTGGTTTGATATGTGCGTCTCAAGTACCATCGAGTCGGCCAGACATGGAAGAAGTGGTTAATATTTTAGAGCTGATCCAATGTCCTGCAGAGGGTCATGAAGAGTTGGAGTGAACTGGACTTGTAGAGTTCAAGAAAGAAACACATAACATGTTTTCTCCGATGAAGATGAATCTGGTTGGTTTGTTCAAAAGAAGAAAAAAAGAACACATTGTTCAATTTACTTCACAAAATTTTTGTTGTTTTTGTGATTTTATTTTTATACCATTTCTTTTTATGACAATATTATTTACAGTTTCCACGACCGGATTCCTTTTCACCGGAATATTGGGCACTTAGAATGCTGCATCAATGGTATTTCTCCTTATGGAGTATATACTTGACTGGCTCCTCATCTTTGTTTTAATAGTATCTTATATTTGTTTCATGTTGTTTTATTGTTCACTCAAATAGTAACAGAAAAGTTCTACATCTGGACATTCTTTCTTGTTCATATAGAGACAGGAGTTTCCACAAGAAAATGAAAGGAGAACAAAAACAATAAGCTAAAGAACAGCTGAAGTCAGTATCAAATGACTTTTTGGGAAGTATTGAATGGTATGATGCTCATGAAAAAAGCACTCTTTTGCTTTATTCATACTTCTAAGCCTGGATTTATCTCTGCTTTAACCTTTTGCTTTTCTGGGAATTTATGGCACCCTTAAGCAAGATTGTCAAAATCACGAATTAGACTCGTATATTCTACAAGTCAATTTGTATTTAGTATGCAAAATCAGATAAAAAACTTGAAAATTAATAAAATCATACTTGACTTGAGTAAATCCAGTCAAATCATGCAAATTCACTATTTTATATTGATTTTATGAATTTTAATGAAATATAAATACTACCTTAATTAATTAACCTCGTTCTTCCAAATTAAACCAAAAAAACCCTAGCCCACTCCTCTCTGTCTCTCAAATAACCCGACACCCTTCTCTCTCCCCCTCTTTTTGTTGTGTCTTGGGATAAAAAGGACCTAGGTTTTGTTTTGTGATTTCCAGGACCCATTTTCCTTTAGAGGAACCTATGCAGTGCAATTAAAAAGGTAGTGCCTAATCCGTTCTATAATGTTTTGATTGTTACACTCCGAGAGTTTTAGTCTTAGCTCAAAGAGTGTGTTCTCCAGGTAGATGAAAGACATGGAAAGACAGTGACAACTGACAAGGAACTACTTTGCATTTACTGTCCTTCGAAAGAGTTGGGATGATCTACATATGCATATTTCATTGTCTTTCCGGGTTCCTGTGTGTTGATGGATGCTTGTAACTCCACCTGCTTTGCATTACACGGCTAACTGCCGCTTACAAGCATGGAGTAAGGAGGAGAGACACATGCGAGAGCTCATGCTGCATCTTGCATGTTCTTTTCAAAAGTATTTTCGATTAAATTTTACGATCCGATTTTTTCTACTCATTGCGGAGAACAATCATGCTCTCAATTCTGTGTACCAACCGATGCCAATTAGACTACCAATGCTCTCCTTCGAAATTGGTCACACGGTTTCTAATTTATTTGGATAAACAACCTGTATATCTGCAAGTAGAGCAAATAATTAACCCTTAGATTTGAAGTTTGTATGATCAAAAGGTGTTGGATCCCAAAGGGAACCAAATGAAGATGGACATGGAAATCATCAAAGCAAATCACACGGGGGTCCTGAAAAGCACCCCCACGACACTTTTTGAGTGGAAATATTAGTGCATGGCGATCATGTTGTATTTTCAAGTGGGAACTTTTCATGATATTCATTGGTAATATGCCCTGTGAAGGGAAAAAGTTTAGCATGCATGCTCTTATGAAATAGAGTGCTCATACCTTTTGATTTACATCTTAATAATTACCAGTGATATGAAAGGAAAGTTCTGAAACCATGGAAGAGAAACAAAGTTAATGAGAGTTTCGCAGATATGTTCCCCCAGGCTGGTTTTGCATCAACCATCATCTTAATCAATGGCCATTTATTATGTATAGAACTTGGAATCCAAGAAATTCTTTTGCAGGCTCTGTTTTTTTTTTTTTAGCAGACCAGTTTGTAATTCTAATTTCTAAGGATGGTCCAAGAGATCCAACTCGATTCGAAGCCATGGTGCTTTTGTGTTGTAATAGTTGCTCGAGGAAAAATTATACGAGTCATTTGATCCAGTAGAAAAGAAGAATAGTTTACCTTCGCCTCTAGGCTCCTGTTTGAGAAGAACATGCGCAAAGGATAGTTTTGTGGGGGAAATCAGACCTATCGCCAACCACCAATGAGCTATCGTTTTAATTTATAGTGGAAAGATACAATTAAAATAAAGAGGACAAAATATAGGACGAGAAATTCGCATGCCCACTATCAAATTTGTGTGGAAAAATGATTTTCCCTCCTTGAATTTGAGGAATGAGAAAGAAAGATATCGGAGAGAATGGTGAAAAAAAAATAAAGTTATTTATTGACCACAGAGCAAGTTTTAATGTTTGTGGATTCTATTTAGATTATTTTGAACCTTTATTTTTTTGAAAATATTAGGCAGGAGCTCGAGAATTTTTTGGATTCGAATTGATTTTTTATTTTTTAACTGATCTAAGACTAAAAATGGATTTATTGAGGTATTTAAAATGTTTTTTTTTTGGTGTTTTTAATTTAAATTAGATTGAAAATGATTTATTTGGGTCTTTGAGGTATTGATTTTCTGACCACCAGAAATGGCCAAAAAATCATTAGACGACATATTGTTTGACATGTTTGTTTTTGTCATCCGCCCAACCAATTTAACAGAAAAATATAAGAGGGCCAAGAGCCCGGACCTGGCCTTACAAACCTTTTGCTTTATAAGCCAAACAAGCTGGCCTACATAGGCCCAACTGCCTACTTTGACTTTTTTTTTCATAATATTTTAATTTAGATACATTAAAATAGATGGATTAAAAAATGTATTTGAATTTTTTTATTAAATATTATTTAATTTTTAATTTGTTTTATATTAAGATTATAGCTCTTTTTTTAACGATATTAGCATGTCACTCTTTGTAGAATCCTTCAATATATGGTTTTTTTTTTTGTCTTAAATTTTATTCATTCATGCACATGTTTACTTCTATTATCATATAAAAATTGTTTGGAAATTTTTTTAAAATCAAAACAGGTTTTTTCTGGTTTGACTGGGTCATGTTTAAACTTTCTTAGTCAATAAAGTCACATAAAGACAACTCCAACCTAATTTAATTTGAAACTCGTGCTAGACAAAGGCCCTACCCAATGTGTCTTAGATTTTTATTGAAATTCATTATAATAAATTCAATAAAAGTATATTTAGGATATTATTTTATTAAATACAGTTTAATTTTTACTTTATTTTCGAATGAGATTATATCATTGGTTTTTTATATTAACAAACACTTATTCTCCATTATGTTTTTTTCTTAAATCTTATTCAATTATTTTCTTGCACGTGTATGTTTTTATTATCATGTGATTAAAATAAAAATTATTTTTAAAAAATAAAGTTATTAAACAATCAAGTTGATAACTCGAGTTGCGGGTATGACGAGTTAGCCTGAGTTAACTTGGATTAATCTAAAAAATATTATAAACTTAATATTTTAAGAAAATGTTAGAACGACATTGTTTTCATTATTTTTTGGTCAAATATTATGCTTAAAAAAAGCTGGATGAAAAGGTAACGTTTCTTATTTTGATTTTAGATTGTTCAAACTTTTTTTTATATTTGTTTTAATTATTTTTTATTTTTATTAAATAGAGGAAAGATTATACTTGCATATTATTTATTTTCAATGGGATATAAATTATTAATTTTATTATAAAAAATGCCTAATATCTAATTAAATAAGAAAAATTAAATAACTCCTCACGACACGAGATCATGTACTCAATCTTTTAATTTAATTTTTAATTTTGTAAGCAATTTTATATATTGGCAAGTGTAATTATCAACTATTTGTGTTTCACAGTTAAAATATTTTTTGATGATAAAAATAATAATTAACAACGCCTAAGGATTTGTATTTATTTTTTTGGGCGTTACAGGAACGTGGATACGTTCACTAGTGAATAGTCTATTTAAGATGGATCCAAGTGATAAGAGATTTGATTTTCATATATGAAAACCCATAAAAATAACATGACTATTAAATAATAACAAAAAGAAAGGTTTGAGATAGAATATGCAATACACTCACGGGACATTTTGACAAGAGAGTGTTTAGTGTCCCGATCCAAGTCAATCAGCATGCTCGCCATTGTTAGCCTGAAAATTGACTTCGAATCAGAATAGTTGAGCGGACGACAGGGAGAAACTTTTGTCCACGGTTCAATCAAAAGATGATGTGGAGAACAGTGAGATTCTGGGCTGCCTGTTCTTGATGCGACTCTAATTCATGGGACCTGCTGGTTAGAGAAAAAGGTAAAAAGCACAACCATATCCACAATCCATGACTGGAACATACCTAGTACGAGTGGGGAGTTGCATTTTTGGACTGAATGGCAGGCACCGCTTCTTTTCCTGCTTCTGGGTCTCGACCTCTGTATATATGGCACTGATTCTGCTACACCCAGTTGGCTTCAAGCCACAAATATAACAAATAAAAGGAGATCATCCTTGATCGTCTTCCTGTGTTTATCAACTGCCCTTATAGGCCTTTTTATATGTCCCAACTCCTGTGTTGTTTCCCTTCATATGCTGGACCGAAAACAAGGACTGGGTTCCCCTCCAATGAAGAAAAACAGGGCTTGCAATGAAATACATTTCAGGGTGCTTGTTAAAGAAAGCAGATTGCACAAAAACAAAATGCTAGCCAAAAACAATTTACATTTCACAAAAAGCAGAAAGATTACATCATCTTTGTGTTTTCATTTCCTCTCTGGACTCTCACTGTTAAATGAAACTACAAATGCCAAAATCACTCGTGTCATGATTTACAATCAAATTTTCGTATCTCCTAAGTTTTGTATATCTATTGATTTTCTTGTTCCCCTCCTTGTCCAAAACCTGGGGAAGGAAGAACTTTCCTCTTTCCCTTCTCCCTGCAAAAGTCCTAGTCATCCCAATCATTTTCCCATCCATCTTTGTTTAGACTCCTAGAGGTAAGGCCGTTTGCTGAGACACTCGCTGAGTGACATGCAGCTGGTGACTTTATTGCATTTTCTTCATCCCAATTATCATCCCAATCATTATCCCAGCCTTCTGCTGTTTCGACAATATTTGCAACACCAGATTCTGGCATAGCCATTTCAAGCTCCTGATAAGCAGTTCCAGCCTCCCGTCTCCTCTTCCTAAACATGCAGCAAGTGAATGTCCCTCCAAAGACTACTGCTGTAACAATTAGGAAGTAAGCGCCATTGATGGGGGTAATTAGCTGGTCATAAGATGGGAAGTGCAAGAAAAAGTTTCCATGAGATTCAAGAGGATCCAAGTGTAGAACACATTCCCCGTTTTTAGCATTTAATATCACCTCTGTGTTTTCACCAACAGTCAAAATGATCTGAAAATTAAACAGTGAAACTCTCTTAAAAAGGAGGCCAACAAATGCACCTGTAAATTGCTACAGGCGACGCACATGAACAATTTTTAGGTCACCTGCATGAAACATCACAACACAAACCCAACCAGCAAGAAAATATCCCAATTTAGTAGTATGTTTTACCCTTGCTCCATCTGATTTTTCTACAGTTTCTAGTAAATTTAACCCTGTATCTCTATAATTTTCAGAGTCATGTCTTTCCAGCCATTATATAAAATAATGCATTCAGTCAAGCTAGTGGAGACAAGAGCCAGTAACACCTCATGAGTTCTTGCTGAATTTAGGAATGTTAAAGAAAGAAGCTTAACCTAACTTCATTTTCTTACTCTGTTTTGCTTTTATTGTTTCCAGTTTTTTTAAAAGCATTCCATATCTTATGCCGGTTTTAAGTCAGACCATAGAAACAACACGAAGAAGCAGGAAAAGGATCCATACCTTTTTAGTTTGGTGTTTCCCTACTTCAACCAAAGAATTGTCAACAGAATTTGGGGCACGCACATCCACTGACAAATCACGTTCCCCGGAATTTTGTATAAGAACAATCCACCTTTGGGATTCTACAAAGAGAAAGAGACATTAGATGATGATTCACATAAAAATGGTAATATTGAGTACCCCTGAACATATAACAACATAACTTTCTAAGTGGGTTAGAAAATGTGTAACACGTAATTAAAAGAAGTTCTTCCACCGCGTGGCTTTAACTACTTGCAAGAGAGGTAAAAAAAAAAATGTTGGACAGGCAATTGTAACCAAAAGGTTGCAAAGTAAAATGCTATCTGAACACAGCCCTTGCAACCAAAAGCACTTGCTTTAGCTTATTGATAAATATTGGCTGATACACTACTGCATATAATAGCATAAGCAACAATAAAGTATTTGAAACTGCAGACAAAAACTCACCACCTGATATGGTTAACAAGAGGAGACTAGCCAATGACACATGTTAACAAGTATATAATGATTATGGTTAGTGTCCATTGATCCAGGTCGCATGTTGCAGTCACATATACTATCACTGTCCAGAAATTGTGAGATGACCATGCAGAAATGTGTTTGTCTTAGCTTGTAAGCTAGATATTTTATGTTTTGAGTTTAAGTCTGTTTTGCATGCAGAGAACTGTAAACAAAAGGTATAATCTACTAGTTTCCATGGCAATAAAACATGATACACTTAAATATTCCTTATGAAGCAGAAACAGCAAGAGTATCCACCACAAGTGGAAATGCCGAGGCACACCAGCTGTCCCTAAGAGAGAACTGCAACTTATGGATTATCAATAGCTAAATTGCTCAACATCTATAAGAAAGATGCCTGAGGCTTATCAATTTCATAAGAAGCCAAGCTTTAAAGGCAAAGAAACAAAAATAACAATTCTCCTGTCTCCACAAAGCAGCCTTCTAGAGTGTAACAATAAGAGAAATGGAAAGAATCTGAATTGTTGAAAATATCATAACTTTTAAATATTATTTTTTTTAAGGAACAATTGATTCATGAATGGAGAGAAGCAATTTCTGGCGCAATACTATCCACAATGTGCAGCCACCAAGGAAGTATAACATCCTAAACCAAAGAAATGCTGCTTCTGAGCAATGACAGAGGACTAAACCTGTCTATACGAGGATTGGGATCTGGACAAGGCAGATCACAGGCTGAATTTGATGCACCATGTCTGATTTAAAGTAGAAGTGGCTCAGCCCAAGAGCAAGATGACAGTAAGCAGTAGATTGGGAATTTCTTAAGCACCTCCTAAGGTGCTTGTGGTCCTTCATAAGTTCCAATAAGATAGCTTTCAATCGAGCATGTGCTCAAATCTCATCTTGATACCAAGACTTAAAAACATTTCTAGCATCTGTTGACAAAACCAAGTAAGTGCTTGTTGGTGTTGTCACCAACCCCTATAATCCATAGGTGGTACTCCTACTCAAACGGGGAGGCCTGTAATTGAAGTTAAGAAGAAATATCTGGGACTTAATATTTTCTTTTGTTCCAGAAAAAAGGGTCGGCAGTTATGTATTATAAATCAATCAAATAGCCTCAGGGGTTGTGAGTTATAGCATGAAACTCTTCATGCCATGACAAAATAGCCATTAAAATCCAAGAGTCATAATTTCCAGCTAAGGTTTCGGTGCCCAAACTTGTAAATAGTTAAAAAAGAGGAAAGAAAGGCCGCCATAAGGGCTTCTGAAAATCAATGAAAATACACACAACTGGAGTCACTTAAACATAGAACATGGTAATAAGGGGGAAATGAATTTTAACTAGATATCTTGAATTAATGAAAGTATTACATGGTTATGCCCATGGCTATCATGAGACTACACATAGGAGTTACAAGAGATCTTTTACAATCTCAATGGGCTTGATGCAAATTTGAAATATGAAGACTTTGTTTAAGAATAGACAAATGAGTCTCCTTTTGGAAATATGCCATTATTCTGATATCCTAAGTCATCAGACAACATTGAACACAAACTAATCAAGGTAAATGCCTCAATAATGTATGCACAGAGTAAAGCAAGCACTTCGAGTGTAAGCTTCATACATTTATTACTCTTTTATTGTTCCAATGGAGGCGGAGGTGTGCTGAATACTTCATTTACACTAAGCATATATAATAATATAAATGTTCCACTAACTAATTGATGGATTAAACGTAAAATAGTTTGGATTTGCAATTCCACAGTTTACATACTATCACTTATCTAAAATAAGAACAAGTGAAAGCTATCACAACAAAATATCTACAGTATGATTCTAAAAAAAAATATAAAACAAAATAAAACACTACTGTAGCAATCAGTTGAACCTACCAAAAATACCACATCGTTGTCTACCCTTAACATACTGTTTCTTTACTACCAAGCAAACAATTCAATAATTTTAAATTTCAACATAATTGATAGTAATCAACGACTAATTCCCTTGAGCTATTCAACATCACATATGAATTTGTACACAGCCACTCCAGCAATAGCTCTTCAGAAACAAGTAATCAGATAGGAAGGTGAGGTGACCTTGAGAAAAAGCTATATTGAATCGCAACAAAAATGCTAAGACAAAGTTAAACAAGTATAACAGGAATTATATGAGATTTTAGAATTCCAATGAGTTTAATGCAACTTGAAAAGTATAAATGAATTTGCATTTAAAAAAAGAAAGGGTGAATATGCAATTCTAATACCATAATCCTACTTGATGACTTTACATGAACCAAGAAATACTTGGCTATCAATGTCGATGATAGAAGTCTGAAAGCATGTACTCCACAAGCAATACTCATGCTACCATAAATTCCTATATCCAGGAAGCTCCAAATTGTTTCTCTGGAAATATCAATGTTGCCTCCTTTTAAAATTGACTTCCCATTTTCATGAGATCAAGGAACTAGATTTACATATCTTTTAAATTATGCATGTCTGCAAACTGCACCAACTGATGGACTGTGAAACAGTTTGTATTGTCAATACCAAGTTCACATATAGTCCTTATTTTTTATTAGAAAAAAAAAAGTGAATGCGACCAGAGTAACTACACTACTACAGTGATCAGTTGCAACGAACACAAATATAACAAAATTGCCTGCCACCTATCTTAAATGTTGATGTAGCTACAAGACCCAATCCAAAGATAATGCCAGACATAGTAATCCAAGATTGATTCTCTTCTACTATCCCACTTTACGAATCAAGTTCTATACCACCAAAAGGTCCTGATTACATTCATCGTTTGGGCTCAGCATTTCACGATACAAAAAGTTCATTTCATTTCCATTTTCATCATTCACACTCCTAAAACCGCACATATTCGAAACCATTCACTCGCAACTAGCAGCACACATAATATGCATCATTAAACTATCAATTTCATATAATAAACTAAACATTGCAACTAGAAATGGAAACTAAACAGCTGAAAACAAAACAACATCGCAATATATAAAAAGTCATTACCATTATCAAACCCAAGAATGCAAGCAGACATCGACTTGCGGTCCGTGCACCTCTTAGTACCCACTTTCGTACAATTCTCCCCGCCAACCTCCGATTCCGAATCCGTCTTATGATGATCCTTCTCTTCACTCACTTTCTTTTTTTCATCATTATTTTTTTCAGCTTCACTATCCGTTTGATTGCCCGGAATCGAGCTTGGACCCACAATTCCCGTGTTATTATTATCACTTTTATTACTGCTACTACTATTATTAATGCTTGTCGAATTAGCAGTTTTCAAAACAGAATTTTCCTCAGTGTTTGTCGTATTCAGTGTATTAGCAGGATCTGGACTTGGCGATGGAGGTACCTTAATTAAATCAAACAAAAAAATAAAAATAAAACATGATTAAATTACTCTCTAAAAAACCAAAAAAAAAACAACCAGAGAGAGAAAATTTACTTTGATTTGGACGGAGTTGCTGTCGTCTTTGAGAGCAACCAATTGTCGAATCTTGGAAAGAAAAGAAGTGTTAGAAGCATCAGAAAAAAGCAAGAAGAGCAGCCAAAGTAGTCTCAAAATCCCATTTCTATCCATCGCTGAAGAGAAAAGAATTACAGATCTTTGCTTTATTGTTACTTCTTTTTTTTCAAATTAGCAAAATCCTAGTACATGCATTTTGAGAAATTTTAAAAACTGGAAATCTAATAGGGTTTTGGATTTTTGCAGGTTGGCTTGTCTGTCTCTGTTTGTCATGTGTGAGATTGGAAGAAGGAAGGTACGAGGCGCTACGCTACCAAATTCGCTGCTGTCCTGTCGGCCTGTATTGCGACACTAAACAATGGGCTATTTATGGGCCAAACGTATTCAAATTTTACATGGACCAGACATTTCTCTGAGGCTCAGTTTGGATTTGGTCTGTTTACGGGCCTGAACTAAAAACAACGGGCCCTTGAATGTTATGAATGAGGCCTATTTTTAGTGAGCCCAGGAAAGCGAAATTCTTACTTTTGTGTGAGAGGACTGAGGAGGGTGTTGTTAAAGGAGGAGAGCATGTTTATTTTTTTTTAAGGAATAAAGCATAATCTCTTTCAAACAAGGAGGAGGCACGAATAAAGCGATAGTATTTAGCTCTGCTTGAAGCTGAATGGCTAGAGGGCTAAACTAATGACTTCCTTCATGGCTTATGACTACAGCCTCCAGGAACAATAACATCCACCCTCTTGGTCATCCGCAAATTATTAATTATTATAAAAAAAAAAAAAAAAAACTAAAGAGTGTGGCGTAAGGGTATTCATATTACAAATCTTACTAGAATTGCCCCATTTTTATCAGAAGTGTGTGATTTGGTTTTAGATGCAGCAAGTAGGAGAAAACAATTCTTAATTGTTGGTACCAAAAGTAAAACAGATGATTGAGTAGCGCGGGCTGCAATAAAAGCTCAGTGCAATTATGTTAATAAAAAATGGCTAGGCGGCCTTTTAACGAATTGATTCACGGCAGAAATGAGACTTCAAAAATTCATGAACTTCAGAATGGAACAAAAAACAGGGGGAATCCACCACCTTTTAACGAATTGCTCGTCCACACTTGCTAGATAATATTCATTATTATAATACTATTTTGTATTTTGTTTTTTATTTTTATTTTATTTTATTTTTCAGTATTATGTTGTCTTTGGAAATTGTGCTTCATAATTTTTTTCAAATCTTTTTTTCTTAGGTTATACATCGATCTCATTAATTTAGTTTTCTTATTCTTCTTGATTTCAACATTAGATATATTGGAAAGGGAGTTTCATGACTTTTTTTCAATTTCTATGAATTTATCCTAATTTTATGACCAATGTCGTGGGTTTTATAGGTTAATCAGGGTTTACTTGAGTCTTTTTTTTCACTCTTTCTAATTGATTTTTTTTATTTCTTCCGTCAACGTTGGGTTAGGTGAAAAATTGGGTTTTGTAATGTTTTTTTATTTGTTTTCATTAGGTTATCTCAATCTCATAACCTAAATTACGAATTTGGTAGGTTGACTTAGTTTATTTTTATAGATCCTTTTTTAATTAATTTCTTTCCAGTTTCACCCTTCAACAACTCAATCTTCTTCTTTATTTAGTTTTTTTTTAATTTTTTCCTTCAATATTAGGTTGTTTAGAAATTTAGTTTCATATTAATATCCATAAGAATTCTATTATTTTTTTTAATGTTAGGCTAATAATAATTGAAAAACAAATTGTTAGCATTCCCATTAAAACCTATAATATATATCTAAGAACCATGAAAAAATTAAATAATAATTAAAATATCATGCTAAACATTATTTTTGTATAGTGTATTTCAATTAAAATAAAATGTGAAAAAAATATCATAGAAAAGGGTCAGGCACCTAAGTCGAAGAGATGAAACTTGCATGCCTGACGCAACAAAAAGAAAGCTAGATGCACGCCTGGGATTTTTATTTTGTTAGACAACATGTCATCATATCGTCTATATTTTTTTATATATAAAAAAAATAAAGCAACTGGCGCATCATTTGCTTGCCCACCAGCCACCAAGAGTGGCTAAAAAATTGGGCTGAGGTATTTTGGACCTAAAAAAAGTCTTCAATCTATTTTTATAAAAACAAAACACAATAAAAATCACTCTTATAATCTCAATGAACCGATTTCTTAACTTAAAACACTCATAAATTGATCTAAAACACAAAATTAAACTAAAAAAAAATATTTCTCAACCACATTCTACTTTCTTTGGCAAAATGAGGGCTAAATAACACCTCAATAGAATTTTTTTTATCAAATAAAACTCGTTGATGTCAAGATTGACTTTTTTTCATTGTCGGAATGTGACCAACATACAAATTTTTCTATTTCTTTATTTTTCAACAACTTTCTCTCTCATCCCTCAAACTCCGGAATTGAAAAATGAATAAAATGAATTTTTGGACTAAAACTAAATTTTCAGAAACTAAAGTGACCGTAAAAGAAGCAAAGGGAAATAGGTAGACCAAAAGGTATTTTTTTGCAATTGAATTTGAGATTAGCCATGTGATTTTCTTCTCCTTTTAGTTTGGTTCTTTTTTTTAATTGTCTTTTTACTATAAATGAACAGAAACTCTAAATTTAGTAGCAAAAATACTGTGGAAAACACTACACTCCTAGACTAAATTTATCATTCATTGCTATAGTGTAATGAATTTTTTTACCTTTCCAAGAAAAACAACAAAGGCTAATCAGTTGAGGGCAATTCAGTCTTTTTCACATGGCCTATTAGTTATTAGAAATTTGACCAGGGATACATGTGACTTTTCTCTATTTTTAAGAATAGTAAAATGACTTTATTACTCTTAAAGTCATTAAATTTATTGTTGTTAACTAAGGGTATTTAGGTCTTTGTTTTTAAATACCGTAAAAAGACATTTTTACCTTTTGTAATCAAGAAAAAATAAACCATTAGTCTAGGGGCCTTTTGGGTCTTTTCACACATTTTTTTTGTTAATTCCATAATCATGGAGGGCAATTTGGTATTTTAAGAGGATTAATTAATATTTAAATTCAAAAAGTTATTGGCACATGCGTTCCCCTCGCTAACGTGGGTGGTGCCTCTTGACAATCAAAACTATCAATCTATTGTGTTGTATAAAGTGTTGTCATGTTCTCTTCCTCCTAATGGGTGCATGTCGACAGCGGTTGGCCGTTTTATCTTCAGTGGACCATTCTTTTTTTTTTCCTCTCTCCTCCCTCGAAAATTTCTAATTTTTTATATTTTAACTTCAGTCCTTATTCTTTTGATTTTTAATTTTTGTCCTTGGCCTTTTTGTAACAATTTTATTTATTTTCTATTTAGTCCTTTAGTTCAAGTTTATGGTGTATTATTTTTTTTTAATTTGGTCCTCATTATTTTGATGTTTTCCTCTCTTGTTAAAGTTATTTTTCTTTTCAATTTAACCCTTTAATAGAAAATTTATGGTTGCCCTCTAATTTATTTTTTATTTTAATCTTCACCTTTATTCCTTTAATTACAAATTTTTTAAATTCTTTTGTATGATTGATTTTTTTTCATGATTTTATCCTTCAGCATTTGATTTATTGGGGATTGAGCTTTGTGGTTTTTCATGTATGGTGCTTCTAGTCCAATGACCTGGGTCACGGATTTGAAAGGTTAGCATGGGTAAATATCATTTCTTTTTCTTCTTTCATTTTCTAATTTCATCAATCGACTTTATTTTTTATTTTTTAAAAAATTAAAATTAAAATTAAAATTTCATCATTCGATATTAGTTTTTTCTTACTTCTATTTTTTTATTTTATTTTTTTATTGTTTTATGTTTTTTTATCTTCTTTTAATTTATTTTTTCCCTCAATTTCATCCATAATCATTTGGTTTTATTTGATTTTTATATCAGATTTGATTCTCATTATTTTGATTTTTCTCCTATTACTAATTGAATTTATTTTTCAATTTCATCCTTACCATTTAACTTAAAATTTATTTTTACATCAATTTTGGTCTCCATTCTTTTTATAGGTGTTTATTTTGTTTAGGATCCTTTTTTATTATACATTTTTTTTCAATTCATCCCCAAGGGGTTTTTTTATGGAGGATTTTGCTTCAGTTTTTTTCTTTTCTTCTATAGGGTTAGTTTTGGCCTTACGACCAAGATTACTAGTTTTGAAGGTTGGCATGGGTTGATTTTGGTCTTTCTTTTTAGATTCTTTTATAAATTTATTTTTTTTTAATTTTATCTTTTAATATTTAATTTTTTTAGATTTGGTTTTCGTGTTTTATTTATTTTATTTTTATGCGAGGTCATCTTAATTCTATACTCATGGTCGCAGGATTTCTAGAGGAAGATGCACTAAGGTGGTAGTTCGCACTATGATAATGGAAGTTTTTTCTAGTTTGGGAAGAGAATAATAAATGAAATGAAATGGACCTTTTTTTTTTTTTTTCTCTTTTTGAGCATTCTTCTTCCATTCCATTCTCTCCTGAAATCCAAAAAACAAAGAAAGAAAAAAGTTAACAGAAAGAAAGGTGACGGTGGGAGATAAGGGAAGAAGCTCGGAACTTGGATTGGGCCTTTGTGTGATCTGGAGTTAATGGGCTAGAGCTAGCTAGCTTTTTGGAGGTCCTTTGAAATCTGGCATCAAATGTACCTTGTTACATAGGCTAATTAATTAATATCCTTGTAGTTCTTGTTTTTTTTTAATTGCCTCAGGGAGTATCTTATAAGGGGTGTTTGGCGGTGGTGTCAAAGCGTTTATTTAACATGAGATTCTAACATTTACATATATAATTAACTCATCGAGTGTGAATAAAAACAACTTTATGCTCTTGAAATATCTCTTATCCATACGACTAAGCTTTTTTTCTTTTTATTTTTCTTTTTGTTTGAAGGTTTTTTTTAATTAATGTAGATGTCCGAGCCAACTTGTATGTACCTTGACTAATCCCACGGGCCCTGAAGTTAACGACCATGTAAGCCTCCAATGGCCCTGAGGTTTGTGAGACTCGAACTAGTGACTTTTAGAAAATAAACCTAGGGTCTGACCAGTTAAGCTCGGGGGGTTTTTGTTTAAAGGTTTTTAAAATGCTAGGTTGTCCATAAAAAAAAGCATGCTTATATATGATGTCAAATTGCCAAGAAACGTACTTCGTGCACAAAACCACTTTACGCAGAACACCCCAAATTGCAGCACTTCAAATGCACAATAAGACATTGGTAAAATAGTTTGATGCCCATGCGAAGAACTTTCGAAAGCATTGTTTTCTCAACGAGAAAACCTAGAGAACATTCGAGGAATAATCAATTATAGATCCACGACATGGATTGAGTGAAGCTTGCCAAGAAAAAGAAAGAAAAAAAAGAAGAAAGAGAGAACGAATATAATGATTAGCATGCATTTAATTACAGGATATATATATATATATATATATATATATATATATATATATATATATATATATATTGTTGACAAAAGAGATCTAGAAGAATTTGGTACGCATTTGAAGGATGAGTGCCAGCATCTTGAGTTGCACGCTTGCAACTATTGATCTTACAAGCTAGATCAATTGCATGCCCAATGGGTTTAATGGCATATAATTTTTTTTTAATTTTTCTTGCATTAAAATATCTAATAAGATAATAATTGTAAGTATAATAACAGTTATTTTTTAAAATATTTTAAACTCGGAAATATATCAAAACATATTTTTTTATTTTAAAAAGATTATTTTTTATTTCATCACATCAAAACGATCCAAAAATATAAAAAATTCAAAACTTAATAAAACATCATTTGAAACGCAATTATAATTAAACTCGACTAATCATTAATTTATAAACTTGTCTAAAATCTCTTCCAATTACATGATACGAGTTCTAAAGGAAATTAATTTTAACAAAAATAGGAAGAGAAGTAGCATTGTCCTACATTCAAATATCTAAGATCAACTTCCTTTTTTAGAACTATCAAATTCAATGTAACTTAGATTAGAACTCAAGTATCGTTGTGAATTCTCTAATCCTAACTTACTTTAACTAATTTGAATAACAATTTTTGTTTGTAGATTTAGTTTTAGCAATAAAGTGAGCTTATTCCTCACATTATTATTTACTATTTAAATTTTAATAATCATAACAATTCACAATAATATAATAATTTATTTAAAATAATAATTCGCTTAAGGTTCAATCCCTCGTCCTTCGCTTATCAGCCAAAACATTCTCTTTCATTCACGACAGCAGATACCACTTGTCCGAACCAAGGGTCAACCGTATTCGCGACGACGACGTGGAAGATCAGGAATAAAAAATAACAGGGGCAGTGGACACGCGTGCATCGACGAGCACGGTCAGCTGTCAGACGTGACGGGTCATATCTTGAGGCGCGTGAGTTAGCGTCTCTCTATCAGTGTAGTAGGTGACCCCGCACTTACAGGTACTCTAACATCATCATCTCATAAATATACCGTCATAAATATCATTTTCACAAATATTTTTAAAAACGAAAAAAAGATTCAACGGCTGAAGAATACTGGTCGTTGACAGTTATAATGGCATGGGTACGTAGAAAACATTAGACTTTTAGGTGATTTTGGTAATTTTAGAGATACATATATGCTTCTTGCATGCGATATATGCAATTGGATAGAAAAGCGACTTATTAGTGGCGCACTTTACGGTGCTGTCCTGCCGCCGTATTTTTATATTCTTTTATTTCAGCTCCTTCAACCAGCACAGCTTTTATTTAACAAACTAGATAATTGTACAATTTTTTTCCCAGCTCGTCCTATTTATTTAAGCTCCTCCAATTTTTAACGTAAAAAGATATTAAAGTGTTATTAATGTATTTTTTAATAAAAAAAATTAAATGAGATAATTTAACGGGTCCAAAAAATTTGAAAAATTGTTAAAAATATAATTTGATTAAAAAAAATTAAAGATGATATTTTCTTACTAAAATATTGAGATAAAAATATATTAGATCGATCTGAGTTAATCTTTTAAATTCGCGACTTAGATCATGAGACTGATATAACCTCTTAGAAAGCAAATTGAAACCAGATTTAAAACTCAATTCCCAATTAAATTAATGTAGAAGGATGAAATTAAAAAAAATAATTAAAAAAACCAAAAAAACAAACAACTCGAGTAAACTTGGATTAACCTGTCAAAGATACAACCCGGGTCATGTGACTAGGATAACTCCATATAAAAAAAATCAAAACAAATTATGAAGTTTAATTCTCAATCAATTCAATGTTAAATAATGGAATTAAAAAAAATTAAAAAAAAATCTTAAGTCAACCACCCAAACTCGCGACCCAAGTGATAAGATTAGAATAACCTTATAGAAAGCAAAAGCAAAAAATGAACCTTAATTCCAAATTAATCAACAAAGTATTGAAGAATGAAATTGAAAAAAAAATTAACTAAAAAAAAGAACAAAAAAACTCAAGTTAACTTATAACTCTGGATAAACAATCATAATATTGAAAGATGAAATTAAAAAAGATTAAAAAAATAACTCAAGTCAAACCAAGTTAACTCGTCAAACTCGTAACCCGAGTAATAAGACCAAGATAACTCTATAAAAAGCAAAAATAAAAATAAAATTGAAGCCTAATTCTAAATCAACTAGACGTTGAAGGATGAAATTTAAAAATAACAAAAAAAAATTAACTTGAGTTAACCTACCAAAACCGTGACTCAGGTCGTGAGATCAAGATAATTTCATATGAAATAAACAAAAAAATGATTTAAGTCAACCTGGGTTAACTTGCTAAACTCGCAATTTAGATCATGAATCTATGATAACCCCATAGAAAGTAAATTAAAACAAATTATAAAGCCCAATTTGCATTAAACCCGTTGTTGAATGTTGAAATTAAAAAAAAAATCAATCTAAAAGCAAAACACAATAAAAGAACCTTAGTCTATACGGGTTAACTCACATAACACGTAACCTGAGTCATAAAACCAAGATAACATCATAAAAAGAAAAACAAGATAAATTATGAAACCTAATTCATAATCAACTCTATATTGAAGGATAAAATTTTAAAAAATATCAATTAAAAAAAAACTTGAGTCAACATGCCAAATACACAACTCAAGTCATGAGATCGGGATAACCTTATAGAAAGCAAATCAAAATAAATCATAAAAGCATAATTTTCAATCAACCCAATGTTGAATGATAAAATTAAAAATAAAAAAAAAACTCAAGTCCATAAAGTTAACTCATCAAACCCGTGACACAGGTTATAAGACTGAGTTAACCATGTATAAAAAAACAAAATAAATTACAAAGCTTAATCTTCAATAAAATAAATGTTGAGGTATAAAACTAAGAACATAAATATATATTTAGAAAAAAAACAAAGGAAAAAAAAGTTGAAATGAATAGTGTTTTGTGAGATAATGAATAATAAAATCACCATCTCTTTTAATTTATAACTAGATTATTAACCCGCGCTATCCTGTGGATCGAGACAAAGTTTTCTTGAATGTAAAAAAAATATTTAGATGTTTCTAATTCTATTTTTTTAGTGGAAAAAAATTAAATCGTTTGAGGGTTGACTTTGCAAGTTTAAAAACAACCTGGATGACCCGTAAAAACATAATTTGACTACAATATTTTCAAGATGACATTTTTTTTTTTAATATTAAGATAACAACATAATAGATTAACTTGGTAAACCCAGGTTAACATGTCGAATTTGCGACTCGAATTATGAGACTATAATAACCTCGTATATAGCAAATTAAAACAAATTATGAAGCCTAATTTCCAATCAATCCAATATTGAATGATGAAATTGAAAAAAATAATAATTAAAAAATAGACTTAAAAAATAACTCAAGTTAACTTGTTAAACCCACGACTAAAGATATAAAACCGAGATAACCTCATAGAAAACTAATCGAAAAAAATTATGAATTTCAATTCCTAACTTTTAATCAGTTCAATGTTGAAGGATGAGATTAAAAATAGAAATCAATTAAAAAAATAAAAATAAAATGACCCAAGTCAATTCGTGAAACCTATAACTCGACTCATAAGTTTGAGATAATCTCATAGAAAGAAAATAAAAAATGACATACTTTAACTCAAGTTAACCTGTTAAATCCTTGACTCTAGTCATGAGACTGGTATAACCCCATAGAGAGCAAATCAAAATAAATTACAAAGCTCAATTCTTAATCGACCTTATCGGACCCAATGTTGAACGATGAAATTTATACAATTTTTAATTAAAAATGACACAAAAAATTGAGCTAAGTCAACCCAAGTTAACCTATTAAGCACTATTCTTGGGTTATGAGGCCGAGATAACCTAATAAAAAGTAAACAAAAACAAATGATGAAGTATAATTCCCAATCAAACACAATATTAAATAATAAAATTAGAAAAAAAAATCAATTAAAAAAAAATTGAATTAACCAGGTTAACTTGCCAAAACCGAGACCTAGGTCATGAGACAAGGATAACCCAATAAAAAACAAATCTAATTTTAAAAGAATCATAATTCAGGTTATGAGTCCGAGATAACCTCTTAAAAAAAACGACACGATTTAACTAGGGTAAAAATGCCAAAACCTACGACTTTGATCTTGAAACCAAAATATCCCCATATAAAGCAAATCAAAATATATTATGAAGCTCAATTCCCAACGAAACTAATGTTGAATGATGAAATTGAAAAAAAATTAATTAAAACATAAAAAATGATCCAAGTCAACTCGGGTTAAACCATTAAGCACTATTCTCGGGTCATGAGGCCGGAATAACCTAATAAAAAACAAACAAAAAAAATCATGAAGTTAATTCTCGATCAATTCAATATTAAATGATGAATTTGAAAAAAAATTAGTTAAGAAAAAAAATTAAGGTAACTGGGCTAACCCGTTAAATTCGTGATTCATGTAAAGAGAGTGAGTAACCCAATAAAAAAAAATTAATATTAAAAAATAAAATAAAAAAATATTAATTAAAAAAAATCAAAGAAAAAAAAATAAAGCACTATTTTAATATATAGAGCTTAGTGAGCCTTCTTCTCTATTAGTTTTTTTTGTTTGTTAATACAATAATATAATATAAATGATGAGGTGTTAGCTTGAGTTTGTTTCTTATATTATTATTTAAAATTGAAAGTAATATAATAAAAAATATTTTTTAAAACCATATCAATAGAAGTATAGGTAATTTATAAAAAAAATTAATTAAAAAGATAAATTTGTCTTGGTATATAAAAACTACTGGTTTGTGGATATCATAACAAGAAAAGA
The DNA here is from genome assembly GCA_019202695.1 of Populus x sibirica. Taxonomy (NCBI): domain Eukaryota; kingdom Viridiplantae; phylum Streptophyta; class Magnoliopsida; order Malpighiales; family Salicaceae; genus Populus; species Populus x sibirica. The sequence goes on from JAGMVL010002113.1 coordinate 101,062, forward strand.
TCCACACATTTTTTTAAAAAAAGAGGTTTCCAGTAAATCAACTATGAAGCAAGTTGCTAATTTGTTTTTTTTGAAATCACAATCGTAATCACCACTAAAATAAAATAAAAATATTATCAAATCAAGCATTTATAAAGAAGTTTCTTTGCAAATATATAATTGATAATCGATATCTCACTTACACATACAATCCGCTATAATAATTAAAAACTTCTTAGCAAAGAAAAGTCAGACTAAAATTTGATAAGTAAGTAAATAATAGGTTGTATAAAATTATAAATTAATAATTTCAGATTGAAAATGTTAAATTACTGATAATTAGTTACAACCTGGCATGGAATAGAGTTGATAATATTCATTTTTTTTATTAATATAAATATCTATATTAATTTATATACATCTTAACTAATCTTAATCTCACGAGGGTTTAAAATTATTACACATATAAGCCATCATATTCGTTTTGTTTTATGGTGAGGTGAGTTTTAGCGTATTGAAATTGAGCAAAAGATTTATTATCCAGGAAGTCTTAAAAAGTAATAATGAAAAAATATAGGGGAATTGATATACAAAAAACAAGAGGGGTAAGTAGGGAAAAAGAAGAAAAAAGAGAGAGAGAAGGAATTAATAAGGTGGGCGAGTTCGCCGAGTCTTGAAGGAACATCATCGTGCTATGCATGCATCGTTTTTGTTTTCCAAACTCACCCTCTCTCTCTCCTTTTCCACTGTTATTTTGTTACTTTGCATGCACATCTTCTTCTTCTTCTCTCTCCACCAGAAAAAAATTAAAGCCCCCGTCGTCAATACCTCCCTCCTGTCACCGGTAACCGACTTGTCTCCTGATCCACGCACTTAATTCACTGTCTTAATAAATCTCAACTCGATCAATACCATACAGTACTTCAACTCCCAAACAACATGTCGTCGTCGTCGTCTCTTTATAACAGTCAACAGACGTAACCAGCTGTAGTACTCTGCCTCCTGTCTTAATACGAGGTTAGTTTTTTTTTTACTTGTTTTATTAACAAGTTGAATTAGAACTAACTAAACGTGATTGATTTTAGGGATTTAATTTTAATTTTGGAGATTTGATTGTGCTAATTTTGTAGATTAATTGAAATAAATTAAAAATGGCGTCCTCGTCGTTGTCGATTAAGAGTTGCATGAATGCAACTTGTGGAGTCTCAACGTCAAATTCTGGCGGGTGGAGAAAAGGTTGGGCACTGCGATCTGGTGATTTCGCCATTCTCTGCGATAACTGCGGGTAAATTTATCTTAATTCTTTGATATTTATAGTTTTCTTTCTTAGAATGTTTTGATATTTATCGTTTGTTTGGGGTTACTGTTTTAAACGGTTTTATTTACTATTTATTTCCGGGTCCAATTTTTCCGTTTTTGGATTTTTTGTCATGTTAATATTTCAGTGGGCATTATTTTTTGCTCATTATTGGGAGTTTTATTTAATATGGCGTGCCATCATTTCCAATTCATCTATTTCAATTACTTTTATTTTTCAATGAAATCAGGTGCGTGAAAAAAGCTTATTTTGGAGTTGAATTCACGGAGATAATGTTTTCGCCCCAATTTCTTGTTAAAATATAAGGGTTGAATTTCATTGTAAACTTAGAAATTGAGAAGGAATTGCTCAAAACGAGGCGCCTAACTAAGGTTGTCCTAATGATACTTACAAGGACTAATGAATTAGTTTTTTTTTTAATAAATTGTATGAAAGTGAAAATATGGCAACAATGGATTTAGTACATCATTTATGGACTGTCATATAATAAGTTATGATGAGAAAACATGGCTTCCTTTTATATGATGATTTTAATCAATAGTTATAATTGAGGATTCATGTTTGATATAGGTCTGCATATGAGCAATCGATTTTTTGTGAAGTTTTCCACTCAAAGGATTCTGGGTGGAGGGAGTGCACTTCATGCAGCAAGGTAAGTTGGTGATTTGTTTCTTTCATAGCCTTGATCTTAGTGATTCGTTGCATAAATCTAATTGAATTTGGTGTCGGCAGCATCTCCATTGTGGATGCATTGCTTCCAGGTCCCTGCTTGAGCTACTTGATGGTGGTGGTGTGAACTGTACAAGCTGTTCTAGAACTGCTGGAGTTGGTCCTGTAAGATCAATTTTCATATGCAGTTGTTTATCTTTGTCATCATATAGATGTCTGTTGTAAAGAGGATTTTCTGTTCTATCTTTACCTTAGTGTACAACACCCTACACTGGCACAGGAACCATCCTGCATCATGTTTAAATATGCTCAGAAAAAAAAACATATTCTTTTGAATGGCTCCAATATGGTTTACTTTTGGTCTGTTGACTCTTGTCATCTGCATGCATCTCTGGATTATAAAAACTATAGGGTCATCAAGGCAAGAAAGAGCTCTTTTTGAAAAGAAGTAACTATCTAGTGGTCAAGATACTGCTGATCTGGATCCACATTTTCTTATGTTTGTTTATGGCACAATCTTTAGGATATGCCCTGCTAATGGTCATGTTTTCACTATCGCTAGACAATGCTTGGTTTCAAGCCCTGCAGTTCTCACAGGCAGAATTTGGGTATTTTGAGTGTAATGAATCATCTTTTTATGCAGATGAATGGTGATGAAAAACCTAATGGATTTGGCAAGCCAAAAGTTGATACCGTTGGGGAACTGCATTCTGCATCTGCCGACAGCCAGTTGGCAGCTGAAACAAAGCTTATGCAGTTAGGCAATTGTATTGATGGTATAGGCACGAGGAATTTGCTTCAATTACAGAGTGATGAGACAAACGGGTCTTACAGGAAAATGAAACAGGAGGATATACTACCTCCTGTGGGAGAAATTGCAAGCGCAATTTTCTCGAATTTTAACCAAGCATCCAATGCATCATGTCAAACTGCCAAACCGGAGATTCATAGAACAGTTACTGCAGCAAAAGATTTATACGAATCACTAGCGCAAACAAACTTGAGTATGAGCCTGGGTTCTTCTTTAGGAAGTCCAAATCCCTTTCCTGGAGGTGTTGTTGATGAAAGGGTACCGAGTAAGGCATCCTCTCCACTCCAACAAGGACCCAGGTCTCGCCATCTATTGCCAAAGCCTCCAAAGTCAGCCCTTTCTATGGATGCAAATGCTGGCATGGTCTCACAGATACGCGTTGCTAGGCCACCTGCTGAAGGACGGGGACGGAATCAGTTGCTTCCTCGTTATTGGCCTAGGATTACAGATCAAGAATTGCAGCAAATATCTGGAGAGTATCCATCATTCTATTGTTTCAAAATCCAATATCATATTTATTTTCTTTTCCTGCTGTATCATGTATTTTTTGCTTATGCTTTTACCTTTTTCAAGTTTTTCTGATGACTCTGATATCCTTAACCATATTATCTTTGAAGTCCAAATTCCACCATTGTCCCATTGTTTGAAAAGGTTCTCAGTGCAAGCGATGCTGGTCGCATTGGTCGTTTGGTTCTCCCTAAAGCATGTGCTGAAGTAAGTTTGCGTAGTCTTGTTCTAGCTTTGCCATGATATTTGATGGTCATAATGTTTGCACCTAAGAAGTCATTTTGTTGATAAACTTGCTGTGTATAAGTTGATATTGAACCACTGTGCAGGCTTATTTCCCTCCCATCTCTCAACCTGAGGGTCTTCCTCTACGGATTCAAGATGTAAAGGGTAAAGAGTGGGTATTTCAGTTCAGATTTTGGCCTAACAATAACAGCAGGATGTACGTCTTGGAGGGTGTAACTCCGTGCATACAGTCCATGAAATTACAAGCTGGAGATACTGGTATCTCTTAACCCCTTGTAGATTTCTGGGAATGTTATTATTTCAAAATATTTATGTTATTTTCTCTAGTTTTCATATTTCTGTTAGAACAAAGTAGATAACATCTCAATTGTTTTGTATTATAATCCGTACTTGAGAGCTTTTCAGTTGTGCCTCTAAGATATGACGAAATAGTTCCATGTGATATTTGTTATGCTATAATTGCCCTAAGCATCTTTACTTTCACAAATCACTGTTTAAGTTTGTTCTAAAATCTTAACTGTAGATAGTTTCATGGGAGATAGTGGTGTATTTACTGTCACACTTAAATAGTCCATTTCTATTGCAGTAACATTTAGTCGTATGGACCCAGAAGGAAAACTTGTCATGGGGTTTAGAAAAGCATCAAACTCTATAGCAATGCAGGTAAAAACCAGTGTCAGCTTTTATGTTAGCAAACTTGAATATATAGTATTAATGCATAAATTATTAAATAAGCAGGACACCCAACCATCTGCCATTCCTAATGGTGTTCCTTCAAGTGAAAGTTACTTTTCGGGTGTTTTTGAGAACCTGCCTATAATAAGTGGTTACTCTGGCCTTCTTCAGTCACTAAAGGGAAGCACCGACACACACTTAAGTGCATTGTCCAAACATTTGCATTCAGCTAGTGGTGATATTAGCTGGAATAAATCTGAGAAGCAAGAAGACAGGACAAGGGATGGCTTGCTGCTACCATCATTGATGGTTCCTGAGAGAAAAAGAACACGCAATATTGGGTCTAAAAGTAAGAGGCTACTAATTGATAGCCTAGATGCTTTTGAGCTGAAACTTACATGGGAAGAGGCACAGGATTTGCTTCGCCCAGCACCAAGTGTCAAGCCTAGCATTGTCACCATCGAGGATCATGATTTTGAAGAATATGAAGTGAGTAGTCTTCCTGAAGTTTATAGTTGTTATATCCATACCCACGTCTATATATGCATTCATTTTCTCTTTCGCTTGTACATATATGTATGAACATATGCACACCAGGGTTGCTTTGTGATGAAAAAATATTCTCAAATAATTAATTTAACATTCTATTAATTTCTTTTTCTGCACATACTTTATGGTGGATAATCAAAAGTGCTACATGTAGATAAATATGTTTTACAGAAGCATGGATATTTGGCAATTGGAACTGGTATCAGATATGAATAATATATGCCATATTTGTACTGCAGGGCCTTCTCTACTGAAAGTCTAACTGTTGTTGAACACATATTCGACCCCTGGAATATGTAATATACAATTTATTGGTGACAAAGCCTTTCAGTTGATTTCATGATTATACATGTTTTTCCATGCAGGAACCTCCAGTTTTTGGGAAGAGGAGTATCTTTATAGTTCGTTCAATTGGGTAAGAATCACTGTCAGCTATATCATTAGTCTTTTTATTTAGCATGTGAAGGTGATGCACTCACAGTTGACCTACTGTCCTGGTACAAGAACTAACCTTCTGTCTCAGGGTCTCGAAACTCTTATACGATGAGCAAACCAAGTTCGATCTTTAAATATAGATGAAATTGATTCCTAATCAAGATCATCGATCTGTTCTGTGTTAGATACAATGCATATCATTTTTAATGATGGTTTTCATTTATGTCTGAAATGCACGTACTTCTGTCAGTTTTTAGATTTAAAACTTAAAATCAAGTGATGACAGGAATTTACATCACTGAATGATAAGAATCATAATTAACAGCTATTACTGAATCATTTATCAACAGATATCTAAGCTGACAAATGAAACTATTCAGGATGTCTTTCTAGTTTGTTATGAAAATGATCTTCTGGTTATGCCAGATTTAATTTATGAAGAAGGTCAGGACTTTGTGTGTCAAAGGACCTATTCACCACATTTGCTTTGTTTATAATGACCTCAATTTTGACTCAACCTTTGCTGGGGAATCATAACCCCTCCCTTTTTCCAGGCCTTTTTTCCCCTTTCAAATAGCATATTTCTGTTATTTGTGATGGAATTTGATTGATGTTTCTTTTAGTTTTAGATATATGTAAATGCATCTAATATTTTAGATACTATGCTCTGTTGTCAGGGGGCAAGAGCAATGGGCCCAGTGTGATAGCTGCTCCAAGTGGCGAAGGCTGCCAGTTGATGTTCTTCTTCCACCGAAGTGGACATGTGTGGACAATGCCTGGGATCAAAGCAGGTCAACAACATGTCTTTGTCATTGCTGGTTTTTATATTTTTCCCCACTTTGTACCAGAATCGATTTACTATAATATGATTTTGTGTCTTCAGGTGTTCTTGTTCTGCTCCAGATGAATTAGCCCCAAGGGAATTGGAAAATCTTCTCAGACTGAACAAGGGTATGAACTATGATGCCAGCAAGTATTCCCTTTTCTCCTTTTGTTGGAAGCTTACATGTCATTGCAGCTTAAACTTCTAATCATTCACGACAGGGTCATTTTTATCGACATGAAAGAAAGAAACAAAAAAGGAGTTTAAGCTGCATCATACTGAATTGTTGCATAGACTTGGTCAATGTAGCACAGACCAATCAAATTGATTGGTTCAGTGGACCCTATTGCTGGTAATTTGATTGGTATGGTCTACTGTCTACATAAACTTGGTTTATGTAACAGTTATGTGGATCATAGTATCGTTCTAGTCTTCATGTTACATGACCCCATGTGGTTGCTTCTCCTAGATTCCAAGTTGGATGGATAGTTCATCACCTGTCCAAGGTTCATGTTGTCATTACTTCGTTTCACTGTTTTCATATTTCTCTGGGTCTAAAACCTCCCAAATACATCAACATGTGCAATCCTTTTTAAGGATTTTGCATGCTCTTCTGTGTGGTCTTGTATCTGCAATTTTACAACTTTAAGTAGGCCAATTTCAAATATCAAAACTGATAAGTTCTGACATAAAATTTCATCCATCTATCTGGGATAAATGCATGAAAGCATGGTCATTTAATTAGTGAAATAAAGAATAGAAGGTTCAGTATATATAGTGGTATTGGTGCATGTGTGTTTTGTCTATTATCATGTCCTTTATGAAATTGTTGCGTGACCTGCATAATGAGCCATCAATTTATAAATATCCGCATGATTTGTATTAGTTTTCAACTGTGGCAAAATATCCTCACGTGAATCCTTACATTCAAAAGAATTATATTAATATTACCATGGCCTTGATTATTTGATATAGATTTCAAGAAACGGAAAATTACTAGCAGTCATCAGCCAGCCCAGGAACTCGAATCTTCTGGTCTGGATGCACTGGCCAATGCTGCAATCCTCGGGGATGTGGGTGAGCAAAGCACTACTGCTGTTGTTGCAACCACAACAAAACACCCTAGACACCGTCCTGGCTGCTCATGCATTGTGTGTATCCAGCCCCCGAGCGGGAAGGGGAAGCACAAGCCTACGTGCACATGTAATGTCTGCATGACAGTAAAACGCCGTTTTAAAACTTTAATGATGCGCAAAAAGAAGCGTCAGTCAGAGCGTGAAGCTGAGATTGCCCAGAAGACTCAGCATTTGGTGGGTCCCAAAGATGAAGCTGAAGTAGAGAGTAGCTCTAAGCTTGCATCAATACCTAGAGATCCTTCGGATAATGAAGCCAGGTCAGGGAATGAGTTAGAATCCAAAGGCCAAAGCAATAATCTGTCAAACAAATTGGCTGACTCAGGCAAGGGACATCTAGATTTAAATTGCCATCCTGACCGTGAAGAGGACTCACAAGCAGGGTTAACCCGAATGAGCATGACGAGTTTTCTTCAAGTAGCAACCCTTCCATTGGACACATATTTGAAGCAGAATGGTCTTGCAAGTTTATCTGAGCAACAAGCAAGTTCAGCATCACATGTCCCACCGCAAACGGGGGAAAATGAAGGGAAAATGAATGATGATTGTCAACCTGCCACGGCTGCACCAGAGCAGGAGAGCGGAGGTGAAGAGAATGATGAACCCGGACCAGACCAAAGCCAAAATGACCCTGTCTAAAGTGCCCTTTTTCTTCTTTTTTTTCCTTTTTTGTATAATAACAAATTCCTAGCTTCTTTTCGTGTGAGATGAGCATCCCCCCCCCCCCCCCCCCTCTTTGAGGGTCTTTATTCATTATATATCATGTATAATACGTACACGATTTTTTTTTCCTTTTCCCATACGTTTAGAAGTGTGGAACTTTGGAGGGGGGCTCCATGGGTCCACAGATACAATAATCTGTACGGAGTTATTGAGCGAGCCAAAAAAAAAAACAAAAAACAAAAAAATACAGGTACAAAAGACTTGTTTGAGGTTTCATTTTCCCTGCTGTTTCTCTTGCCATTCACATCTCATGAAATCTCTTCATTTCTCTTCCACTAGTTTGCTTCATGTCCTGTAAGATATCAAACTCCAACTGCGTTTGCATTCCCTAGCAGATGTTCACCACATACAGTATACTCATTGTCTCCTTGAATCTCATGGATAACTTTTTCAGGCAAACAATAAACGGAGACCAAGGAGTGGAGTTTTGCTATTTCATTCAAAACTGATGGGGGGCACGTTCATGCAATGATTTGTAATCAACAAATCATTGAAGAGCATGAACAAGCATGAGGCATGAGTTTGGAACACTAATCATTGTATATGGCTTTGTTGATTACAATGAAACTAATTGAATCCAGTTGAACTAGGGTTTGCACTCTATCTACAGGCTAGCATCCACTCTTTTTTCAACATCTTAGGGGATGGGAAGGTGGAAGATCCACTTCTTTATCTTTCTATATGTTCTGTTGAATCACCAAAAGGGGTAAAAAAGAAAAGCCATTCAAAAAATGAAAAAATGCATATATTAACAATCAAAATCCTTCAACACTTGGCCTTCGAACAGCTGATGATGATGATTTCCTGCTTTCTTGCCGTTCCAGTTCCAGTTCCAGTTCCTCAAGAGAGAGAGTTGAGGAACAGGCACGAGGAGGAAGAGAGAGAGGTAAAGCACGAGGCCTAGTCGGGGAAATGGATGGCCGGGCTCTTGACGGCGGAGATTGTGAGAAACTTAACCTTGGTGTTGGGGTAATAATTCCATTAAGACTAGGTGATCTGGACATTTGCTTTCCAGCAACTGCAGCTGGTTCTTGCAGAGGAAAGCGACTGGAGTATTTCATGTCTTGTATAACTTTGAGATGCTCAACAATGGTTCTCATGGTTAGTCTTTCCAATGGATCCTTCTGAAGACATCTTAGAGCAATGTCAGCCAATGTCCGGGCTGCTTTTGCTGGGAAACGGCATTTTAACTGAGGATCCATAATCAGCGATAGTCGACAGTCATCAGCTAGAAAAGGCCGGGTCCACTTAACTAAGTTTCTCTCTTCCCTAGGATGACGGCTATCAAGATTCTTCCGGCCAGTGAGTAGTTCAAGAAGAACAATTGCAAAGCTCCAAACGTTGCTCTTTGGAGTCAATAACCCTCTCTCTACTGTCTCCACTGAGAGATTTGCTGCAGCCTGTATAAGTGAATAGAAAGAAAAGTGTTAAACTCCACAAAGAGAAAAAGGCTTCCAGAGTCTTGAGAGATCAAAGCTTGCAAATAACTGGAAGCCATCTCAGCCCCCAAGCCAAGGTATGGAGGTAAAGCAAACTGTCACTAGTTTATGCAAAACAAGAAGAAATATAAGCAGGCGAGATGAAGGAGCTTACCACTGAACTGTTAGAGATCTCTGTTTCAGGAATATGGCCAACACAACCATATCCTGAAAGCTTTGCACTAAAGTCTTTGTCGATTTGTATGTTGGCAGTAGAGAACTCATTGTACATTGCCTGAAATGGAAGGATAGCTTCAGCAAACATAAAACTCATGGAAAACTAAAAGTGTTGAACACTGTGCAGTCTCCCACATATTTCCCTTCAGGAAAAGAAGAAGAAGAAGGAATCATAGCAACAAACAGATGATTTATTTCAATTGCCACTTGACATTCACAAAGCAGGATATATAGAACAGATTTCAATCAATTAAAAATAAGTAGTACAAAAGGGAAAAAAATGATAATCTAATCGTTCTTCAGGAAGTCTGGAATAGTATTGTGAGCTACATATAATATAATACGTTGTTTCGTCATTCACTTTGTTTGGATCAAAGTAGCATTTTACCTGGAAAGGTCCTTCTTCATGCAAAAAAGTAAGACCTTGTGCAGCACATAAGGCAATTTTCATCCTGGTGTTCCAGTCAATGGGAGGCCCATCAGATCTTCCATACAGCAGCCGATCCAAGCTTCCATGATAAAGCCTCTCATACACCAGCATTCTCTGGTCAGACCCATCACGTGCATGATAGCCAAGCAATTTGCACAAGTTTGGATGTTGCAAAGATGCAAGGGTATTAACCTCGTTTATAAACTCTTTTAAACCCTGTAAGATCAAATACAAGGGTCTTGCTTAAATACTCAAACATTATAATGCTCTAGCATCTTTGCCTTTTCTTTTAAAATATCAAGACACTTCAATTGTTTGAAAAGAAAAGGCAAATGATAAATAAACTCCATATATCTTCTCAAGTACAAAAATTATAAGCAAATAACGCATCTAAGTTCTAGTTGTATTCTTAAGCTAAGACTTAAAATCATAGTGTTAAGTGTGGAATCCTCAAAGTTCAACTATCAGCCATTGTCAACTAGAAGATCTAAAAGAAAGCTGTTTTGTGGCTGTGCAATGATATACTGTCAATTCATACACTACCTGAGATGATGAATGAAGGCGAGTTACACTAGCTTCGAACCTCTTTGAACTTGAAGCATCATCCCCAAAGGAAGCCCAGAACATTATGGATGAAAGACCTTCAGATACACATCGATCTGAAGAGAAATTGCGGCAAGCAGATAGAATTTCTTCATATGAAAAGTTTCTCAGTGTTCCACCTGGAGGACGCGGTAATGGTCCAGAAGCATAGAGAGGGCCACTGCAATTCACTGCTTTAAAGCTACTCATAGGCTTCAGTACAGCACCACCCTGAGGTGAAGGGAGTGGAAGGGGTTGTGGACCTGGAAGCCGTTGTTCCTTTGCAATTCCAACTCGGTTTTTTGACTCTTCATGCTCTTCACATTCAGATGATGCAAGAGCATCTTGTTCCGCTGCATCAAGGCTTTCTGGAGCTGATAACGCCCGTGCCCTATTGCTAGTTACTTTGATTTCTGGTTGAACAGGCTTCGCTCTGGTCCTGAAACTAGGGGGTGCTGACTGCAATGACCGAGTTTGGAACTGGGGCTCAGGCAGAGTAGTTGGTATTTGCTCCTTAAGATTAACACGCTTGATGGAAACTGACGCCTCTGGCCTTTTCTTTTTGCTCTTCAAAACTGTGAAACAGCCCATCTTAATACATTCAATCTTTGAAAGCTGTAAGGAAGTCTTCTATGCTTCTGCCAAAAAAAAAGAAGCATCATATCCACACAAACTTCCCAATGCTGATAAAATATTTGGAAAAGAATCCATGTGTTCAATACAGGATTCATTTTTCATTCATTCACATTAAAAAAATAATTCAAGGGCTCAAGTTGCAGGAATTTCGATGTTTGACAACAATGCCAAGTGGCATTATCATCCAAACATATAACTAAAATGAAAACAATCCCTAACCTTCAGTTCTTTTATAGGGGACAACAACGCTAATTTTCAATGTATGCTATGTATACATGCTTATTCTAGGTGTGATATAATAATAAAGAACATTCGAGGACCTCCATCAATGTTTCAATAAAATTTACATCTTTTCAAAGCAATGACAGCTCAAATTACACCTCCGTTAATCACAAACACAGTAATGCAAGTAAAATCATAAAGGAAATAAGTTGATCTGTGGGTGAATTTTACACACCCCTTAATCACAAGGAGATCAAATTCCACTAAATTCAACACCAAATCACCAAAATTGCCTTGCAATCACAATCAACCTCGTATAACATACACGGGTGTTGCCAAAAGAAATAAAAATTATCCAACTTTAAGCTCTCCACACACAATCAAAATACCTTAAATCTCCTAAAATGCCAACTAGTCAATATATTCCTCAACAATGACCTCCAACCTTAAATTACTAAAGGATTAAAAAAAAGAATCCCCATTAATGCAATTTCAAAATAAGACAAAAAGCTATATAAATCAGCATCCCATCAACTGAACCAAACTACCAACACCCAGATCCAAAATCACCCCGAAATTTTCAAAACTATAAGCACCCAAAATTTCAAATATCAATTCTCCTATCAAGAATTTTCCACATAAAAACAAATAGCAATTTACAAAAAGAACAGAAAATCAAGAAGCAAAAAAAAAAAAAACATTGAACCAAAAAAGGTCACTGCTTTACAATCCATTAACAAAAACGAAAGGAGCCCAGCAACTCCAAACTTAAAACAATCACAATTCTTAGGGAAACAAAAAAACAACGATAAATATCAAACCTTTAAACACCAGCTCATGCAAAGGTTCCAACATGAAAGAGGAAGGGATGAGTATTGGGAGAGGAGAACATAGAAAAGCGAAGAAATGGGAAAGGTGTGATTTTGATGAGGAAAAGCAAAAACCCTTAACAAGTCAAAGAAAGCAAAATGAGAAAAGGCAGAGAGCGAGAGATTTTTTAATTAATAAAAAAGTAGCTAAAGAGATGCTGAGGAATATTAATGTAATAGAGAAGAGAGAGGGGCGGGGCCAATGAGGGCAGTGGTCAAACCTACCAAAACCCAGGATTTAACTACTCCATTAACATGTGATTATTACCAAGATAGATTTTCTCTCTCATTCCTCTTAGACATCTTTACCCTCTATGTTGTTGTTATTATCCAATCTATTTTTTGTATTGAATTTGTGTAAATTGCCCTTTCCATGCCCCCCCCCTTTCTTTTTCACTATGAAGATCATGGGATTAGTCTTCTCATGGTACATATTTTCTTGGTTGAGTTTTAATAAATAATTTATATTCAATTCACATAAGCTTTAGAAATATATTAATTAACTCACCAACTAGGCTAGATTCTAAAAAGTTTGTGTAAAGTCAACATAACTTATGTTAATAGGAAAACATAAATCTATTTAGTGAGATATAGTAAATTTAATTCATTACTAAAAGACTATAATAAAGTCTTCCATTTAATTCAAAATCTAAATGGGTAGTATAATACTTCATCAATTTATCATTTTTATTATATTTAGAGTTTGTTTGGAAATACGGCCAGCCGCTTAGCTGCTTGTATTTCCAAACACATACTAAATATGTATTTTTAAAAATATTTTTTACTTTAAAATATATTAAAATTAAAAATATTTTTTAATTTAATACCTTTTAAGTTAAATATATTCTTAAAACTCGTTAAAAAAACAAAAACTACCGAATTCTAGACACTCGTCTAGTGGTCTTAGATGGCTAGTGTAATAAACTTTCCACCTACTACAATCCAAAGGCAGCTTGATATACATTGATCACTTCAGATATTTATTCTAACAATGAGCTTCTGAGATGCATGAACTTATTATATCCAATCCTCTTTCTTGCATTACCTTCCTCTTTAATTCGGCTTCACCAACCCAGGAGGACGTTTTGGTCATTGTGGAAAGTAAGAAGAGGGGCATGCAAATTTGGAGAGTGTCACGCCCCTAATTGTAATTTCACAAGCCACCTTGATGTTGAGCGAGGAGTGCCTCGATTGAAGTGACAGCTCAGTCAAACTTTGGAAAATTAAATATATATTTTTCTCAAGAAATTTTAAAGTTTCAGTGTGGTCAAAGAGACCTATCAAGATAGGTTCTTGACTCCAAGAATTTGTCCCCGTCGGATTCGCTCGTGGCGGAGAGATCAACGGCCAGCTGAGTCCATTTAAAAAGCCAACGAGGGTCCCACTGACATCAAACTTAGCAAGTCCATCACGCGCCATGTAAGCGTGGAACTTCACATCATGGTAGGGATTCGTGGGGGCCACATGAGCGCTTTTATACTGTTCATTGCGGTAGCATGTGTAATTTACACTGTCTTAAAACAGTTCGAACCTGAAACACCTGTTTGATATCGAGTCCAAATCTAGATGGATTAAAATTCATTTATTTTCATTTAAAATTAATTTTTTAATATATTTTTAGATTGTTACGCATATGTTAATATAAAAAATAAATTTTAAAAAATAAAAAATATTATTTAAATATATTTTTAAATAAAAAATATTTTAAAAAATAATTATTACAAACTCCAAACTCCAGTTGCTAGTGTTAAAGTCAGTCATTAACCTTGTTTTGACAATATAAGAACGTACTGCCTTGATAATGACTTTGGTAAGAAAAATCAATCTTTCTACAATGGTAGATCTTTTCCAATTAGGAATGGGCCAGACATTGCAAGCCCAAATCAGATGATGTTGTCTTTAAAGGTGGCAAGCAATGGGTCGGTTCCTTCAAACTCATTTTGGATCCACTCGGATTTTTGTTCAATACTAGATAAATGGTTTGTGTGATGCCGCCAATGGGATTATTTTTCTCTAACATATATATATATATATAAAAAAAGATTCGGGTATACCAAGGTTATGTTTGTTTTTTGAAAATTATTTTTTGAAAAATCACTTTTTTAAGTTTTCTGTGTTTGTTTGTCCTTAGAAAGATTGATCAACGGAAAACACTTTTCAGTCAAAGGAAAATTAAGCTTGGTTTTCAAGAAAGTGTTTTCCTGAAAAATTTGGGCGGAAAACACTTTTTGAAAGTTGTGAAAAAATTAGAAATGTCATATTATTTGATGATTATATCAAATTTGGTCCTCAAACTTTTAGTTGCTATATATATATTGTTTTGAATATTTATTTTTCAATTTCATCTCTTAAAATTTAATTTTTATATTAACTTTGGTCCTTTTTTATAATTATTATTTGCTTTTCCCTTATCATTTTTTTATTGAAATTTTTTATGTATCAAATTTGGTCCTCATTCTTTTGATTGTTACTTACTTTATTTGAAATAATTTATGAAATATTAATTATTATTATTTTAATTTCTTCATCTTTCATTTTTTTTTTATTTTTTAGATTTGGTCTCTATTATTTTGATTATTATTTATTTTATTTGAGATAATTTATGAAATTATATTTTTTTTTCAATTTCATTCTCATTCAACTTTTTAATTTATAAGATTTGTTTCTCATTATTTTAATAAACTTGAAAAAAATAAAACATTAATAAGTTATTTTTCAGCTCATTTTCCATGACATAACCAAACACTGGAAAGCGTTTTCTAACTTATTTTCTATTACACTACCAAACATCAGAAAATAATTCACTTTTCAAAAGAAAACTACTTTCCAGCAAATAAATGGGGCCTAATATTTTTAAAAAGCAAGAAAAATATGAGATATGAGTTATTGACTTGATCAGGTTTAATAAAACAAATTAATTTAACAATACGATTAAGGGATTAAAAGAGTGTTTGAGAGTATGGTAGGTTTTTCAAAGTGTTTTTCGCTCAGAAATACATCAAAATAATATTTTTTTTATATTCATGTTTTGATATCAGTACATCAAAATACTTTGAAAATCATAAAAATATTTTTAAGCAATTTGTTTTTTGGACTAAGCTCTAGGGTAAGATTGTTTTTTTTTACTATGACACAATAATCTTTTTTAAATTATAAGGGGTTAGATTAATAATTTTGTTTTGTATAGTAAAATTATTAATTTAACCTTAGAATAAAATAATCTAATACCTACTACCCAAATACATTTTTGTATTTTTAATTTTTTTTAAATAGTGTAATTACTTTAATACTCTTAAAGATAAAACCAATTGAACTCTCACCCAAGGGCTTTTTTTTCATTATTTTACCTTGTTTTTATTGTAATTTTCAAGTGTTTTTAGGAGCATTGTTGTAAATTATATTTATTAAATATAATTATAAAAACATGTTGGCATGTGAACGGCACACGCCAGAGTGTGAACGACCCTCGTGCCATTCATGCAGCGCGTATGGGGTAGTCCGACCATAAAACATCGCTTATTGGGTGGCGTTTGAAAGGTCTCAACATCCTAGATCAGATGAGGTAGTGCAGGTGCCAAGATTCGCGGTGGTTTGGTGACGATGACAATATATTTCCCCCTTCTTCTCTCTCTCCCACCTACATCTTCGCGCCACCCCCTTAAAAATTCAAGAACAACCCTTTAATTTGTTGTTTCTTCAGATTTGATCCCTTTTTTTTTATTATGATTTTTCTTATCTTGAATAATTTATTAAATTTGATTTTTATTCTTTTGATTGCTATTTTTTTTGTTTGGAATTATTTTTTCAATTGATTTTGTTTTACAATTTCACCTTTATTTGCTTTTTTTCCTATCAAATTTAATCTCTCTTCTTTTAATTATCAATTATTTAACCTTAACAAGTTTTTATTTTAAATCATAAATAATTTTATTTTATAATTTCACCCTCATTTATTTTTTTATATCCAATTTAAGGATTCCGTGCACCATGGGAACCTTTGCAACTTAAAAGCATTGAAATTATCTCCCAACAACTTTATGGGAGAAAGCATCGGCTATGGACAGGAATATTCATCTTGTTGACGTGGTGAAAATTTGGAGGGATTGTGTTTGTCAAACAACAAACTTTCAAAATGGTTTGGCCAAGCTTAAACGAAGTATCTTGAAACTTGTTTGCATTGAGGGTTGACTTGGTCTTGATCATAGCCACTTCAACTGTATGTAGTTTAACTAGAAGTATTGGCCAACTTGCTGATATGAAAGAACTGCATAATGGAGTTAAATTTTGTTTGTGGTTTTGCATCAGAAACTCCTTTTGCCAAACTCTTCATTCTAAAATCCCTGAACCTTTCCTCAAGTGCTTTCGCTTTTACTAGGAATCCGGATCAGATTCCTCCCTTTCAAACTATAAGTTGTAGAATTAGGCCAAACAGAGCAGCAACTAGGTTCTTAACATGGCCTTGAATGCAGAATTCTCTTTACTTCTTGGTTCTCTCTTATGCTGGAATTTCAGATATCATTTCGAACTGGTATTGAGATTTTGCTTCAAACATTTCATCTATTAGTCTCTCTAAAAGCCACTCCATGGCTATTTATGAAGTGTATAATTAAAATCCCAATTCAAGCTTCCACGATTATACATCGAGGTTCAATTGTTGTTTTTATTCAGGATCTTTATCATCCTTCTTGTTCAAAAGTATGGCAGGCTTAATAATTTGCAAGTTCTTGATCTATCGTGAGAACCTTCTACCAGGAGAATCTCCCGAGTGTTAGATGCACTGGAGAAGATTGGTTAATGTGGACCTGAAAGGCAACAATTTGATTGGAGAAGTTCCAAGATCATTGGTTTCTTGTATTCACTCTTTCCGTTTAGGTTACAAAATCAATAGCTTTCTTGGAAACTTGCCCTCATCCTTGCAGAACTCTACGAGAAAATACGCTCTTTGAAAATTTGCCAAAGCGATGGTAACTCGTTTGTTATTCAATATATTTAATGACAGCATTTCCTAAGAAATATGTGATCTTACTCCTCTCAAAGTTCTTGACCTTCCACACATTAGTCCATGAGTCCATCGAAACAATCCTCACCGTCGACGCTGAAGCCGATGGTTAAAGCAAATGAACAAAAGCACAGGCCATCCTTCAAAAAGTTAAAAGCGTAGACCATTCAAGCGACAATTTATTTGGAGAGATCTTACCTGAGATTCCAAAACTCCAGCCCCAAATTGTTGCCTTCAATTGATTCTTTAGCATTTCAGCAAAAAAATTATAGCAATCCCAAAATTGATTCTCCAACCATCCCCAGAATTCCAGCCCATAATTCCAGCCTTTCTCTACATTTAAAGGCCAATCATACACAAAGAGGCAGCTTATGATGATCAAAATCATCCGAAACACTACCGACCTTCCTTTTCTTTCAACTCAAAACACAAGAGGAGGCTGCCAACAACAACCCGCTCCTACTTCTTTTAACCTTCACAAACCACCGATTCATATCAACCTGAACCTCCTGTGAGCTAAAAATAAGTATATATATATGTGTGTGTGTGTAACAAATGCTATCAACACAAACAAAAAAATATTAGATAATAGGCATGCCAGGCTCTTTATATATGATTTTGTAAAAAATTAAAATTATATCAGATCCATCTTAAATTGGGCTTGACACTTAGCCAAATTCAAAATTGATGGGTTGAGAAGGTCGCCAAACCTATACCTAATTAGGCGGCTTGGCATGCATCCAAGCCTAAGGGTGATGAGTCTAACAGTTCGCTAGACCCATGTCCAATTAGGCTTGGCACACAGTTGATTTCAAGGACGCTGAGTCTGGCAGCTCACCGGACCTATATCCACTTGGACTCGACACATTACCAAGCTTAAGAGCGCTGGGTCTGGCAGCTTGCCAGATCTATGTCTGCTTGGAATTTGCATGTAGTCGAGCCCTAGGACGTTGTGTCCGATATAACACAAGAACGATGCCCAACTAGGCTTGGCACGTGACCAAGCCTCAGGCTGATGGGTCGCGAAGGTCGCTAGACCCATGTCCAATTAGGCTTGGTAGCCAAGCCTAAGGATGATGGGTCTGACAATTCACTAAATCCATGCCCAACTCAGCTCGAAATATATCCAAGCTCAAGGGTGTCGAGTTTTGCAACTTGCCAGACCCATACCCACTTGGGCTTGACACGGTGCCAACCTAAAAAATATAGGGTCTGACAACTTGCTAGGCTTATATCTGTAGTTTGATAACTTGTTAGACTTATACTCACTTGGGCTCGACTCATAGTCATACATAAAGGTGTTGGGCATAAAAATAAACTAGATCCACGTTATCTGGCCTGATATTTTACCAAGTCTAAAGTTATTAGATATGAACACAAGCTTCACTTGTCAATAGATTATCACCGTATCTTTAGACTTTCTAAACAAAGATTTAAGCTCGTAATTTATTTTTTCATAAAGTATAAAAATACCGATACATTAATGTCCTTTTTCACATTGGAAATCTCATTAGGGGTAGAGGGTTTTTTTTTGGTTTACTTTGGCAGCGAAACTCTAAAATACTACCCTTGCAGACAACACTATTAAAATTGGTGCGTGCATATCAAGAATGATCTATTAAACAACGCTATGAAGCATGTCATGGCTAATATAAAGTGTGATCTAAATTCGATCCTTCCTTTTTTAGAATGTAAACTTGAATTTCATTTATGCATGAGGCGGGTTTAGAAGATGAGCGAACCATCCCATTCTTGTTTATTCCAAAATTAAAGTACAATGAATCTCCCAATAAATTCCAAACATTAATGATAAAAAAGAATTAGGACCAGTGCTCGGTCTGCAAATTAAAGATGTTGCAGAAATATGACCATTTCCACCCAAAAAACGACACCAACGGATTTAATTGCACCTCCTATTCATCATATTCATGTAAATATAAAAATAATTTTTTGTGTTTTGAGCAATAAAAGGGTAATATGTGTTAGTGAAACACATGAAGGGGTAATACTATATAAAAATAAATTTTTATACAAAATTCCATGTAAATATATGTTTTTTTGGATAATCATTGAGGGAAATGTAAATATGTGTTAGTTAATTGCTATTTTATAAAAGAACAATTATTTATATATTATTTGTGGATGAACATTTTATGATTTACTAGTTTATATATCATCTTGTATAATAATTTAGTGCCTAAGATTTCTTTGTAAATCATTTTTTTTTGTGCGATTATTTTGTCAAAATAATTTTCAAGGTGCTCGATTATTAAACAGCCCCACCTACGAGTACTGGAACAGCTGCAGCTCTAAAAGGAAAACTGGTATTTTTCAGGAATTATGACGTAGCTCAAAGCAGTATATGTGTTAATTTAAACTATATTTGGTTTCTGGTGGCTACTGCATGCAATTCTTTTATCCGGCCGTATGATTTGTTATGGACTTACAGTGAAGGGTTAAGTCTGCAAATATGAAGGGGAAATAAAAGGGAGACAGAGAGATAAGATGAGCATAAGTTTTTATTTTTTATTTTTATTTTTAATGGCATATATGACATCCAAACAAAAGATACTTGGATCGAAAGACATAGATAACAGGGATGGGAGACTCGCTGATCAAGTGGAGACTACCCTTCAAGAGTACAGAAGCACCCACTTTATTATACTCATGGAACCCTAAAAATCCTCGACCGTTGAAAATCGCAGCTCTAGCTATCCACTTCACTTGATGCTAAAACACAAGAATCGAAGGCAACGTTAGTAGTAAGAAAATATCCACTTCACTTGATGCTAAAACACAAGAATCGAAGGCAACGTTAGTAGTAAGAAAATATTGCTCACTTTTCAAGTAGTAAAGAGTAAAAAGTTACAGAACATATAGAAATTCTTACGAAAATTCTTCCATGCAGAGAAGATAATAATATAATTATAACGATTGATTGGTTATATTTTGTTGGTCACACAAACATTAAAAAAAACTACGTTTTTTTTTTAATAAAAAATGCTTATATATATCATATAACTCTCAGTAAGTAGTAGTAACGGGATATTGTTACTAGCATTTATGGGATTACTAATGTAAAAGGGTAAAATAAAAATACTAGCTGTAAGAAATCCTAACCTGGTGCAGTTAGTGGAGGTGCTGATCTTATAGGCAATGTTAACTTTGCATAGGCGAGGAAGAGCAGCCGCGAAGCCAGCATTAACCCCACCAACTTTGGAGGCGGTTTGTTTCATGCAATTACAAGCATCTTGGCGATCTTGAGTGGTTTTAGCAGCGCTTTTGAGAGCCACAACTCCTTTGCAACAAGCCGGAGGAACTCGCCCACCTTTCTTCAGGTAGGTGAGGCACTGTGCTAAATCACCAGCCACAACACCACATGACAAGGCATCAACGTTCAGCATGGGGGCAGAGAGCACTATGCATAGCAAGAGAGCACAAACTAACTTAGCACTAGCCATGGTTGATATAATTTGGGGAAGGCTAAATTAAAAAGACTTTTCTTCTGTCTTGCTTGAGAGAGAAGGAGAAGTGGAGTGAGTGATGTGGTAGCAAGAAGTCGTGTTTATATAGAAGAATTAAGTAAGGAGTGTGAACGCAGGGAATTGGATTCGTATACAGTTGGTTGTTGGCTCCATTTAAGGACTGAGAATCGAGACCACACTACTATTTTTATTTTATTTTATTGTATTAAATTAGAATTAAAAAAAAGCATGGGATTTTAGAAAGAAGATCATCATGGAAAACTCCAAATTCAAGATACAAGAAGAAAAGAAGGAATCATGAATGGTGGATTTCTGATAGTTGAAATTAAAATGGCATTTGGAATGGAAAATAGTAGTAGCCGCTGCATTAATCACAACTAGAAAAGCATGCTCCACCTTTTTCTTTGATTTCTGTAATTTTATCACTAGGCAAAGTCCCACTAAAAATTAGATGCTAAAACTGTCCTCGCGACCTAGATTGCAATAATTTCTGATTAGGAAAATAATAACAACAATAACAAAGTAATTGGATAGCAATAGATAGAGAAACAAGGCTGATTACATGTAAATCCCCACAATTGTTGGCTATTAGTATAAGAACCATATATCCCATTCCAAAGTGTGCAACTTATTCAAAATATTATATGCTTGGTTAAATTTGCATTAAATAAAAATGACTTCAATGAATTGATTTTTAGGTTTATTAATGTTGAAGTGGCTTATTCGATAACATCTATGATGAAATTATTTTTTAAAAAATCACTATTTGAATGAAGTCAACTTCAAGATCATCTTAAATTAATGAATATGGTAAATGTTTGGTAGGGAAAATCTAAGTTTAGATAAATATATGTAATTTTTATATAGTTTTTTAAAAATTTTAAAACTAAAAACGGTAAGAATTGACTTTTAAGAAAAAAAAACTTATGAACACGAGAAATATAAGGGTGATCATAAAAGTATGGAAAACCATAATGCAATTAGGTTAGTATCAAACAACCAAATATTATAATATCATAAAATTGTAATAATTTATTTCCTTGCATAATTTCTAATTTTATGGAGGTGGGAATCTAAAAGTAAGCAAATTAATTTGTTGTCCAAATAATGCTTTATTTTATTTATTCCTTTATATATATATATATATATATATTTTAAAAAAAAATTATATTTTAATAGAAAACACCTGTGTGTGTGTTTTTTTTTTAATATATAATATAGGTCATAGTAGTGTTTTTTTTTTCGGACTGTGCTATATTTTTTTTCATTGGTGTTATTTTTTTCAAAACTAATAGTTTCAAAAAAATCGTCACCCCATCAATAGCCAAGTAGTAGGTGTACTGTGCGGTGAGTCTCGTGCCTAATTTTTCTTCAATACGGCTCCCAAGACATAATTGCGAGAGAATTTAATGCATGAAGAAGATGAGGGGCGCCGACGCAGGAGTGAAGGGCATGGCACACGTACCGTAAACTTGATACGTGTCCTCGAGTACTTGGATTTGGTAAGAAACATTAATTGACAAATAATTTTACTTCTCTTGGCTCGAATTGCAAACCTCAAATTTATTTTATCAATATATAATTTATTAATATAATTCTTTAACAAATCTACATTTGTGGTAATAATAAATTTATAATATGAAAGATTAACAAGCCTAACATCAATAATTTTTTTTTTGAGCATCTTTCTTCGCACTCATTCTCTAACATATATACGAAGATACTATTGGTTACTTTCATTATTTATGTTATTATTATCAATATAATTATCATCAAAATAAACATTATAAATTGATTGAAAATATCAATTACATCTATTTTATTATAAACATGATCATCAAAATCTTTATGAAACTCATTTCAATAAAGAGGTTACCTCCTCTACTCTCACTTTTAAAACATGTTTTGAAAACTTGCTATGAATTTGTGATCATTCTCTATAAATTCCTTCAATTTTCTCTTTTCATCTCTTCCAATCAACAAAATAATTCTTCAAATCACCTCTATAAGTTTATCATCACCAGTTTATGTGTTAGTTCTATAATTTGCCTTTATATATATTCTATCACCAGTTTTTAAATGTTTTTTTCTAGAAGGAGAACCTCCTCATCTCCTCCGATATGAGTATCTCTTGTTTTGTAATTACCTCTTTTAGTTACGGTTATTCTTGAATTCCAATACTAATTAACTAATTAACGTAGACGGAAACAATACAGAAAATAAAAACAAGCAAATCACAAAGAATTTTGCCAAATAGAATCAGTATCACCCAAAACCCTAATTCAAATCTTACAACTGAAGATTTTACCACACAACTAGTCTACTAAAACACAAATTTAAAAGCCATGTTTATGCTGGTCTAAACTAAATAAAAAAAATAAAATTTCCAAACTAAACAGGAAAAATAAAAACACAAAATAACTCTCTAAACTAAATAGAAATAAAAATAATTAAAGAAACAAACATTTCTGTCTAAAAACCCTCCACATCATTAGGTTGTAAACTTAGAAACCGAACTAACATAAAAGAAATGAGAATTAATCTAGTCTTGAATAGGGAAGCTTCTTTCTTTCTTTCGGAAGAAAAATAAAATCGAAGGAGAGTGCGCACGGTCACGATTTTCACAGGAATGTTCTGATCAGGCATGTATTCTTAGATAAAAATAACAAAATCAGTGTTGCTGACTTGCACTGGGGCTCAAGGCATGGATCAAGACTATATATGGGCTAACCTCCTTGCATATTTCTTTATTCGGTACCTCTTATGTTCTGTTTCAGCATTCTCAAGCCTTTTATCATGAGAAGCTTTTGAAAGTTTTAACCAAAAACGCCCGCTATATATAATCATCTCGTAAAGAAGCCTCTAAATCATGTGAAGAAGTTATCATATAGATCAACAATCCTTTTATGACCATCTTTAGGATCAATGCATGCAGAAGGAAATAACAAATCAGTCAGTCTCATGCTCAGATACAGGCTCTCAGGAATAATTCTAACAATTCAAGTCTGATCTCCCCAAAGCTAGCTAGCTAGCATTGCTGGGAACTTGGGAAGAATTCTCACGGGACATAACCCAAGTTTGGCAAGGGCGTGCTTGCCCTATGATATATAGCAATGTAGGCCGCCGTTCATATTGATAGACCCATTAATTCTCTTTGGGTTAATTAAGACCCAGTTCTTGCAAGATAATGCAGCACGTCAGGCTTTCAAAATACTCAATTCGTCCCATCCCAAGAAGAAGGAAAAGGATAGACCAGGAATCACCTTTTCATTAAATAAAAAAAAATTCAAATGACCCATATCCCACAATGAAAACAGGAGAATACAGGGAGAATGATTTTCAAGCAACAATCTAGGAAATATAAAAACTGGTAGTTATATCAAGCAACCCTTAAAAACAACCCCATGAGAGCATGCGAGTATCTCTAGACTAAGAGTTTGTTTTGTTAAGCTGATGTCGAGGGTTCGACTGCAATCTCATAGTCTTGCCATGCCTACTGATATTAATACATGGATTCAGCCATCAGTTGAAGGTGGCCTAGTGAATATATCGTACCCTCATTTTGAGATGGCTGAATGTTGAATGCCAGCCGTTTTGATAATAAAGAGGAATTTGTATTTGTATTTTAAAAATGTTTTTGAAAAAAATTTAAAAATTTTTATTTATTTTTTTTGCTTTAAATTAATTTTTTATATGTTTTTAGATCGTTTTGATATGCTGATATCAAAAATAATTTTTAAATAATAATAATAGAAAATATTATTTCAATATATTTCCAAGCAAAAAACACTTTAAAAAGTAACCGTTAACACACTACCAAACAACCTCTCACCTCCATATGTGTACAAACCAAAATTTTCTACCAATTAAATTTCACCATGTGTTATTTTTAGTTTTACATGAAAAGATAAAATAAAAGTGAAATAAATGACATGGAAAATAAATGAGTCTTCGTACATTTCTTGGCCAATGAAAGGTTGACATATAGGATGAGATATTCAAGATATCTTGTCATAAATGTAAAATTCAATCAATAAAAATCAACCAATAAAATAATATTATATGACATTGAAAAAGGAACATGAGAGCCCTACAAACCTCTATAAATAGATAGCCTCACCCTAGACAAGAAAATAAGAATTCTTGGAGATACAAATTTTTTTCAAGACAAACTCTTCAAGTAAGGAAGTTCTCTAAAAAATTCTCAAGTCTCTTTCATCTATACTTGAAGTCTACAAAGAATGAAGCTTTGTTGGATCAAGCTTAAACGTTCCATAAAAGTTCTTCAACAACACTTTGAAGACAAATCAAATGTACTCTTCAAAGTATCAAATCATCAAATCTTACTTTGCAATCAATGGCGGAGCCACGTAGGGGCAAGAGAGGGCAATTGCCCCTTTAATCTTTTTTTTTCAAAATACTTTTTATATTATAATATTAATAATATCTTAACAAGTTTAATTTTCAACGCTGGCAACTAATTAACCCAAGTTAGCTATTGTTAACTTACAACATAATTTAATATATAATATATATGTCCAGCTTATTTCACTAATCTTTTTCCCTTTTTCTTTTTCTTTCATTAATTAACTGGGAGCTTTCTTTTGAGCTACTATTATTGCCTCTCTCTCTCTTTTGCAAAATTTCTCTTGAAGTCCTAAGCTATTAATTAGTTAAGCAAATAACCTCTCATACTTTATGCTTTATGTAAGTTTCCTTCATCTTTTCTATTTGTTTCATTGTTTAATTTTAGTTTTATTCATTTACAATTAGTTATTAAAAATGTTAGGATTTATGATAATTTAAGGGTTTGTTGAATTAATATGTGTATAGGTAATATTATATGCATATGGATATGAATTGAAATGGATTTTGAAGAATTGATAAGTATTTTGCTATGAATTTCATATTAAAAATAGATAGTGATGAACTTACTAGTGATTAAAAATGAAATATAGGACAACTTAATAAATTAGGGACATAATAGAGAAATAAAAAAAAATATTTAACATTTATGTTTAACCCACTTGTAGAAAACAATAAGTCAACAATAACAATATCAATTTGTTATGGCAATCCTTTTAAGCTATGATTTTAGCTACTCTCTACCATATGTTAGTATAGAATTGTTGTCAAGAACTTCACTAGTCCTTAGAAGATCTAGAAAACACAAGTATTGAACCCACCCTAAACTAAAAATAGATAAATGATAGTTTGATTATATATATTGAGAAAAATATTTTCAATGAGATTGGTAATAAAGTTATTATGAAACAGTTTTAAAATATAAAAATTCGAAAAAAACAATTATAACGTAAGTTTTCTCATTTTGAAAGTATTCTTAAATTAATATTGTTTGATATGAGGTAGTACATATATTTCAAATTGATTTCTCTATATAATGAATGTCTACATAATACATAATATTAAGTATTTATTAGTAATTTGCCTTCTCATTTAAAAAATCTTGGCTCCACCACTGTTTGCAATACACGTCTAAATTCACATTCTTACAAAGCATTAATTTTGGCTTGTTTTCTCAAATAAATCAAGTCACTATATATTAAATCCAAGAAAAAAGTCAGAAAATTGTCTTATTCTTTTGAAATAATACTTTAGATATAGATTATACCCGGTTATATATATATAATAAAATTATATATTAAGTAATCAAAATTGTGTCTACAATACGATTTAGCAAGCCACTGCTATAGTCTATAAAGACCAAATATTTTAGACACATGATACCTAGTTTATACACCTCAGCTTTGACATGTGACTCAGGGGTGTTTGAGAATGTGATAGTAATTACTTTTCAAAATATTTTTCACTCGAAAATACATCAAAATAATGCTTTTTAATTTTTAAAAATTATTTTTGACATCAACACATTAAAATGATTCAAAAACACTAAAAAAATATAAATTTAAAGAAAAAATAACAAAAATTTTAATTTTTTTTAACAACACTTTTAAAATACCAAAACAATCTAGATATTATTTAGGGCCGGCGTATCAACGCCTACCCATTAATATATTAATGTTAGCTAAACTAACAAATCTTTTGCTCACATGTGTGGTCAACCATCCAATAGTCAGCTGACATGTCAACTACATCTTTTCTTCTTCTTCTAGAGTAGATTAGATACGCTTGGATAAGCCATAATGTTATTGCCTCCGTCCCCGTGACCCTCCTAAACACCTCTTCCATGATTGTCAGCAATATCAAAGATTTTGGATACAAATCAAAGCCAACCATTTCATGGACTCTGCTCACAATTTCTGTTGTAATTGTTATTATTATTTTGGAAAAAATAATAATTATAAATAATCTCATCAAACTTCCTGCAGTTTACGAAATTCACAGATCTTTGAATAAATCTCATCGCATCTATTTCAGTTGTTTTTTACTATTTAGTTTCGAATTTGGCCATCTTATTATATAGTATACGAGAAGAAGAAAACGAATACGAAGAAGATTCCTTTAAACCCTTTTTGGCATGCTAGTTGAATTAAAACAATTATTTTGGATCCAGTTACTGTAAAGCCACCACTTAATTAATTGGTGGAAGACAAAAATTAGTGGAGTAGTTGGCATAATTGGTGCCATGATTTATGGCATAATTTGTGGCATAATTGGTGCCATGATTTATGGTCTTTGTCCCCTCACTCTTGGCTATAAATAGGCAATGCCTTGAAGCTTATTTGACACACCAAGTTAGAGAAGAAGAAGAGGAGAGTGAAGAGAGAGTAATCCCACAAAGTTGTGAGGTATTTGTGAGAGAGTAAGTGAGGTGTTTTCTCCTAGTAATAGAGA
Organism: Populus x sibirica; assembly: GCA_019202695.1. NCBI lineage: Eukaryota > Viridiplantae > Streptophyta > Magnoliopsida > Malpighiales > Salicaceae > Populus > Populus x sibirica. The sequence continues at coordinate 128,624 of JAGMVL010002113.1, forward strand.
GATTCTTAGTTGTTCTCCTATTACTTGAGAGAGGTTGTAATTCCCACATTACTTAGTAAAATCCTTCTATACTTGCCCGTGGACGTAGCCTAATTGGGTGAACCACGTAAATTCTTGTGTGTCTCATTTCTCATTTTATCCTATCCCTTGTCTTTTATCTTGTCGGGTTTGCATGCCGGTATCCTAACAAGTGGTATCGAGCCTTCTTGGTTGGTGTTGTTAATACACAAAAGTCATTCGTGTATACGGTTACTATTCACCTATACGACACTATTCATTCATACGATCTCGTTTACATACGACTATGTTGGTGTCTATAGAAAATCAGTACGGTGAATAAATACAGGCTAGGAAGTTCTGTCTAAGGAGATTGGGTTTTAAGCGGGACCGTTTGTGACCCCTCCAATCTTTCCCGGGAACTTACTTAGTGAAGTATTATTTACACGATACTAGTTCTATATACGTTACGGATCGGTGAAACGGTGATAGCTGAATAGATCACGGTGAATAAAATGGCAGCAAAGTACGAGATTGAGAGGTTCAAGGGGAGCAATTTTTCATTGTGGAAAATGAGAATCAAGGCAATCTTAAGGAAAGACAATTGCTTGGCAGCAATTGGGGATCGACCGCGAGAGATCACCGATAATGCAAAATGGAATGAGATGGATGGCAATGCTATTGCTAACATACATTTAGCATTAGCCGATGAAGTATTATCAAGTGTGGCGGAGAAGAAAACAGCTAAGGAGATATGGGAGACTCTAACAGAGCTATATGAGTCCAAGTCTTTGCACAATAAGATTTTCTTAAAGCGGAGACTTTATACCCTTCGAATGGCGAAACCACGTCGGTGACTGACCACATCAACACAATAAGAACTCTATTTTCACAACTCACTACGTTGGGTCAACAAATAGAGGAAAGTGAACGTGCGAGCTTCTACTTCAAAGTCTTCCAGATTCGTATGATCGGCTCATTATCAACTTGACCAATAATATCCTCATGAGACTATTTAGTCTTTGATGATGTTGCGGCCGCCATCTTGGAAGAAGAAAATAGGCGCAAAAATAAAGGAGACAGAAATAGTTCAAACCAAGCAGAGGCATTATTGGTGTCAAGAGGGAGATCAACGGAGCGTGGCTCCAGTGGGAGTCAAAGGCAAAGGAGGTCCAAATCAAGAAGTAAGAAGGCGTGAAATGCTATAAGCGTAGCGAGAAAAGGGCACTTCAAAAAGGATTGTTGGTTTAAAAAGGGTATAGAGAATCTTGCAGAGTCATCAAAACCTCAAGGATGTGTTGCAAGCACCTCGAGAAGATGGAGAGGTTTTATATAGTGAAGCAACGACAATCTCTACGAGATAGAGAAGAGCTCACCGAGGTCTGGCTAATGGATTCAGGAGCAACATGGCATATGACTCCTAATCGAGATTGGTTCCAAACATATGAACCCATCTCTGGAGGCAAAGTGTTTATGGGTGATAATCATGCTGTAGAGATTGCTGGCATTGGCACCATCAAATTGAAGATGTATGATGGCTTGATTCGCACTATTTCAGGAGTGCGACATGTGAAAGACTTGAAGAAGAATCTTTTGTCCGTAGGACAATTTGATAGTCTTGGCTGTAAGATCCGAACAGACAATGGAATCATGAAAATTGTCAAAGGAGCGCTGGTGGTTTTAAAGGCAAGAAAGACAGTTTGCAAACATGTTTGTATTAATGGGAGAAACACATCATGAGGCGAAGCATCTATCGCATCAGCCGGTCCTACGAGAAGAGAAGACGATGATGTGGCATCAAAAACTAGGCCACATGTCGGAGAAAGGTTTGAAAGTTCTCTCGATCGAAGTTACTCCCTGGGCTTACAAATGTTACTTTACCCTTTTGTGAGCACGTGTTACAAGTAAACAACACAAGTTAAAGTTTGGCACATCAACAACTAAGAGCAAATGCATCTTAGACCGATTCACTCGATGTTTGGCAAGCATCGGTTGTATCCTTGGGAGGAGCAAGATACTTTGTATCATTTATAGATGACTTCTCCAGGAGATGTTGGGTGTATCTAATTAGAAGGAAGGCAGATGTGTTCGCAGCCTTTAAAATTTTCAAAGCGGGTGGAACTTGAATCGAAAAGAAGATCAAGTGTTTGAGGACCGACAATGGAGGAGAATATACCGGTGATGAATTTGATAACTTCGTCAACATGAAGGTATCAAAAGGCGATTCACAACGGCATACACTCCACAACAAAATGGAGTGGCAGAGCGGATGAACAGAACTCTATTAGATAGAACAAGAGCAATGTTGAAGGCCGCAGGTCTAGAAAAGTCATTACGGCGGCGAGCAGTCAATACCGCTTGTTATGTGATAAATCGATCTCCGTCAACCGCAATTGAGTGAAGACACCAATGGAGATGTGGATCGGAAAACCAACGGATTATTCTCGATTGCATATATTTGGAAGTCCTGTGTACGTGATGTACAATACACAAGAAGTTAGCAATTGGATTCAAAATCCGGAAAATGTGTATTCTTGGGATATCTTGATGGAGTGAAGGGGTATCGCTTGTGGGATCCCACCGCCCACAAAGTAGTCATCGCCAGAGATGTCATATTTGCGAAGGTAAAATGCAAATGGAAGAACATAATAGCATTCTAAAGGAGACTACAAAGAAAGTCAGATTGAAAATACTCGAATCATACTTCTTCCGAAGCCGCACTGAGCATGAAGAGCAAGAACAAATAGAGTCTCGAAACTCCCGAAGTTCGGCGGTCGACTCGTGAAAGAAGACCACCGGCTTGGCACTCGGAATATAGATCGAGAGCAATATTGCATATTGTCTTCTAACGAGAGGATGGAGAGCCATCAACTTTCCATGAGGCTATCAAAAGCACGAGATGTATCTATGTGGATGACAAGAATGCAAGAGGAGATTGAAGCTCGCACAAGAATAACACTTGGGATCTTGTTCCGCTATCACAAGGAAGAAAGGCCATTGGCAACAAATGGGTTTACAAGATAAAACGTGATGGCAATGATCAAGTGGAGCGGTATCGTGCAAGATTGGTGGTGAAAGGATATGCTCGAAAGAAGGAATAGACTTCAATGAGATATTTTCTCCGGTGGTACGACTTACTACAATCGAGTAGTCTTGGCAATGTGTGCTATATTTGATCTTCACCTAGAGCAGTTAGATGTAAAACCGCATTTCTTCATGGAGAACTTGAAGAAGAAATTTATATGCTCCAACCGGAGGGTTTTTTGAAACAGGCAAGGAGAACTTGGTTTGCGGGTTGAACAAATCTCTATACGGTCTCAAACAGCGCCGAGGTGTTGGTACAAGAGATTTGATTCCTTCATAATAAGCCTTGGGTACAACGGACTCGGTTCGAGACCATTGTACGTATTACAAGAGGTTTGAAGAAGATGATGTTTTCATCATTCGTTGTTGTACGTGGATGACATGTTGGTGATAGGCCCCAACAAAGATCGAGTCCAAGAATTGAAGGCACAGTTGGCTAGGGAGTTTGATATGAAGGACTTGGGACCGGCAAACAAGATTCTAGGGATGCAAATTCACCGAGACGAAGTAAGAGGAAGATTTGGCTCTCTCGGAAAAATTATTTGAAGAAGATCTTGCGTCGCTTCAACATGCAAGATTGTAAGCCAATTTCCACCCCACTTCCTATTAACTTCAAATTATCCTCAAGTATGTCTCCTAGCAATGAAGAGAGAGGATGGAGATGTCTCGAGTACCGTATGCATCGGCGGTGGGAAGTTTAATGTTTGCCATGATATGTACAAGACCGGACATTGCACAAGCGGTGGGAGCGGCTAGTCGATACATGGCAAATCCTGGTAGAGAGCATTGGAATACTATTAAGAGGATCTTGAGATATATCAAGGGTACCTCGGATGCCGCATTATGTTATGGAGGGTCAGAATTTACCGTCGAGGTTATGTTGATTCAGATTTTTTTGGCGACCTTGAGAAAAGAAAATCCACTACAAGGCTATGTGTTCATAATTGCAGGAGGAGCCGTGAGTGGGTCTCTAAACTTCGACTGTTGTAGCTTTATCCACAACAGAAGCCGAGTACATGGCAGCTACACAAGCTTGTAAAGAAGCAATATGGATGAAGAAACTTATGGAGGAGCTCGGACACAAACAAGAGAAGATTCCTTTGTATTGTGATAGTCAGAGTGCCTTGCATATTGCAAGGAATCCAGCGTTTCATTCAAGAACAAAACACATAGATGTTCAGTATCACTTTGTTCGTGAAGTGGTGGAAGATGGAAGTGTGGACTTTCAAAAGATTCACACAAAGGAAAACCCCAAGAGATGCTTTGACCAAACCGATCAACACCGATAAGTATATATGGTGCGAGATCCTCTTATGGCCTAGCGAAACGTAAGCGGCATGAAGATGGAAAGTATAGAAAGGATAGAAGAATCACAAATGATCAAGTGTGAAGACTTGATTAAATCATCAAAGTCTTCAAGTGGGAGAATGTAAAGCCACCACTTAATTAATTGGTGGAAGACAAAAATTAGTGGAGTAGTTGGCATAATTGGTGCCATGATTTATGGCATAATTTGTGGCATAATTGGTGCCATGATTTATGGTCTTTGTCCCCTCACTCTTGGCTATAAATAGGCAATGCCTTGAAGCTTATTTGACACACCAAGTTAGAGAAGAAGAAGAGGAGAGTGAAGAGAGAGTAATCCCACAAAGTTGTGAGGTATTTGTGAGAGAGTAAGTGAGGTGTTTTCTCCTAGTAATAGAGAGATTCTTAGTTGTTCTCCTATTACTTGAGAGAGGTTGTAATTCCCACATTACTTAGTAAAATCCTTCTATACTTGCCCGTGGACGTAGCCTAATTGGGTGAACCACGTAAATTCTTGTGTGTCTCATTTCTCATTTTATCCTATCTCTTGTCTTTTATCTTGTCGGGTTTGCATGCCAGTATCCTAACAGTTACTAGCTTGCTAAATGCCCCCAGGCATGTGTGCATGCTAAATGCCCCCAGCCGTTAGGTTGGTTCTAATTATAGCTCTAACGTCCAACCGCTAACTTGCATGCTGTAATAATAAACAAAGCCCAAGAGTCCACTCCTAATTGCCTCAGCAAATTCACTTCCCTCTTGTATAAACAGCCAACATCTTTCTCATATCCTACCACGCTCAAGCTAGCCTTTGTGTCCTTCCTCAAATTTAATCAAGCTTATTTCTTGCCACTACTTGTTTCTTTTGCACAGGAACAACACAAAAACATATATAATGGCAACTAAAGCAATGCAATTTTCTGTATTCCTTCAGTTATTTCTTGTATTCAGCTTGTTATTTCATGGCACTTGTGGAGACCGTGGTGGCTGGCAGATTGGTCACGCCACATTCTACGGCGGCAGTGATGCGTCTGGCACAATGGGTAAGCTAAGCATATTAGAGTGTTGCCACATTAGATGATCTTGGTTATATGTGTATCACATGTGAACACGTGAATGCTTATTCCAAGCGTGCATGATCGAGATCGAACAATTAATCACAGGAGATGTACTTGTATATTGCAATTATTTCCATACAATAAGTCTTCATGCTTTGGTCTTGTGTTTCCTATAATTAAGATGCACGTGGTACTGGTTGCAGGGGGAGCTTGTGGATATGGAAACCTGTACAGCCAAGGGTATGGAACTAGCACTGCAGCTCTAAGCACTGCTCTTTTCAATAATGGCTTGAGCTGTGGAGCATGCGTCCAGATACGCTGTAACAATGATCCTAAATGGTGCCATTCCAGTACCATCACCGTGACAGCTACCAACTTTTGCCCTCCTAATTATGCTTTGGCTAATGACAATGGTGGTTGGTGCAATCCCCCTCTACAACATTTTGATTTGGCGCAGCCAGCTTTCTTGAAAATCGCACAATATCGAGCTGGGATTGTTCCTGTACTCTTTAGAAGGTATTTTCAAGACATACTTAATTAGTAAAATGTCATGGCATCAGCCATGACCGTGCCTTAGTCTAGTCCATTCAGAAGTTCTATTATTGTTCCTTAATGTTTGACAATTTGAAACAACATCATTTTAATTTGTTTGTGGTTTCTTGACAGGGTCCCATGTGTGAAGAAAGGAGGCATAAGGTTCACCATTAATGGTCATTCTTACTTCAACCTGGTCTTGATAACCAATGTGGCTGGTGCAGGGGATGTTCATGCTGTGTCTGTCAAGGGATCTAGAACCGGGTGGCAAACCATGTCAAGGAATTGGGGCCAAGATTGGCAGAGCAACTCATATCTCAACGGCCAAAGCCTCTCCTTCAGAGTCACAGCAAGTGATGGCAGGACTGTTACCAGCTACAATATTGTGCCTGCGAATTGGCAATTTGGACAAACTTTCGAAGGAGGCCAATTCTAGTAAAGTTAAATGCCCACCAAGACTTGTTTTTCAAGCTGAAAAAACATGTAGTTGTATGTGTGGCCGGTTATGCTGAGGTACCCAAAGGCACCAAGGCTTTCAAGTGCCAGTATGTATACTAATTAATTCCCAGAATTGTAAAAAAAAGAAAAGAAAAAGGAAAGAAGGTATGGTATGGAATAAGAAGACCAGTTTTAATTACTTTTACCCTTGATATTTACACTTTACGGCTCAAAGTGATCGGCACTCAGCCAAAACTAATCATCTAAACCGCAGTTCAGGTATAAACACAGAGCCCCAGCAAAAGACTTCAATAAGATTCTATTTGATCCTGATGCTGTGCTTAATTATAAGTTCAGCAGTTCTTTATCCACTTTTTAGAAATTTGACAAAGGGCCTGCTTTTATAATAAAGCAGGTATATTTTCTCTGGAAAAAAAACATGTAAAAACTGACTGGAAAAGGCATGCCTCCGACTGATTTCATTAAAAAAAACCTAAAAGAACCGGTGAATTCATTCTTAACAGCTCACAACTATTTTGTATTCTTTTTAGTTTTTTTTTTTAATATTTGATTTTTTTTTAATTTTATTTCTTAATATTATATTAATTGAAAATTAAACTCGATAATTTATTTTAATTTATTTTTTATAAAGTTATTATAGTCTCAAAAAATTATCTCAATATTATATTAATATTTTGTTCGTAAAAAATAATTCAATTTTGTTGTTGGTAAGAAATTAAAAGTTTGAGGATGGAAAATTAAAAGCAGCAGTTCTTTTTTAAATTTTGGTGACAATTCCTTTTTGAAACATTTTACTTAGTATTTCTTTTTTACTTTTTTTAGTTTGATAATTATATATTTTAGTTTAAAATTTTATTTTATTTATTTTTCAGTTATTGAGCATGAAAAATCAGTGAGAGCTATCTAAAAACAATAAAGAAAAGAGAAAGATGTTGATTGGTCAAATTTTGTTGACAAAAATAGTCAATTTTGATAACAAAGTTTTCATCTTGACCAGAAAAATATCATTATGGTGTTTTTAGTATAGTTTTTAGACCCAATCCAGTGGTCGACCCGGTCCAAGGCCCGGGTCCTGGGTTTTGACCGGGTCACCGGATCGCCTTGGTCAATTTTTTTTTAAATCAAAACGACGTCGTTTTAGTAAAAAAATTCAACGGGTCGCAACCCGGTTTTTGACCGGGTCTTGCCGGGTCACGCCGAGTTTTTTCTTCTCCTATTTTTTCTTCAACCCGGCCCGGTTCCAACCTCGGGTCGACCCGCCAGGCCGGATTTCAAAACTATGGTTTTTAGACTTCCATATTACTAGAAATACTAAAGAGGTTGAGAGATTGTTTTTATTCAATTTGACTTTGTATTACTTAATTGTCTTGGGGATTTTTTGTGCTGAGGAATTTGTTATTAAGGATAGAAGAGTATTTTTTATGTTGAAGAATTTATTTATTGAGTTTATAAGAGTGTTTTTAAGTGAAAATATGTAAAAATTTATTTTTTTAGTCCGAAAAACTCTAATTTAATTTTTTAGCCACTTCACTAGTGACTGGAAATTAGACATCCAAACAACATGTCATCTGCTTCTTCTGAAAAGCAATTGATGGACTACGTGTCATTCATTCAATTTGAAAGAATAGAAAAAAACATCATACGTGCGCTAGAAGGCCATTGCACCTGGACTTATTATGATGGCCTAGACATGCTCGGCTATCAAGGCCCATGCATCTGATTTTTTTACTTATGTTTTTTTTCAATAATTTAAATTTAATTTAATTATTTTAAAATATATTAGATATGTTATTTTAATAAATTCTTAAATTAATTAAAAATATATTTTAGATATTATTTTATTAAACACTGTTTATTTTTTTCCTTTATTTTTATATTAGATTATAAAAATCTTTTTTTAATATCAGCAAGTTTTTATTTTTTATTTTTTTGTTTTTTTACTATGAATATCTATTTTTTATTATATAATTAAATAAAAATAATTTTAAAAATCAAATTTATTAAATATAATCGAGAGTATATGACCCGGGTCTAAAATTTAACAAATTAACCTATATTAATCCGACATATAACCATTTAAATATTAAAAAAATATTTTAAATCTAAACAATATTTTTTCCGGTTATCTCATTCGCTTTAACCCACAAAGTCACATATATCACGTGGGAGCAACCTCCTCAATAATATATATATAAAGACACACACAGTCAAAAGTTTTAATTTAACCTTAACACGAACAATTATCCAAGTAAATGCTTAATTTGTAAGCATAACATGCTAAACAGACCTGCAAGCGTCATGGCGAATCTCAGGTGCAACTCTGCACACTCATGAGATGAGGGCAATTGCATTCGGTAAGGGCGAAAAAATACTTCAGAAGAGAAAAGGATCAGAAAACAAAATAATTCAGAACTCTATTATGCTGTAGGCATATGAACAATCACATTTAGAGGCAATTCCTACATCCCTTATCAAAGAGAACTTCTCTACAAAATTCACAGCTTACAAGTATACAGATTTGACCTTCGACACTGGAAGAAACCCTAAAATACCATCTACTTACATATCCTCATCCATTCAACCGAGATCATCTTGTTTCAAAAGTTTACACACACGATGACCACGAGTTCTTCTGCATAAAAACACTGCCTATATAGTACAGCATTGCACATCAGCATATAAACCATAATGCTAAGCTCAATAATTCAGCAAGGAGTATTTCACTCTCAAAGCTATTCTGCCTTTCTCTACACCAAGCTTTCCACCTGTAACTAGCCAATGTCCTGGGGGATCATGAGGCCCTTTTCTCATCTCGGACATATCAACAAACTTAGCCAACTTGTTCCCTGCAACATTTCCTCTTGAAGCTGAACTTGTGTCACCAGAGTTGGTATTATTTACAGCGGGGAATTTCCTTGACTTGTCATTGGGCATGTGGTCCCACAAGGATCTTCGTATTGTGCAGCCCGGTATCCTAGAATACAAAAGTTTCATGTACAAGACATTTCTTGAACCAAAATCCCACACCCCAAGCTGAGCCCCAGTGACAATATTGACACCGGATTGGTCACCAATAAAAGTTTCAGGGTTCTCAACTGGAGCAGTGCTCACATGAGAGAAATTCATCCATTTCACTGGTTCGAACCATCGGCTGTCCTGCTCCTCAGGTCCCTGCCACTTGGGAGCACCAATTGCGAAATGGGTGTCCCAGTATGGCAAAAGGATTTTAGGAAGAGATGCCAAGTGTTGAAGATGGATACGCAGGCGATTCTGCTTGGCTCCTTCCAGACATAGTCGTAAACCTGTGACAGGCTTGCGTCCTACTGATATCTGTAGCCAAGTTTAAGTCAAAATCAAAAACCAAGTTTTGTCAAGGTTTACCCTTTACATTAGCTAGTAGGATTGTCTTTTGGTTAAATTAGACAACCAATGGTTACACCCGAAGAATCATGACCCCTCTACAGAGCATCCAACTAACAGTAATAAATTGTTTGGTGGTAGAACACTATTGACAAATTTCAGTTGCTACATATATTTTAAGAAATACAACAGTACATAGTAAACTCTTTAACGCTGTTCCTCAAAATAATGTAAATAATCGAGCCATCTTTCACTCGGGACAAAAATGTATAGAAAGGCAACAAAAGAATTTATACCTGCTCCTGACTGACATAAAGCTTTTGCCCCATCATGCTGAACTGCAAAGATGGGCAAACAGGTTCCTTTCTTTGGTGGCCAGGAAAATTGTCCTGTACTGGAGCCCAAATTTGAGGAATCTGGAACTCCAGAAAATATCTGAGCTCTTCTATCTGAGGTTTGTCTGGGCACAATAGTTAAAAAAAGAAAAGACTGGCAGTTAAGAGTAGCACTACCTACTAGAAAAACAGCATATAAGAGGGAGAGGATTCTGACTAAACAGTCTACTTGTCTTACATTCAAGATATAGAGCAATAGCACGACACAGATGCTCCTTTCCAGATGCCCCAACAAGGAGATCTGTGATAGGAACAAAACTCATCTCAATGACATCAGGAGATGACTGTACAGTTCTTGCCCATTTAATATGATTTTGTTCCAAATCATCTCCTCCCCTCCTGCAGAAAATGACTGTAACATGCTGCACAGACAAGAATAACTGAAAAAATGTCTAAGGCTTCAAATTGATCCATCAAAGCAAGGTTTTGAACCTCAGGAATAAATAATGATTAACAGCGCAGGGATGATTTCTTGACAAAAGTATTCAGACTGTTTTCATGCAAATACAGAGTTGGCAAACAGAGAGAACTTCTCAAATGCAATAAAATGAGATAGAATACTGCAAAAGAGCGATCCTTTTGTCCTGAAAAATCATGACAGCAATTGCAAGTAAACCTTCTAGACAAAAAAAGCCAAAAACCATTTGTTAATTCATTCCAAATCCAACCGTTGCATCCTGGAAAACATCATTGCAATAGCAAATGGATTACAAAATCCAAACATGGAACAAATGTGGAAAATTCAGGACATCTGGAAGCAAACCTTTTTAAAGGAAAGCATAGTTTAATTTGCAGAACTACACAGAGAATTCAAATAAGGAACTCGAATGGGAACTACAAGACAAATATATGGAGTAAAGCCTCGTATGCTCAATTGAAGCATTATGGTTAACATGTTCAGGAAAATTATGTTTGGATGGAATACTACTTTCCATCAAGCATCTTCCTATAAAAAATATTATATGCGCTAAAATGACAACAAAAGGCATCGTAAAACAGTTCAACAAATAGAACATTTGACATCATAACCTCGGCGAGGTGAAAGAGTGATTATAGCTAAGAAGCAAAGAAAATGAATGATTTCTATACTTCTTTGCCAGTAAGATATGGCGCACTAGTTGGCTGAGGGTATATTCCTTGGCTGTTAAATATGCCAGAATCACCACCCTGCAAAATCAAGAATAATCTGTTTTAAGTTACAAGTGACCAAGTAAGGAAATGTTAAGGAAGGTAGACAAAGAAATAAGGGAATATCCTGGGACTAGCCTTATCCTTGAGTTTCATAGGACCTGAACTCGTATGACCCTCCATGTCAGAAAACCTCTGATTTCCAATATCCTGTACATAGTGTTTAATCTCCAGGGTTGACAAAGGCGATGACTGGTGTTGTTTAACATATATCACATCCTTACCACCAATAGTTACAGAAGTAATAACGTGTGTCCCAAAATTTTCAATGAAGCTGGAAAAGAAGGATGCAATTGTTAGACAACTAAAGCTGTGATGCAAAAATATTCCTTCAGACTTCAGAGAATTAAAACTCATACCTCGCCAAGGATGGAGGATCCCAACAGGTTGGAACAGCCCTTTTAACATTTTCATGCAACACTAAGGGGGATCTCATAAGTTGGACCTTGGCAAGTGGGATATAATATCCATCCATAGAAAGGGTCTTTGAAACTGCAGCATCGATGTGCTTTGAACCAGTAAAACTAAAAGCAGAATTGAAGCAGCCAAGAGGAAGACCTCCTGATAGGTTGGCCTTTTGATTAAAGTACTCCACCATCTGCATTATTCGTCATGAGAAGAACATTAGAACAACTACAATGATTTCGCTCATTTAAAACAGCTTGTATCAGTATTTGAAGTAGGGAAAATATCAATACAATTCGTTTAGCAGTCAATTCTTAGCACCACAGAAGTTTGGCGAGCGTTATTTTATCTCAATCATTTTTAAGATTAAAAACAAAAAACCTCATCAAACTCTAGACAATCAAGCGTAACCACTCACTACTAATCAACCAATAGAGCTGATGTCTTAATTTTCAGTTTGCATTTTGTAACTCCAGACATCATTCACTGCAGAAACTTGAGCACTCAAAGATGGTTATAGCCCTCTGTCAAGATACAACCCAAAAGCTCTAACATAAGGTCTTGACTCTTGACTGATGCTCTAAGGAACATCAATTAACACTATAAGAAAAAATCCAAGGAAATATCAAATAACTAGGCTTTAGACACATGAAATAACCAAGTGCCAATAAACTGCAGAAATGATCCAAGAGACAAGTTAAACTTTCCATCCACTTGGTACTGGTGGCAAAAGCAACTAAATTGATCAAGTTCAATTCAAACTATATTCAATACCACTATAGCCTAATACTCAAAGCCTCCAATACTAAACATGGATTCTTACAACACAAGAAAAGAACAGAACTTCAAAATCAAACCAGAAAAAAATAAAAAAACCAACCTCGTGAAAAGTGCGAACACCTGAACTCTGGCGTCCAATTGGGACCAAAGAGTTTTTTATGTCCCTAGAAACATTAGGCACTACAAACCCACCACACAACAAAAGATCTCTAGCATGTTCCTGATCAATCTCCACCACTTTAGACCCAGTAACTCCTTTACAATACAACAACCTTGTATCATAGTTCACATCAAATCCTCTCCCAAGTGCTTGCACAGCGTTCATAGCTGTGTGCATTGCTGCCGCATTAACACTTACACCCTCCCCCATTTGAGCTAAGAACCCAATTCTTTGATAATCATTTAGAAACCCAAAAACCAATCTTTTCCTTTCATATTTTTTATGGGTTTTTCAAGAAACTCCAAAGGTCAAACTCCTCAAAACCCATTTTTCTAGTTTCTTGAATTGACTGCGAAGAAGTCTTCAAAGAAGTTTCAATGGATTAATCCTCTAGATCTTGAATCCATGAAAAGAAAGTAGTAAAAAAAAAGTAATCTTGAATGAATCCACTAACTACGATGCAACTCTCTCTCTCTCTCTCTTTATGAACTTCTACTTCTACTTCTACTATGTTATGTAATGCACTAACGTAAGGCATTGACTCCAAGTCTTTAATTTTTAAGGGAATGTTAATGTGAGCGTGTTGGTTTGCCTAAGAAACTGACTGCTCCAAATTCATTTGGGATTCTGACATGTGGATGGTAATTTATCCATCCGATGGTGCTACGTGTTGATAAGGAAATCATAGGACAAAGGTAGTCTGACAGTCAATATCGTACTCTTTTTTCTTTTTCTTTTTTTTTATCCTAACAATTAGAGGATACTCTGAACAGTTTTAGAGTTTAGTGTATCGAAATGATGTGATCGGGTATTAGTCAAGTTATTTCTTTTTAAATTAAAGCATTGATGGGAATCTTGTTTTGTAGTATAATTTCAAAATAATAATGCAAGGCAAATTCAATAGATTATATAGTCGAATGAATTTTTTCACATCTCTACCAGAGAGTGATGGAATTCATGTTGTCCTTCTAGTAGTTCCAGCTATAGTTTTTAAACTCAATTCAGTGACCAACCCGGTTCAAAGCCCGGGTTTCAGGTTTTGACCAAGTCACTCGGGTCAATTCCTATTTTAAAAAAATCAAAACAACGTCGTTTTGGTAAAAAAATAAAAGTCAATGGGTTACAACCAGATTTTGTCAAGTCAGCCCGCCGGATCAACCGGGTCACACTAATTCATAAACTTTTTCTATTTTTTCTTCAACTCGGCTCGGTTCCAGTCCCGAATCAACCCGTCAAATCGGGTTTCAAAACTATGATTCCAGGCTTGTTTATGATGATTGAAACCATTTGATTAGGTTGGACATGCCAAAGCTTTTTACAATTATCATGCATATATTTGTGCAAAGTATACATTTCCCCTAACAATAATTCTATTTTTATCAAAAGATTAGTTCCCAAAATTATTTCTTAAACAGTAATTGCTTTTACAAAATATCAAATTCATGCATGCGTGCACTGGGTTCCTGCCGGCTAAGCATTATCCTAATTACTTTAATCTGAGGGAAGTTGATAAAATATCCATACTCTTTTGGCTTCTTTTTGTGGTGAGTGCGTTATTTATTTATTTATTTATTAATATGGATGTCCGAGCTAATTTATACATAGCTTAATTAATTTCATAAACTTTAAAATTAACGATCATATAAACCTACAGTAACCATCATATTAATAATTGCAAAACTCAAACCTAATACCATATAGTTTCTTTAGTTTGACATCATGATTCCAAGTTTTGTTACATTGGTTGGAATTTGTTCTACCCTTTATCTGTTATGATCCACTTGTCAAATGATATGGGATAGGGCACGAGATACTGTTTTCCTTTTGATCCCGACAAAATCATGAATACCAAGAATATGTTTGTTTTGTGTAGGATATTTTAAATGTTAAATGTTTTTTATATATATTTTACAATATTTGATTTAAAATATTTTTTTTATAATATATTTTACCTGTAAATTATTTTTTAAAGGTGATTGTGGTCAAGAAAGAAGTGGTGGTGAGATAATGTTGTGAAGAAGAAGATGGTTGTAAGATGATGACGGTGATGAGATAATAATAGTTTGTAGAGGAGGTGGTTATGAGATGATGATGGTGATTATGGAGGAGATGGTAGTGGTGGTGATGAGATGAAGGTAGTGATTATGAAGAAAAAAAGGATGTGGTGGTGAGATGGCGGTGAAATAATGTTAGCCGTGAAATGTAGTGAGATGTAGATGGTGGTTAAAATAGTTAGATAAATGATATTATAAGAAGATTACTATTCATAAAATATTTTATAAAACTTCATGAATTGAAAATATTTTTTAGTAAATGAATTAAATTTAAAGATTAATTGTAAAATATTTTTCATTAACCAGTTTTTCTATAAAACATTTTACTAGAAATAAACACAAGAAAATATTTTCTTGAAACAAACATGAAAAATCTGAAAAATATTTTTCTATAAAACACTTTACTCAAAACAAATCAACCCTTAAATTACAAGTTAAGTAGATTGCTCAAGAAGTGGCATCCAACAAAACAAATAAGGAAAAAAATTAATTAGCTAAATCATAGTTGTTGATCTCAGATATAGTCTAATTTCCATATTGGCAAGTCATGGCCACATGGCCAAAGAAATGGCATCTCCCTCTTGAACCATGATAAAAGAGTTGCATTCCAGAGGACACCACATTGCTGACTTTCACCATTGTCGTCGTCGTCATCTTTGAACACTTGTCCCAACGACCCATCTCCAAGTCAGTAAAACATGCTGCAGACACAAAGCAGCGTTCTGGATGTGTCAGGGAAAGCCATATATCAGGGGAAAGGGACCATGGTTGATGCTATAAGACAGCCCACCTTTAAAGTTTTCACTGTCACAATCAATGTTCTAATTTAGACAAGAGCGTAGGCAGAGGCTAGTATGAGGCGGTTTATTTACATGGTTTCTTCTGTGTTTGAAGCCACCACAGTAAATATAATGTTTGGTAATATTAAAAATGTTATTTAATAACCAGTGCGGCCCATCTCAATTCACGTTTTAAACGTAAAAATAGCAAAGCAGCTCTTGGCTGTTTTTTAAAATTTGTGTTCGCGTATACAGTGTAATTTACTTGCATTGTTCGAGTGAATTTTTTTTTGAGTGTGTATAGTTTTTGTATATATTTTTTTTAAAAAAATTAGTTTTGCATTTTCATGTAAACAATATTTTTTTTCCTGAAAAACTAGTATAGAACGAATTAAATTCACTCGCACTGTAATATCAAATTAATTTTATTCCTGATAATATTTTATCTAATTTTATTGCACGTTCAAAAAATTATAAAAACTGTAGTTCTTGTCGAATGAATTTTGTACGTAATGGAATTGTAGATGATTTAATGGCATAATAAAAAATATTTTATATAAAGTATTATTTATTTCATAAAGTAATAGCAATAGTTAAATCTACAACATTTAAATTAAAAATCATCAATTTTAATATATATTTTTTAAAATTATTTTATAACTTTAATTTCAAAAGCATTTTTAACCAAACACATTAAACTACTTTTTATTCAACCTCAATTTCAACCACAGTTTTAACCAAACACCTATTTTTTCAAATTAATCTCAATTAAAAATACTTTTTATAAAACAATTTTTTTCAAATTACAATCACAACAACGATAGAATTACGAAACACACTCTATGTAGAGTTGTTTCAGCAGTAACTTTCTCAGTGAAGAAAAGCTGTTCATTATTGAAAAGATATAATGGTGAGTGCTGCATGGTGGGTTCCTTTCCTTATCTTACTTTATGACTATCATTAGAGAATCTTCAATGCGAGATGATATTGAGAAAGATTCAAATAGGTAATAAGACTTTTTTTTTTTAAATATTGTAAATATAATCTATTTATTTATTTATATAAACTTTAATGGTGAGAAGGTATTTAGAATAGGTAATTATATTTTAATATATTTGATATATAATTATTTTAACCATGGTTGACTTGATGAGTATAAAACAACTTGAATGATTTTCAGTTAGCTCAATATTAAAAGGTAAAATTAAAAAAAAAACTTAATTAAAAAAAAGATAAAAAAATTGACCCGAATCAATCTAGATAAACTTGTCAAACTCATGATATGTATCATAAGATCAAGATAATTTCGTAAAAAAACAAATAAAAAACTAAATTTTTAAAAAAATCAAAGAAAAACAAACTAGTGGAAAAAAAAACATTAATGCAATGAATAGTATTTTAACATTATTGCAAGATATTTAGGAATAATATTTTTGCAAGAGAAATTGTAAAATAACATTTTATTTTGCACTCCCCTTAAAGCTTAAAGCATGTAAAATAAGCATTGAAAAACCAAAATAGTATTTATTATTATTATTATTATTACTTTTCATTTAGCATTTTCATTGGAGATGCTCTTATAACACCACAAGAAAATTAGAAAACGCCGACTAAATATTTCGTTGGCCAGCAAACACCATTACATTGATCATTAATTTTACATTGCCGATGGTGTTACTAACAAAAATACGCCGCTAGGAAAAGTTTTATCAACGATTTGCTATCCATTGGTAATTTGTAATGACAATGGAAATGACGATGAAATATTGGTGCCAAGAAAATAAAATGCATCGACCAGATTATTTCAGTAAATAAATTACCAATAAAATATTACATCACTTATTTTATCGGTATAATCTAAATATTGCCGATAAAATTAGCAATTGAACCGGCAATAAGATGTCCATTGCTAATTCCATCGGATAGTCTAAAACTTCTTAACCATTTTATAACTTTTCGATGAAATAGCACCTACATTTCTGATGAAATTATCGACTAATAAAAAAATTCATCGGTAATCCCGTTGAAAAATTAGTAATTCCTTTTTAGTTATGTAGTTGTTAATTTAAAAAACAACAAAAATCAAAATAATACCAAACAAATTAAATATCAAAATTTTATTAATTTCAATATTAATTTTATAACAATAAATACATCATTACACATATAAAGGTGGAGGTCGATGGGGGAAAATCCTGAGCTAAAAGTACTGTAATGAGGAGTGGGATATTATGAAGCCATATATTCCATTATTTTCTCCAAATTTTGCCTATTATCTGGCTTTCCTTTCTTCTTTTAATTTTACTATTATCTTTATGACTTGTTCTAGGACCCTCGCTTTAAGTTTCAACGTTGACTAGCCTGGGTCGGACTATTGTGTGCCTAGAGTTGAAGCATTACGACCCAACTTCATTTCTCTAACCGATGTTATATACATCTTATAAACGTAATTTCTATCGGGTCTATTAATTGCTCTAACATCTTATCATTATTGAAGATCATGAGGATGATAGGTGACAACATTTTCTCCATATTTTTCAAACATTGTGGCGTTATATATTTTTTACAAAAGAAAACTCAATTATAATTAAAAGAATTATGACAATTACATTTTAAAAAAAAAAACTTACAACAAATGCCTCTTCTCTGTTATTTATAAACTTCTTCGTATACATCCTACAATTCTATTATTATTATTTTTTATGTTGAAAGCATATTTACTATCAATTATGTTTTTATATGTTTATAGTTTTAAATGTCTATAAACTTTAGGTTTTTGTTGAATATTCTTTGATTAACATGTTTTTATGATGATAAACTTAATCTAATATATATTTACAGAATTTGAATTTTCATGTGCAACTTGTGTTGCTTCAGTAATGCAGATGGCGATGTTCATGTCTCTCCAAAGACAATCTTCCTTCGGTTGACTGGTGGTGGGAATTAATGGGATAAGATCGTTATTTTCCTTTGAGTATTTATTGTAATGTTTGAAGGTTAGTTTGTTTTTGTTCAAAATGAAGCTCTAGCTTAATTTAAATTTCAAACCCACCATCTAATTATTCCAATTTGTTTCTTTAGCTTTTGGAAACCCCATTTTTTTATGCTTTCTATTTCTATCAAAAGTGTAAATAATTTTATGAATTCGATTTTTATTTAATTATTGCATTTTGGTAATTTCATCCAACTTCCCTTACTTGTTCATAAAAATTCTTCAATAGTTAGGTTTGCCTTAATTCGTGATCATTGTAAGTTTGGATTTGAAACTTGATGAATTTCTCAATAGAAAATAAAGAATTATATGGATCAATTACGTGGTTTCGTTGTAAAAGATCATAAATGCAAAAATTACAGACTTCACAAATCTATCTATAAATTAAAACAATCATTTAAAAATTGGTATCTTTAATTTTATTGAGCCATCATTACTGACGGGTTTATGATAATTAAAGAACATCATTGTGTGTATGTTAAATGATCCAATAAAAGTTTTATCATCTTATCATTTTATATGGAAGATATATTTATTACATAAAATAATAATAAAAAATGTCATTATATATGGATGACTCATTGATTGCTGAAAATGATTACCATAACAAAGTTGAGATTGTTCCAAACTTTAAAATGAAAAACAAAGCAAGTAATATACTTGATGTTAAAATCATTAGAGATCAAAAAGAAAAAAAAAAGCTTTTGGGTTTTTTCCAAGAAAGAAGGTTATGATTGTTTATGTAAAGTTGTAAAATTATAGACACTCCTACCGTAAAAGGTGATAAATATTTAAGTATTAAAGATTGCCCTAAACTTTAGAGAAAAAAAGAGAAAATGGACGGCGTGCCTATTCTAGGCGCAACTTGGATCATGACGTACGTTATAGACTAATATTCCCCCCCATGTTTATAAGATTTTCACAAAAATAACGTGAGACTTGATAAAGAGATGAAAGAAAAACTCATCATAAGAATAGACATCAATAAAGAAAAAAAGGCAACATGAGTATAGAACATTGTTTCTCATTTGGAGTGTAAAATGTGTTTGATATTGTGGTAATTTTTGTGGTTGTGGTTTTAAAAAAATTGTTTTATAAAAAACATTTTTGGTTGAGGTTGGTTTGATATTTATATATGTTTGGTTAAAACTGTGGTTGAGATTGAGGTTCAAGAAAAAGTAATTTAATGTGTTTGGTTAATAATGCTTTTCAAATTGAGGTTATAAAATAACTAAAAAAGATATATATTAATGATGGTTTTTAATTTAAATATTGTAAATTTAACTACTGCTATTACATTATAAAATAAATAATACTTTATATAAAATATTTTTTATTATTCCATTAAACTATCTACAATTCCATTACGTACGAAATCCATCTGACAAGGACTATAGTTTCCATGGTTTCCTGAACGTGCAATAACATCAAGTAAAATATCATTAGGAACAAAATTGGAATTGCGATCAAATTCTGCAAATGTTACGTCATCATGCGATTTCTTTCTAATTTATGTAGTGCCATTGAATAATGTTAAACACTAATTTTTCAAATAAAACACAATTAAAAATAAAAAATAATTGGATTTTTTTACTGGGTCAGACTCGGTTCAATACATTTAGGTTTGGACCGGACCCAGTTCGGCCATGAACAGTGAAGAGTGAATTAATTCATTCTCCACTGTGAAGACGGCAGGAGAAGGAGAAGCAGCTTGAAGCTGCTTTCAGTAAACCTGTATTTTGAACATAAAAAATACTGGATCCCACAACAATAAATTATGTTTAGTAAATAACCAAACAATTTTTTTTTATGATCTACTTCAAATATAGAATCATCCACGGAAACAAACACTCTAAATAAATACTAAAGCTAAACCTAGTGCCATAGTTATTTCTTATTTTTTATATTTGATTTTCTTATGTTTTAAAAATATTTTTTATTAAAAATAATATTAATATTAGTTTTGGGTCGGATTATTATCAAACCGGATTAAGTTATATTCATATTTGATCTATATTTAGTATTTAGTAAACATGTTAAAGAATCCGAGTCATTATCAGACTTGAATTATAAAACATGGGTTAAGATCTGATTCATGGACAACCCCTCTTGTAATGTTTCTTGTTTGGGCTAAAATTATTTAATAACAATGTAAGAAGTCCAACTCAAATCAAGTCTAAAAAATTAGATAGGCACAAAAAAAATATCCAAATCAAACCTACTTTATTACGTGGTAGGATAATAGGTCTGTTATATATATTATTTTCTTATTATGTGTTTTGTTTGTATATTATTGAACTGCATGTATATTCTTTTTTACTATTTTTTCTACTAATACATTTAAAAATAAAAACAAAATCATATTAAGTTTTGGTCCAAAATAAAATCAGTTGGTTCGATGTGGTCGGATCAAAATAAGATGTTGCAGCATGACAAGTTATTATTTAGGCTATGTTTTGGAGTGCGGTGCAAATTATTTTTCCTTGAATTTTAAATTTTGTTTTTTGCAAAAAAATATGTTTTTACATCGTTTTGATTTGCTGTTATAAAAAAAATAATTTTTTAAAAATAAAAAAAATATTATTTTAATATATTTATAAATAAATCACAATCGCTATCACAATTTTAAAAACATCCTGAAAGGAAGTGACCGCGGCGTTTCCAAATCTGAATGACCTCTCTCGTGAAAGAAAGATCGGAAGTTGGACACACTCTCTGCTAAGATGAATGGTAAGAGTTCGAAGAATGCTGCAAATCCAAGTCAATCAATTCCGGGATGTTTTTTTCATTATTCGAATAATGTCTGAACGTTAATACAAATATCCGAGCTTATTGTTAACCACACTAGTTTTGCTGCTCTTAGGACTTGATCAATGCCACCGTCTGTGAACACAGCCAATATTTTGACTGTATTATCAAAGGAATTGTGATGCTGAAATTCGTCTTTCTAATTTAAAATTCAGAAAATGAATTTGGAGCAATTAAGGAGTTTTGAGTATCATTTGCGGTTTCTGTTTTCTGTCTCTTTGTTTTCAAAGGCGACATTGCTGAATTGCTCGTCGTGCATGCTAAGAATTATTTCACGCATACTCTTGCTGTTTTAATTTGTTTTGGAAGTAAAAGGAAATGCTTCTTGATTTTCCTTGTTATAGTGGGCAATGAACGTGTGCCGTACGTATACTATATAGTCTGTAGGGAATTCGTGGGATTTAGAAGCTGTAGCTTTCTGCTTTTCCGTATACAAATGTGGTATCAGTTAAGAGGTAAATGATGATCCTGCTTCTAAGACATGAATCAATAAATAATTCAACCATTTCTAACAGAGTAATTCTTCGTTTATTTCCACTGTCAAAAACAATGAATATCACCCTGCTGTAGTTTCTGAACATAAGGAATATGTTTAGCTCATTTTGTATGCCGTAATCTAGCCTCTTAACTTTCTTTGTTAGATGATGTCCATTCACCCACTTGATTTTGGAGACTCGATTATCGCTTGAAAATAAACCTGTTTCCAAATCATCCCCATGATCATCATTATCTCCAACAGCTGCAGTTAGCTCCTCAGCCGTTTTAGCCTGGTGCCTCCAATCTGTTCGAGTCACTGTACACAACATCATGCATAGGCAGCTAATCTGTGCTGCGAGTAGCCCCGGAAAACCAATTTTACATTTTAAAGTAAGGAGAATTGCAACCTGCAATCCGACGAAGCAGAAGGAACATAAGTTTATGCGTGCGCCGTCTTTAGGACGCGCAGTCCCTGTTAACAGTCCATGCCGTCTTTAGGCATGCATGAGCTACTTTAATCCATTGTGATGTTCAAGACCTATAAAATATAAATAAATTTGAAGCCCTCTAGTAAGGTAAGCCCAAAATATGTCCTCAGTGCTTATTTTGAAGCCCTGAAAAGTAAGGTAAGGTCTTGCT
Organism: Populus x sibirica; assembly: GCA_019202695.1. Taxonomy (NCBI): domain Eukaryota; kingdom Viridiplantae; phylum Streptophyta; class Magnoliopsida; order Malpighiales; family Salicaceae; genus Populus; species Populus x sibirica. Next base: position 151,095 of record JAGMVL010002113.1, read on the forward strand.
TTTTTAGGTTTCTTTCATGTCCGCCAATGATCATGATACAACTTCAAAACTATGTCCTCAGTGCTTACTTTAGTGCAAACAATGGTCTCTACTCTTCACATCCATTCATAAAAACAAACAGATAAACAACACAACATCAGAGTGTCCATCGATAAACAACACAACATCAGAGTGTCCATCCAAACGTAGATGATACAACTGAGCTTGTTTGTTAACGAGATAGCTTCTGCATTTGCTGTAAACTATACTTGGAGTGTCTCTCCAAACCAGAGGTTCACTGCACGAGACCCATCAATAATTGAAATATAAAAGTATACATATCACTGGGTTTAAATTGGTGATCAATAATTGGTAACCAAGGATCAAATACTAACCCGATAAAGATTTGAATTTGTTTTTTTTTGTAATATACCAGATAGATGTCACGTGATATGCCATGGACAAGGCTGCATTCTTCCTAATATGAAAATAAAAAAGCTTAGAAAATAATAGCATTTTTAAAAGAGTACAAAAAATCTAAAACTTTGATCATTGATTCAATAATCTTAGATAATTTAATAATATGATTAAATAAAAAAAATAAAAAAGGTCAACAACTAATAAAAAAACACTTTTCATATTATAAAAAGATACCCTCTAAATATTTTTAAAAAATTTCAACGATTTTATTTAATAACAAATCAAAAATTAAATAAGAATAAAATAACCTCATAAAAAAATAAAAAAAATCTGAAGCTCAATTACCAGCAAAATAAATGTTGAAGGACAAACTGAAAAATATTAATTTTAAAAAAGGACAAAAACACTTAACTCAAGTTAAAATCGTAAATTCACGGCCTACTTGTGAGACTAGAAACCCCGCACATAGAAAATTGAATAAAACAATGAAAGTTAAATATTCTCATGCAAAATAAATAATGAAAAAACAAAATTAAAAAAAATCAATTAAAAAAACATAAAAAAATCAAGTCATCTCGAGTAACCCACATCTCGACTAACCCACGACTCGAGATATGAGATCGAGATAACCTCACAAAAAAAGCAGAAAAAATCACGAAGCTCAAGGTCCAATAACTTAATGTCAAATGATGAAATTAAAAAAAAAATTAATTTTAATAAAAAGGACATAAAAAAAAAACCAAAGTTAAACAAAACCTATAACTCGGGTCATTAGACCATTATTATCCCATAAAAGACAAAGACAAAAAAAAAATCACGAAGAAAACTCCTAATCATCCAAAAAAAAAATTTTTAAAAAAAACAAAGCAAGTAAAAATCAAAACAATGACCAAATATGGTATAAAAATTAAAAAAAATAATGAGGGACTAAATTGAAAAATAAAATAAATCAAGAAAATGATAAAAAAAAAATCAAAATAGCAATCAAAAGAATGAGGACCAAATTGGATACAAAAATTAAATGAAATAAAATGTTGATGGATGAAATTGAAAAGAAATATCAACTTAAAAAGCATTAAAAGAAAACTATATAACAATCAAAAGAATAAAAATCAAAATTAATACAAATACAAACTTACATAATACATTTAATATTTGAAAGGGTTGGCGTGAAATATGAGGTGAGGAGAGAGAAAAGATGAAGAAAAAGTAAAAAACAAAGTCTACCAGAGCTCAACCATTGTTTCGTCGTGCACATGTGTCTTACCAACAGGAAAAGAACAACACAACGTTGATGCAGAAGGCCATGTTTGATCGTCATGAGACGTTGCACGCATTGCCAAAAAAACACTGACATCCCATTGAGTGATGCGTGCCATTTTTATATTTTTAATTATATTTATTCTTGTTAAAAAATTAATTACAACTAAAAAAATATGATGAAAATATAAAAAAAATCGGTGGACATTAGTTTTATGTTTTTGCTTTCAAGAGTAGTATAATTATTTTATTGTGTAATCAAAACATTAAAATACCGAAAAATCTCTGGACCTTAATTTTAAATTTTTTATTTTTAAAAATATTTAAGTCATTTGACTGTACATCTAAAATATTAAATGATTTTGTTGGAAAACGACACATGTAATTTTAGTTTTTATTTTTAATTTAATTTTAATAAGGCACTGAAAGTCATTAACCCTTGGGCCCCATTCCCATTTCTTTAGTGCCAACTTTTTCACCATTTATGGACCACAGCCCCCTCTCTTCAATTCCAATCCGTCCCTCTTTATTTATCCTCTCCACACTCTCTGAGTTTCAGCCAAAGCAGAGGCATAGACAACCCAACAATTTCTTCTGTTCCACTAGCCACTATCTTCACTCACAAACACAGAAACACAGAAAAGAAAACGAGTTGGGAGAAGAGAAGGGAGGGGTTTTTCATGGGCAACAATAGGTTCAGATTATCAGATATGATGCCTAATGCTTGGTTTTACAAGCTCAAAGAAATGGGCAAAACAAGAAACCATAACACCACCACTCATTCCATAAAGAAAAGACAAGCTACATCAGCTGCTGAAACTCAGCAGCCACCATCCAAACCAAAACATCCTCAATACAATCCTTATCCAAGAAAATCATACTACATCACTAGAGAGCTTATCTCCAGTGACCAAAAACCTCACACTTCTCCAAGAAACTCAAAATCCACGTACACCAATTTTCCTGACCCGCCAAGAAGATCATCGAATCAAAGAAACAGGAGAAGAACCATCAAGGCCTCTCCTAAGCATGTCTCTGCAGGTTGTAACTGCCGTGCTACGCTCTGGACTAAATCAGATTCTCCTTCAGACTACTCAGCTTCTCTTTATGATGGTTCTCTTGACCAGGAGACAGATTTCTCTGACTCATTTCCACCAGAATTCAAGTCGGACAGTGCTCTTGCTACCGTCTCATTTGATAAAATGTTGTCTTGGTCAAGCTCTTGTGACTGCAAACTTGATTCTATTGACAATGATGGCATTGTTATCAGTGTGGATAAGAAGTCTACTGCTAGGAATTTAGATAATCCGAAAGTGTTTCATAGCATATCTGATCTTGATCTTCCTCCAATCGTAACAAAGCCTGCTAAATTTGATGATCAACTTGAAGATACCAAGAAGAAAGAAACCCAAGAACCAACCAAGTATAGAAGGAGTCCAGCTAAATACGAGGAAACAAATGCTCATGCCTCTTTATCTGTCAAGGTTGTAAAAGAAGAGAGCATTGCAGTGAAAGAATACAAGACTAGTTCTGTCCGGATAAATTCTGTGACTTCACCAGGAGTCAGGCTAAGAGTCAATTCTCCAAGAATCTCAAATAAGAAAATCCAGGCTTATAATAATGGTCGAAAGAGTGTGTCATCAACGACAAGTTCATCGTCGCGGTCGCGAAGAAGCCTGTCGGATAGTTTGGCAGTTGTGAAATCTTCTTTTGACCCCCAGAAAGATTTCAGGGAATCGATGGTGGAGATGATAGTGGAGAACAATATCAAGGCATCAAAGGACTTAGAAGACCTTCTCGCTTGTTATCTTTCACTCAATTCTGATGAATATCATGACCTTATTATCAAGGTGTTCAAGCAAATTTGGTTTGATCTTACAGACATCAAGTTGAAGTGAGATAGATCTTCAATTGTATATTACCTTTTCCTTTATTTTTTCCAAATAACCATCTTGTCATTGTAATATAATCCAAATCGAATATCAGATAATTAAGTACATAGTGTATAGTTTTATCATGAGCAATTCTTGAGATTAGCATAAATAAATTAGATTTAATGTAGTTATATCATATTTTTTTGCTCCCCTAACTTTCCAAAGGGGACAAGAAGGTAAAACGCAAGATTGCCCTGATATATCATGCATGCTGGCTAGCAACCACCTCAATTGACTAATTTCCAGCAAACCAACAAGTTATTAGATATTACTGTCCCAAAATCAGCCTTACTGTTCATTTCCTCTTGATTCTGTATCTTCTCAGTAGTTGTGCGACTACATGTGAATCTACTTACAAGTTAAAGGTAAGATCTTGGTTTAAGAGTGGCTGAAGGCTTAGCTCCCCGGAGTCCTACTAGTTATTCCAGAAGAAGTATCGTCATGTGTGACAATAAATTTTCTTTTTTCAATGCACAAGAACAAATGATAACACTGTAAATCGTAGACAATATAAATGGATACAAGAACTGCAAGATACCCTTTAAGGACAAGATTCAGTCTTTATTGTTTCTTAGAAGCCCTTTCTTTTTATCTCTCTCTAGGCAGTATATTCAGCTTTCATAACACTCCCTTTTCCAGAGAAGAACACTAAAGAAAGAGAACAAAAGCTGCTGATTCAAAAATGTTTAAAGCTGATCAACAATGGTTAATAAAGAGAAGGTACTAAATTCATATTTCTACACATGGTATGAAACCAAAACAACTTTTGTTGAGCACTACATATTGTACGCTATTTCAAGAAGCTTTCAAAATTTTCACTACTTTGCCCCATTTGAAATTTTGCCCTCTTAAAAGTTAAAGTTGCATAGGAGATGTCAAAAGCTGAATTCACTTTCTACGCCTGCAAAGATGTATATTTTAAATATTTTTTTAAAAAAATATATTAAAATAATATATTTTTTTTAAAAAAATATTTTTAATATTAACACATCAAAATAATCTAAAAACAGCAAGAAAAACTAATTTGAAATAAAAAAAATTAATTTTTTACAAAAATATTTTCTAACAATAAAAACAAATAAAATATAAGACAATAAGATGCTGTTTGGGAACGCAATCCAAATAACATTATACAAAAAATCAATGTTTTTTTATGTTATGCATAGTTTTGATATTTAAAAATAAATTTTTTTAAAAAATATTATTTTAATCTATTTCTAGATAAAAAAAACAATTTAAAAAATAACATCTATTATAATACCAAATGTTACCCATACATTTGGGTTAGAGCATGCGCAAATCCAGTCACATATGAAAAAAGAAATGCTAGTTTAACAAAATTGAATTAAATTGCATAAGGTCAAGAAATATATATATATTATTAATTGTTCAATGTTTGATTAGAGGCACCAAGGTTGAGTGTTGGACAACGACTTCCATGCCTGATTGGTATACCAAACCAAAGGGGGGAAAATATATATTAACTTGCTTCAAAACCCGTGGTTAAAGGTCCCTGATTTTGCGTTGTCAACTTTATGATTAGAAATTTGCATGTTGGAATCTGTAAGCCATTGACTTTCGTGCTTTAATTTTGTTGAAGTGGAAGGTAATTCAGTGGTTTGTCTACCAGCTCTCTGACGATTTTGCATGCATAACCCGGGAAATCATAGCTCCTCACAAGTTTCTTTTAAGATTTACAAACCAAATGGGAAATTATAATGATTTAGTTGTCTCATAGACCGACTAGAAGTGCAATCTTGGGCAAGACAGGAGGGTGACAGGACAGGACTCACAGTTGCTAATCCATCTTCATCGTTAGTGAATATTTACCTTAAATAACTTATGAATTTGCTACAAAATACAGTTCAACCGCAACAACAACCCCAGATGCAGTGTTGAATAAGGAAAGATATATGAGATAGTAAAAGAGAGGGTAAGTGATAAAAACAGGGCACGCCATTAGATTCCATTAGCTGTTAATGGCTAGGGGAACTTTTTCTGAAACTATAGGTTTAACAATAGCAAATAAAAGTTAAACTAGCGCAAAATACTCCATAGTTCGCCTAAAACAATCCCCTAGCCATTGGCTTGGACTTCGATTTCTTACTTTGAATACTCTTTCAGAGCACATGAAATGGTGGTGGTCTCAATGCTTGTCTTGGGTCAACAAAAAAACACTGTTTGGAGGACTATGTTGAATAGAAACCCCTCCACCACATGGAGGAAATGGATTAAATTAAATATATAGCAAGAAACTTGTAATATGTATCCATTGAAACTCCTCCACCGCAAATGCATCTGGGCCATTAACCCTTCAAGATGTAATCAAACTAGTGACAAATTATTATGATGAGGCGTCCGATATCTTATCTTTGATTCCAAAAACAAATTCCCACATCTTGCTCTGTGTGACATGTCATAATGTACCCACAGTCCGCTGATGTGGGTTGATCTAATTCGGCACTGTGGCTTGGCATCTGTCCAAACGCAGTACCTTCATGCATAATTGACTTTAGAATGATTGTAAAATATAAGAGAACTTGTGTGCCATTTCAGGTGGGTGTCGGCGAGCCTAAAGAAGAGACAAAGTCAAGAACAACAAAATACTGGGTTTTAAGAGAGTAACTCAACACTATTTCTAGCGTGTTTGAAAGTGTTGTATAAGTTATTTTTTAAAAATTATTTTTAATATAGAACATCAAAATAATATAAAAACCACAAAAAAACATCAATTTAAAGTAAAAAAATAAAAAATATAATTTTTTTAAAAATATTTTTAAAATATAAAAATAATCAGATAGTTCGTACTGCCTTCTTGCCCCCACCAAGCTCCTGGCAAGCCTTTTGGTTAAGACCTATGACATGCTAGAGAAGCAATAGCATAATAGGACCTATGGGCTACTACTGCCATGGATGCCAAGTATCTATTGTAGATCAGTAAGACTTTTAATCAAGCCTTTGCACGTGTGTGGCTGGTGTTCTTATCTTTTTGTTTCAAGATACAGGAGTCACAGATTCTTTTGTTTCCAGTCCTTATCACCTCCACATCAATTCCAACATCTCGTGTTGTAAACATCTGAGTTGTCACCATCCCATGTCAAAGTCAATTTTCAAATCGATTAATGTAATCAAACTGGAGAAATATATACATGTATAATATTAATTTCTAGTGGTAAAGAGTGAAAGAGAGTCACAATTATATGGGATCATAGGGAGTGCGCCACGATTTTTTATTTTTTTTTCATGTACAAATTTGCAATTTGATTCTCTTTTCGGTGCGAACAGGTAATCAAACAATGTTTACTCGTCTCAAGTAATTAGTCCTGAATATCATTAAGAAAGATGATTAATCTTCACGTTATAGATAGTTTAAAACTTTTCATAAATCAATCAATGATTATAATCCATTATTGGAAGATTTTTTTGGATTGTGATGCTTTTTGTCTAATATTGTGTTTGTTTGGGATTTAAAAAAATTTTTATATGAAAAAATTAATTTTTTTATATGTTTTAGATCGTTTAGACTTGCTGATTTAAAAATAATTTTAAAAAAATAAAAAAAATAATATTTTGATATATTTTGATATGAAAAGTTATTTGAAAAGTAACAACAATTACATTTTTAAATACCCTCTAATCGTGCAAAAATACACTAACAAACATTATTTGTGAAATTATTTGGATAACGTTTCCTTCGTGTATGAAGTAATACTATCTATTTATTTGTGATAAAAATTATTATCTATTTATTGCATATGGATTATCAATCAAAAAGAAAAAAAATAACTATTTATAGCATATGGATTATCAACAAATTAAAGGAAAAAAAAGATTTAAAGTACAACAAAAAAGAGAAAAAAAGCTACTCTTATTCCTATAACAAATACAGAAACGACATCAGCAATATATATATATATAACATGGGTCTTTATAAACTCAAATCATCCACGAACAGATACAATAATTATAGTTTTTAAACCCGGTCTAGTATAAAGTTCAGGTTTCGGATTTTGACCTGGTGATCAGGTCATCTAGGTCAATTTTTTTTTAAATCAAAACAACGTTGTTTTAGTAAAAAAAAAAAAAACAAAAATCAATGGGTCGCAACCAGGTCTTTTACCGGATCTTATTGGGTCAGCCAGAACGCCAGGTTTTTCCTTCTTTTATTTTTTTAACCCTGTCCGGCTCCAGCTTCAGATCGGCCGGATCCCGAATCAACCCGCCTAGCCGGTCAGATTTCAAAACTATAAAAATAACATCCTAAAAAGTCATCACTTCCACAGTTAAATACCAAGAAGTTAATGAATTAAAAGCTACAAAGCCCTTCCCTTTCTATTTATTAGTCCGAAGTAAAATATCCTCGGCATTACAAACCAAGTGAAGTTTCATGTCAGGAAATTTTTCATGTAGAACATAATTAATAACAAATTGTGCTCAAACACCCCCGCCCTCTGTTTTCTTTTTCTTTTTCCTCTTTTGTTGCAATAAACACCTACCTCTTGCTGTTAGATCAAGAAATGGGATGATGCTTAAAGTAAGTGCACGTGTGGGAGACAAAAATCATAGGAAAATCTAACATGGTGGGGGAGTATTGTGTATAGGATGTTCAAAGATGAGCAGTTCAGTAAAAAAAGGCAGCCTCTCATGTGCTCGTGTCTCTATTCTAACTTTGTAACCATGCACACGTTCCGCTCAATGGCCAAAACGAAAGACAAAATCAACATTTGCGTCCATAATTATTCCCACCATATGCAGAGGAAAAAAAACAATTCCGTCGGTGTGAACTAAATTTAAAACATTTGACTATGATGTTCTGGCAGTTGTAAAAAACTACGAAATATGATGTTGAGATTTTCTGATTTTTTAAATATATATTTAGATACTTGTTTTTTTCTTATATAATTATTTTTCTAAGTTAGTTCCAGCTCCCTCATTATTTCAATAAATAAATTAGAAAAGTAATTTTTTTTCCTATAGAAAACATGATAGCGGAGCTAGGTTACTAAAAATTCTTGAACCCTTGATCAATTTTCTTCTTGCAGTCCTTAAATTCTCGAATTTTTTCCACAGTTAACTAAACAAATCCCACTAGACACAAAAACATCATCACTTTGTTTTGAATGATATTTTGAGATATGTGGAAGATGAGTGGGATGATGTTGCTCGAAAAAACTCAGCATGCATGGGTAGTAGTTCCAAATAATGGTACGTAGTAAGGTTTTATATTTGTGTATTTGTTTCTAATAGTGTATGAATAATTGATTTTGGTGTTATGGATCATATGCATTTGATTCGAGACATTTTACATCTCTAAAATTCGTCATCACAAAAATTTGTTTTTACTTCATTGATATTTTTTTACTGATGCTTTGAGTTTAAATTATGTTATAATTAACTTGTTGTTAGTTTCTTAAATAACCTGTGCTAAATCTTGTGCGGTATTTTTTTACAAAAGCATAGAAGCAACACCATAGTCTAATAAAAAAGAAAAGCAGCAAAACACATAGGAAAGCTAAAAAAATGCCTTATTTTAAATGCAGATTTTTTGCCTTCTAAAATCACATGCATTTCATGTCTACGGTGGAGGTTTTTGTATTGGAATTTGACGTACGATGGTGCTCTAAAGTCATGTACGATTCATGCACGATTCATGTACTGCTCTAGAACATAGGGAAAAAAAAGTGAGATAAAGCAAAAACCCTCCAAAAGAACAAAGATGAAAAGAGAAGAAGAACACAACTTGATAAACGTAAGAACATGGCAGAACAAAGAGAAAAAAAAAAACAAAACAAACCCGGCGAATAAGCCCAACACACTCTCCCAATCCTTGCTAGAAGAACCTGTTGGAATCAATATACAAACGACAAACAAAGAGAGAATCAGAATCAACAAAATAAAAGAAGGAATCGAACACAACAAACGGAAAAGCGAAAGAACTGTAATGTAAAAGAACACACATGCAACAACAATTGAAAAATGATGAAAATGCATAAAAGAAAGCATGAAAGCTGTTTGAAACTGTTTGAATAAAATTGATGAAAATGCATGAAAGACAGTCATTATCTCTTAATTTTACAAGGAATTTGATGTCAAAATCTTTTAAACTATTAGTAATCACCTTGACATTTGTCCCTGCAATTTCTGAGAATGATGCCTAAAATTAAATTTCATCAATTATTAGTTAATGTTATAAAATAAAAATAAAAAAATTAATTGAGTATTTTTTTTTTAATTTGCAGTACATAGGTTGTAATTAGTACTTCGCACTTGCATTTAGTTTATCCATTTTTTCATTATGATGTCCCATAATATTTATTAACTGTTTGCATAAAAAACATGGAAAAATCTTTTTTCTTAATTATTTCATTTTGTGCAACTCTAATTGTTTTCAAAACAAATGCATTTTAAAAATCATGCACATGCAGCATACAAAACAATCAATAAACAATTTATAGTCTTGATTCATAGTGTTTTTATCTGTGCTCCTTTAGTTGTTTGTTAATATAGTTTGGGCTACCAATAAAAAAAAAAAACAAAGAAAAGAAAATGTAAATTATTGTTTGACTCTTGTGTTTTTAATGAAATAGTTAGATGATAAATCCAATACCGAATCTCTATATTTTTTTTAACTATAACTTAATCCTTTTAATTGTATTTTCATAACAATTAACTTTTTTATGAAAAATATCCTTTATTTGTAGTTAAATTTATGAAATCTAAAATGCATTTAAAAGTGATAATCTAAAAAAAAATTACAGTCAACTTTAATCAAGAGAACGGTGATTTTCAAAACTACATGCAGTATATAACACGAAATAAATTATAATTTACTCAAATAAAATAAAACGTAAAAAAAAGGGGAGGGGGTGGACGGTGAAAACAACAAGACGAAACAAACATTTATTGTGTATACCTCACGACCAACGGTACTGTCTGAAAAACCAGTTGGTTCAATGATAATTGAGGATTATATTAATGCTATAAGACGTCAAAGATAAACCAAGATGTTTGTCAAGATGTGTGACGAATAAAAGCCACCCGACCACCACTTAAATTTCTGGCTTCAATGGCGGAAGACCTTCTCGTGTAGTCTTAATCTAATACAGAGTGAAAGATGATGGACGTGATTTAAAGATGATTTCTTTTCCCCTCGTTACAAGCTAATTGCGTATTAGGTGTTTAATATTTACATTTGAGTATTATAATGGTGATTTATTAAAGTGTTTTTTTAAAAAAAAATATTAAAATTATATTTATTTTATTTTTAAAAAATTATTTATGAGTTCAATATATCAAAACAATTTAAAAATATTTTTAAAATAAAAAACAAACAGAGTTGTGACACATAAAACCAACTATAATTAAACGAAATCTTAAGTTGTTTAATCATTGGATTCAAGAGGGGCCGCATTAATAAAATGGGACATCTCAACTAACTAAAACCTCTAGGTGAAGAACTGTCAATGCACGGGATGAGGACAATATTGTTGTGCCAAATGAAACTTCATACGTTTAATACAAATGAATCTAATGATTTTCTCAATCACAAATCTTTTTGAAGATAGTGTTGTTCGATAATGGGTCCCTCAATTGATTTACGTGATGTGTAGATTGAAGGAGTGTAGGGTGATTCGGATGGGGCTGTAGAGTACTTCTAGGTATTTGTGTGTGTATTGGCTTGGTCTTGTATGGTGTACTTGATTAATCTTCTTTCTGTCTCTCAATTCACCCTTCGAAGTAGAAAAGGCGAAGGTGGGTGGGTTAGTGATGGAGTTTCAGATTTAATACTCGGAGTTTTATGGTTTCCTTTGGTAACTTTTGTCCTTTTTGCACGTCTTACTACACATTTCGGTGATCTCAATTTATTTAGGATTAATAAAGTTGATTATATGACTCTCCACTTATGTAATAAAAATACTAATTGGTTTTTAAATTTCTAACTAATTAAAGGGTTGATTAAATAATAAAAAAGATTGACAATCATCGTATATATTTTATTTTATTTTTGCATGGTAACTTGTATTGTGCTTATTTTCAATAATAAACTTGCTAAAATTCTTCTCTAAATTATAATAAAAATTTGTTAATTCTAAGATAATGATTTGAGATATGGATCTAACAAGCTCTAATTATCCCTTTTAAAATATAAATGTTTAATTTAAAAAGATAATAAATAATAAATTAAACTTTAAGCTTGTTTCTTAGATTATGTTCAAAATGATCTTAAAAACATTCATTCACATTTAATGAATCTTAGTGGAGTCATATTGATCTCAAGTCCTTTAACAACAATAGAAGGAGGCATATCACAAGACCTAAATATTCATAAAAAAAAAAAATTAGAAACTAGAAACCCGTATGATCACATTATTATAACTCAAATCCCACAATAATCAACAAATACTTACACCCATAATATATTACAAATTAAAAATAGATAAATCAATGTATTAGGGTTCAAAGTAGGCCTTTAAGAGCTCTTTGGGTTGGCCAGGAGTTGCTAGAATTGGCCCTGCCAGTATGTTGAGGTTAAAAAAGATGTGGAGGGTGGCACTGAGGTTTTATGGCAGTGGACCTGTTGATAGTGATCAGTGGTCATTTATGGTGGTTTCTGCCATGGCGTTGTGTTTGCTTTTCGTGATGGTTTGTCACGAGGCTATTGGCACTAAATGGTGCGAGAGCTTCTGGTGGTTGGCGGCTTTCTTGGTGATGCATAGAATTCATGAAATGTTTTACATGAGTATTTATATTTTAAATAATATTTTATTTTTATTTTAAAAACAAGTTTCAATTATAAATAATTTTTTTATATAATTTTGATACAAGTGTATCAAAAAACACAAGAATAACGCCTAGCTTGTGTGTTGTTGCAATGAACTCTCTAGTAATATCATTAAAACCAATCTAACAGATTAACTTTGAAATTTTCAAACCTGACTTTACCTAACTTAAATTTCAAATTAATTCGTTTGAAAGTTAATCCAATATTAACCGGTTGAATTGACGGGAGCTAAAGGCACTACGGACAACTAGCAAAACATGATTTGACTTAAAAAATCAAGACAATATTTTTAAAATATTGAAATGATAATATTTAGATTAACCAAGGTTAACTCCTGTAAACCTATGACCCAGGTCATAAAACTAACTAGGTTTATTAACTATTTTTATATAATTTTTTATTTAATTATAATATAAGAAAAATAAATATTGATAACAAAGCAATCAAATAATTTTTTTTAAAAAAAAGTAAGATCATGGTGGGTTGTACAAAAAAAAAGAAGCTTGCTGGTATTATAAAAAAAAATATTATAGTCTTCTTCAAAAACAAAGTAACAATAGAATGACGTTTAATAAAACAATATATAAAATATATTCTAAAGAATTAAATTAAATAATATATATGATATATTCTAAATTAATTAATTTTAAAAAAATCAAATTTAAATTGAAGGAAACAATTAAAGAAAAAAAAGCTAAAACAATCAAATACATGGGTCTATGTGGCCCAACACGCTTGGCCCATCTAAAATCAACCCGAGCACATGAGTTGAATAAAATTTTATTTATAAAAAAACAACCAAGTAAAATTTAAAAAAATTCATGGTGGGTGATATAAAAAAAAATGTTGCTAATATTATAAAAAGATCATTATAATCTTCTTTGAAAATAAAGTAAAAATTAAATGGTATTTAATAAAATTAACAAAATAAAAAAGATGAGATGAATTCATTATTTACATTCTCATAAAAGCACTATAAGCTAGAATAGTACTTCTTCTTTTTTGGGTTATCAATTTAGATTTTTTATTCAATTTCATATTTTAATATTGGGTTTGATAAGCAATGAGCTCTATATTTGTTTCTAATTGTTTTCTTTGCGGTTTTCGAGATCTAATAATTTGGATCATGGATTTAACAGAAATGATAAATTAACTTAAGTTGACTTGAGTTATTTTCTTGTGTTATTATTTTAATTGATTTTTTTTTAATTTTATCCTAATTAGAAATTAAAATTCATAATTTATTTTAATTTATTTTTTATAGGATTATCACGGTCTCATGACTTGAATTGTGAATTTGACAAATTGGCTTGGGTCGAACCCACATATTATCATCTCATTTTTTTCAAAAAAAAAAAGACATACTCTTGAAATTTTTAAGTCAAAATATATTTTGACCGGTTATTCGGGTTATTTTTAAAGTTGTCAAGTCAATTATATCATATTAGATTAATCTCTACATAATATTTTTTTTTTCTACTAGAAAACTCATTAAATCAGTATGGAAGATTGTTTAGAGAAAAATCAATATGATGACGTGAAAACTGATATGATGATATCTTTCCATGACAACTAAAAAACATGATGAAAAACACCATTTACAAAATGAAAATGTCACATAAATCATATTTCCATGATACATTCTCTCAATTTAATACGATTATATTTCAAAATATTTTAGTTCTATACGTTTGGTGTAGAGAGGAGAGACCATGGACTTAGCTCCTTGGGAGGTGAAAATTAATTTCAGCATCCAAGTTTATAAGACCTAGCTAGCTCCATGCATGGACTGGGCAACTAAATTTCAACTTGGAAAGTTTATTGATACAAATATTCTACAAGGGTTTTCATATTTTAACATCGGCCAAGCCCATGTATCCAAGACTAATCGAGGTAGGATCCGGCACACTTTTACATGAGACCAAACCTAACCCTTTATCCATTTCTTATTTTCTCAAGTTTGATAAATTGAATTCAAAGAATTACATGGGCTTAATCCATCAATACTCAATTCTACCCAAACATCAAAACTCCCTCCCATTTGATAAATCTACTGTTAGTAATGGATGATACTAACAAAAATCAGTTAACAACATTGTTGGGGCACTTGCTAGGACCAGAGGAGGGTAAGGGACCCTTTGGGAGGAGATTAAGCAGCAAGGGCCTGTACTTGCTAACCACTTCCTCCCCTTCTTGGCCATCATTTCCTCCTGGAAGAGCAATATTTGGTCCTCGTTTGGACTTTGTGTGTGTAATGCTGAAGCAATTTATGAGACGGTTTTCCAGGAGACTTTAGGAGCAAGCTCTTATCTTCAGAAAGGAAAGTCAGCATTCTGAAGGTTCTCGGTAGGAACAATAACGTGTTTCTGATATGAGGTTTTGACATTCTACACTCTTTATCTTTTCCATTGGCGCCTGACCATGATAAATTCTACAAGAAGCCCGTTTTCATTTCGGTGTATATGGCCATAAGTCTGTTCACTCTGCACATTGTTCCCTATAAAATACTTACCAATTGAGGGTAATAGAAGTCTCTAAACAGTATACCCAGGAAAGATACTGATGCTGAACTGTTGAAATTCAAAAAACAGTAGTGGACTCATTTGGCTTTCACACATTCTGGGTTTGCTCTACAGCTTGATTTGATCTCAAGTTCAAGTTTCTCTCAGAAAGCGTCAAACTTGTTTGGTTTCTCCTACAACAGATGCAAAACTTAGGCTTGTTCATTAATATATAATTGAGACGCCAGAAATAAAAGAAACTGAAATTCTCAATGAATCTTATTCGCAATAAGGTAGAAAAAAATGGCTTCGAGCTGAAATAATGAACCGATGAAGAAAATACACACTCACTGTCACTTTAAAGAAGAATTTTGTTTACAAATTCCTAAGATTTATTTACAATTAAGAAGCAAATAACAAACGTAAATGTGTTAAGCTGGTAACACCACTGTTGATGATGCGCTACTCACAGTTGCAACAGTACTATGCCCGTAAAAAAATTCAACATCCAAACCAGCTGCCCATCTTCTAAGAATCCTCAACAAAGTGGAAGCCTTTCTTCTTGCTCTCATTGTTCCTGATGCCAATAATTCCCATATAATTCTCTCGATTCCCATTATCGACGCCAGCTCTGCTATCGTGTCTGCCCCACCTTTACGACAGATGGTAACAAGTGTTGCCGCAGCGCTTTCTCTTACTATATCCGATCCTTCCCTCATTAACACACCCAACTTCTTAATAGCATTATATGCGGCAGCTACTGCCACTATTCCTCCTCTCTTCACCACCATTTCGAGCACCGCGGCGGCTTCTTCCGGCATCTCATTGATCACTTCATTAACCATATCCACCACCCCTTCCTTAACTAACCTCCCAACTGTCTCCCTATCTCCCGCCAAATTCAAAATAGCCACCAACGCATCTCTCTTCGAACTCGCGGGCCCGCTTTTCGCTAAATCCACCAATCCTTTAACGACACGCGTCTTCCTCCCAAGTCTTTTCCTATACGAGTGCACGCCAGATAGGCTGAATATAGTTGCTGCCGCATTCCCTTTAGCCTCCCAAGTGGCACCCGTGCGTAACACCTCGATAACGCCGTTGAGAGCTCTGCCGTTTTCAATGATCTTTGTTTTGTTCGCTTCTAGAATGGAAAGGTTTAGCATAGCAGTAACGGCATTAACTTGTAAATTTGGAAACTCTGAACCTATATCCGGACCTAAATATCGTGCGAGCACGGGAATAGCTCCAGCTTCAGCGATGCAGGCTCGGGAATCCGAGTTAGACTTCGCAAGTGCACGAAGCTCATAAATAACTCCGTTAACTGCTTCCATTGACTGTGAGGCTGACATTTTGTTAACCAGAAACGACACTGTCATTTTGTTGGCCTCAAGAGCCGCCTTGCTTTTTATAACGCGGTCTATTCTGTTGTTGCCTTCCGCGGTTTCAAACGGTATTTTCTGCTCTCGGCACCACATGGCTATCAAATTCTTCAAGGCTCGGTTAGGAATCAGGTTGGTGTTGACCAGGGCCTGGCCTGTCTTCGGACAAGTGCTGTGCCCCGATTCAATCCAGAGATTAATACTCTCACGATCGTACGTCTGACCTGTGGCCACGACAACTGGATCCCGCATTAAATCCAGGCTTATCGGACACCGGAAATCCACCGGTACGTTGACATCCGATGCTAATTTCTTACTCCTGGAATCAGCGCCTGGTGTGGATGGTTCAAACAACACGCATTTCACGTAACGAACCAGTCCTATCAAAGCAATCAAGTCGGATTTCGATTTCTCATCTTTTTGGTTCTGAACTTCATCTTCAAGATTTTCAATTTCTTCTTTGCAGGATAAGGAATTGCGAAACCCCAACAAATAAAAAATCTCTGCTAGCTTTGAATGATCAGGGACAATCTCTTTCTGAATCCGATCAAGCATTGTTAACACGTCTTGGCGCAAATTGTAATCTCTTTTATCGACAAAGGTTTTAGCCTTAGAGCATTGTTTTCTTAACAACAAAAACAATTCTTCAACTTCCTCGCTAATCTCGACTTCCTTGACAGGAAAGATATCCAAAAGGGTTGCTAGTTCTACTGTCAGCTCGAGGAAATTATTAGCAACCGAATCGCTTTGCATCAATAGCCACATCCTGCTTCCGTTCACGCAGTCTTCAAGCAAAGTCTTGAATCTTTGAAGAACTAAGTACATTTCTTCGAAGCATAAGAGAGTAGGAGATAAGAACAGAATTGGGTTTTTCAGGAGTTCCTCGAATAAGATTGCAAGGATCTTCGTCTTCCGTAAGATAGAAGAAGAGTTGCGTTTTAGAAGGAATTGAAGAGGTTTGAGAGAAGAGATTTCTTGGGAGAGTTCAAGGAGAGTTTGGAGAAGTCTCTGGTCGGAGAATTTTGGTGGTATGAATGCCCCGGCCGACGGCCGCCGTTTTCTCGGCGGGAAAACTTGAGGGGAAACTGCCATGGAAAGAATTATAACAGAGAGTTTTGTTTAGAAACAAAGAGAGATGATTGTAAGAGATGATGATAAGAGTTTTGTTGGCTTTTGATTGAAGGTGAAGATTTGTAAGAGATTATTGGTTTGGTTTCGTTAGTTGAAACAAGCTGTTTCTTACAATGTTGGGTTCTTCTTCTTCTTTTTTTAGTCTTTTTTTAATATAACCTAACAAACGAAGCAAAGGTCGGCTGTTGATTGAGACTGCAAAGGATATAGGTGTTTCTTTTTTACTGCTTTTGCTTGTTTTTTAATAAGAAAAAAACAAATTGTATTCAACGGGGCAGGCCGTTTACTAGGCAATTAACAAGAATTTTCAACTTCTGTTTTGATTTGAGATCATATTAAACTGAACTTGATCAAGAAAGGCTGTGTCATTGGATTGAGTCCACCAAACAAAAACAAATATATTTTTTTTTTGTGAGAGTAAGGCTGTCTTTGATTAATGTGTATGAACTATATTTTAAATAAAAATATATTTAAATTAAAAAAATATTAAATTAATATTTTTAAATGGATTTAATATTAAAATCATTCAATTTAATTAATTCATTTTAAGCTTGATTATTCATTTACAACATATTATCAAATCCATATTAATTTTTTATATATGTATATTTCGAGTCAGCTTACGCTCATTGAGCTAAATCTTTACATCTCGAACAAAGCTTGTAAAACAGGATTTATATGTAGCTGTCCATGTCCATTAGTAAACGAAGAAAATCAAACTAAAACCCATATAAAAAACATACATTTTAATTCATATTAATTTTTTTTATATCTATATTTCGAGTCAACTTACTCTCATATTAAACTAAATCTTTACACCTCGAACAAAGCTTGTAAAACAGGAATATTTACACCTTGCAGTCCGTATCCATCAATATTAGTCGATGAAAAATGTCAAACTAAAAACATTAATTTTAATTCTCATCCTTTACCATCTCGCCATCCACGAATAGTCCATCAATATTAAATCCCTCCTCTAGCAGCCGCCGGCCGGCATGTGCATTACATATAAAATTCTGTGTTTTGTTCAACGTATGAATTGGTATGCACTTACTCATAATATGATATTATATGTATAAATTTATACGAGTTGTAATGTTGGTGTAGGGTGGTTGGGGACTAGATCTGTTTCGTCACCTATCAACAGTATGCTAATAAAAAAATTCGTGCATTATTATGGGTCTCCTTTATCATATTGCATAGCCAGCTGGGGGGATTTAAAGACACTTTTCCTCTGTTTCTTTCCATTTCTTTTTGTTTCTTTTTCTCTTTTTAAAAGATGAAGTTATAAATGTTTCAAAGAATGTGCAGTAGATAAGTATTAACTTCGATTATTTGACCAATGGGTAGCCAAGTTGAGAATACTAGGACGCCAATATGTTATGAGTAAGCTACAGTCAATATATATAAGGTAATCTCCTAGCTAACCAGGAACGGCCCTTTAATCGCAATAACAATTAATTAATTAATAGGATCGGCTAATAGTTGTTCTTAACACAATTGTTAATACATTAGTTTTTTTTTTTTCATTGCGATTAAATGAAGTAATAATTAGAAATTTCCCCATTTTAAACTTTTATTAATCACATTATAAACCCAATGTTTGACATACATTGCTAGTTGATGGTGGAAAAACCCTCATTAGAAAGATTGGGAATGCTTTACATGGGCTAGTCAAAATGCCCAAAGACAATTGCAAGAAAAACACTGTGAAACTTAAGTTGATATAGTATTTATTTAAATGATGGGGAGAATAAATATTCTCAAGATTTAAACGTTTATTTTTACAGGAGTTTATTTTTTCATTGAGACATCAATTAGACAGTTTATATAAGGTAGTTGATGCTCTCAATTCGACTACCTTTAATATTTAATATAAGTTATAAAATATTTAATATAAATATCTTTAATATTTATAGAAATGTGTATATTGTAATTTTTTCTTTCACGTAATTAAACAATCACAGCCGAATTGATAGCTTCCGTTTGTTTCATAAGCCTTATTTGAGCTTATCATATCTGTCAGTGTCACGTTTCCTTAGGTTAAAAGAGACATGAAATTGCCTAGAAGAAGTCACAGGCACGAGCACGGGCAGGTATAGAGTTTCTTTCTTTAGACGTCACCAGCAAAGTGGTTTTCGGCTTACGCCTCCATTTGCTTATCTATCCACGTAAGTATGTCAGCATGTTCTTGTCCAAGAAACGAAAATCACAATCCATTCTGCTTGTTTTGGTGGGCTTCTAGAGTTTAGTTTAATAATGACAAGTTATTAGTAATTAGTAGAATTAGCAGAAAAACAAACAAGGAAATTGAAGTGCGAGATGACAGTATTAATATTGATTTGATTTTTAATCATACTTCTTCAATCTTAATTTTTATATCTGAAAAATAATTTATGATGTAACTGTATTAGAAGCAATTTTTATATTTGGCATGATATTATTAAACGCAATTTTTAAAAAATTAAAATAACATGAATTGAAATCAAAAATTAAATTTGAAGTTAAGAATTTTAAATTTTGATTGATACATGACAAATTTAGACTAGATTTATAAATTAGCTTTTAATTAACGTTAGTTTCTTTAAGCATCTTAACATCCTTGTAATTTTCCCTTCCAACACAAATTAAAAAAACGATACAAGCCAATTTGTAATAAATAAAACCAAATACAAACTGAATTTAGAATAAATGTTCTGCTTATGTTTTTTTTTCAAGTTTATAATTTTTTTATAAAGTAACCAAGCATATTGAGATTAATTATCATCTTACTCATTATCATTTCAAAAATGACATTATTACTTTGCCTTTTGTTTCTTCTTCTTAACAGATTACAGATTTCTTTACCAAGTTGCATTTTATTTCTTATTTTTGTTTTCTAGTTGATAAACTATCGATATTTGTAGTTATTGCATCGTGAGTTTGAGAAGAGATGTTAAAAAATATATTTATTTTGCTTTATTTGTTAAGGATAGAATATTATTTTTAGTTTAGTCTATATATAATCTTTTTATATTTAGATTAAA
This sequence comes from Populus x sibirica, assembly GCA_019202695.1. Classification (NCBI taxonomy): domain Eukaryota; kingdom Viridiplantae; phylum Streptophyta; class Magnoliopsida; order Malpighiales; family Salicaceae; genus Populus; species Populus x sibirica. The sequence continues at coordinate 171,507 of JAGMVL010002113.1, forward strand.
ATAAGAAGTTTAGAATAAAATGATCGATGAAAACTCTAGCCTTCTTTTCTCTTACATTAATATTTTTTTTGTGTTAATTTGAATTGATTTAACAAACCTAATCTTGGATTATTGCTTGGGTCAAGGTTCTTTCAGATGAATTATAGCCAACTCGAATTGTCTCAAAAGGTTCTATAAACCAACTTGGTTGGACAGGAATAAAAACGTAATGGGAAATGTTACATGCAAATATGCAAAGACATGAAACAAAGTAATAGAAATGAGAGTTTATGGTAATTTGAGATAGAGGTGATTATTTTTTGTTCGGTTTTATTTTTATAAAAAAAATAATTGAATCGATTTTTTTTTAAAAAAAACCGAAACCGGTTCAAACCAGTTTTGCTCGATTTTTTTGTTTGACTCGGTTTTGGCTCGGTTTTTTTGGTTTTTTTCAGTTCGGTTTTTTCAGTTTTATGCTTATAAAACCGAAACCGAACCGGCTGGTTTTTTTAAAATTTTAATCAGTTTAATCGGTTTTTTTTTATGATTCGATTTTTTCAGTTAATTTTCTTGATTTTCTTGATTTTTTAATTTTTTTTTTATCATCTAAAAGGTCTTAAAAAGTGATTGATCCGTTGATGTATATTGCTTTACATATAGCGTGGACATAATTAAGCCGTGTAGCTAGTGGCTCGATGCTTTCACTTTCTCCAAGAGTGGAATATAATGGGCTGGCCTGCAAATTAAGTTCCGGAGATCTTTCTTTTCTTGTTTCATTCCAAAAGATCCAGCCTAGTTTTGTCTTAGACTCTTCTTCCTTGTGAAAGCGAAGAAAATAATAGTAAATGAGCTCATAAACTTGAAGATTATGAGTTTAGCATGAGACAACATCTTTTGAGAGTTATTTAACGAGTAGATATTGTTAAAACAATTCAATTAATATAAAAATAAATATAAACATAAAAAAAATTAGAATTCTTCTTAATTAATTTATATTATTGTTCTCACTTTAACCTAGATACAAAGAGATTATATATAAATTAAATTGACAATACTATTTTATTTTTAATAAATAAAATAAAATAAATATATTATTTAACAGATATGACCAACGTCTAAAAAGAAATGATAGATATTGATTCTTCACTTTTAGTTTGAATTTTCTGTTGTTCCTGCTGTATAACATAAAATACACACACACACACACACACACACACACACATATATATATATATATATATATATATATTAGTTTTAAAAAATTTCAATTTAACTTTCTATAACTAATTAAAGCTGATCAGACGCTTCATGTTTTTATTTTATTTTTCCTCTTGAATTCTATGTATATTATAACATATCATACAAATAACAAAAAACCAAAAAGAAAATTGAGTTATTTAATATTTAGGGATAACGTTGAGATTTCTTGAAAACTAAAAAGGTGTTTTAAACTATAGGAGTGGAACATTGATAGTTCAATAGGGACAAAAATGAAGTTTAGCTTATAATGAATATTGGGGTGGGTTTCATACAATATTTTCCCGTTAATGATCTTACCAGAAAAGTAAACTAGGGCTAAGAACAAATACGGTATTTATACCATCAAGAATACGTACAGAACAAAACAGCAATAAAAAGCAAGAATACATACAGAACAAAACAGCAATATTTATACCTGCATGCTTTAATTGGATCTTAGCTAGGCATGTGGAGACCCACGTTTCTTTCCTTTTCTCTTTTAACAAAAGCAAGTGCGTTGATATTGATATAAAGCTAGAAGAGATTTATGTTAGATCCAAAAAAACAAAATTGAGTTTTTGAAGGATAAAATAGAAAAAAAATATTTTCAATTAAAAAAAAATAAAAAAATTAAATCAACTCGAGTTAACCCGCCAACTAGAAAACCAGGTCATGAGATCAAAATAACCTCATGAAAAACAAATTTAAAAAAATTATGAAGCCAAATAAATAAATATTCAATTAAAAAGAACATAAAAAATAAACACAATCAACCTGTCAAACCCGCGACCCGGGTCTTGAGATCGAATATCCCTATAAAAAGTTAATAAAAAAATTACACAACTCAATTCTCAATCAAGCTAATGTTGAAGGATGAAATTGAAAAAATAAATTGAGTTGTTGGAGGGTGAAATTAAAAAAAATATTCAATTAAAAAAAGATAAAAATAAATAAATTGAGTCAACCTGCCAGCCCACAACCCGGGTTATGAGATTAGAATAATTTCATAAAAAGTAAATAAAAAAATCACAAAGCTCAAATAAATAAATATTCAATTAACAAAGTTTTAAAAAATAAACTTAGTCAATTCAGATAAATCTACTAAACCTACTATTCTATTCTAATCTTGAGATCGAATAACCCTAAAAAAAATATAAACAAGAAAAAATCAATTAATAGTGTTATGTGGACTACCCTTTAGTGTTTTGATAATAATTGTTCAAATTAATTATTAAAGCAATACTCTACATGAACGATCGTTAATTTAATATTCTTTTAACTTTGTTTGGTTTGCCAACTAATGATCATTTATCCCTTGCTATGGCAGACAGAGAATCGGATTTGTTTTCCAATGAGACAAAAAAACACAGAGGCATGAGTTCATCCAACCCATTATCTTTCCTTCCCATGCGTCTGAAAACTGAGATTATAATATTATTCACAACCTCGCCATTTCTCTCTCGGGCTTTTCTGCTGCTTTATTTATTTTACAATATCCAGCCAGCCCAGTGGCTACAACACCATGGCATGGGTGTTTGTAGTTATTATTATTTAAATATTTTTTTATTTAAAAATATATTAAAATAATATTTTTTATTTGTTAAAAATTAATTTTGATATCAATATATAAAAATATTTGAAAACATCAAAAACAATATTAATTTGAAGTAAAAAAAATAATTAAAAAAAAACACTTAAAATACAAAAAACAGTAGCTAAAACATCTCCCACCACATTGAGATTCGAATCTATCCACTCCATCTTTTCGATATTTATTTATATCTGGATTGCTAGAATGTTTACTTTTCTAAAACTCACCGATATGCCTATTCTTCAAGCGAGTAATCCATGATTTCACAAAAATGTTCATCGCCAACCAAATAGCTGAGACAGTTCATGAAAGTTCGGCCCTTCGATTTCAATTTATGAGCTTAATTAACGGTTTATATATGTATCCTCACTCCTCCCTTGGGCCTTAATGGGCCATATAAATGCATAGACGGGTATCCATCCAGATTTTAGCAAATCTGTCTTGCCATACCGGGCTTTAGGGTTCCTTCTCTCGGGAGTCGTGTTTTGATTGGATAAAAAAAATTTAAAGTGGTTTTATTTAAAATTATATCAAACTAATATTATTTTATTTTTTAAAATTTATTTTCAATACCAACACATCCTAACAATATTCAAACACTAAAATAAATAATTTTAAAACAAACCATGTTTTTGCTGTGACGCAGAGTATGCCTGGATCATGAACAATCCGATAAAGCCAAGATCATGATTTGACGTTTATTTCTTCTTATCTGAGCAGGCATGGTTTGACCCTTTTTTTTTTTTTTTTCTTTTGATTTCTTTTTTATATAAGTTGTTTAGTTTGACCTTGTTTCTCTCACTCTATGTTTATGATGTGAAATATAAAATCAAAGTGCTGAAACAGGATTTAAAAAAAAAACGGTCTGCTTGTCTTCATTTAACAAGTTAGTTTTGAGTTTCGGTCCATCAATTTTAGCCTCGTTATCTTTTTTATTATTATTTGAATTTAAAGAAACCCTACCCCTCGGAAAGCACATTTTATGAGTCCAGGTAAGTAAGTAAAACCTCGGCTGTTCCAGGCTCTTATAAAAAATATACGCCCTGACTCGAACTCGAGACTTGCTGTACAGATCTCAAACCCTTTACTATCATGTTATGCCCCTTGAGGTTTAGCCTCGTTATCATCATCAAGTAAGAACTAAAATACTCTTTTTCCATGATTATAAAATAAGAGAGGTGCTGATTAACATTTATGAATTTAATTGTACTTTAGTCAATTATAATCATGTGATTACTAATATAATGGTTACTAAAAATTTATATGATTATTAATTTTAGAATTCATAAAATTAATTGAAGTATAAGTCTTAACATCCACATTAAAAAAAAATTCAGAGCTATAAAAAATTATTTATTTGTCTATTTATATTCACACAAGTGCATGATAAATTAGAGGAAATCAAGGTTAAAAGAAGTTCCAGCTCCAGCCGTCCAAGAAAGAAAAACAAAATGTTAAATGGATGGGACTTGCGCACGCTGGCTGCTGCGGGCCCGCTCTCTATAAAAGATTTTTTAATTAATTCGTGTTGAAATACAATTATTTTTTATTAATATTGATTGTATGGTAGCACGATTATGTCAAAAAGTTCAATTAATCTATCTTAATTAACTCATTTTGATGATATTTTTTCTCTTTTAAAAACTTGCTCCATAATACACATTAAATTAAAAAAAAATAGATTGATATTTTATTAACCGACTCAAGATAGATTTCAGAATTTATTAAAGGGAGTTTTTCCATCGAGTGTTTCTAATAATATTATCAATATTTTACTTTTATAAAGTTCGAATACAGAATTAATACCTTTTATTTTTGATGATTTTACCCAAAATTAAATGTCAATGGGTTATGATTTCTTAGACAAAAGCAATAATGTAAGAAAAAAACCAAAGTGAAAAAGGCACCCAAAATAGGTTACTCGTCAAAGTTTGCACAAAAATTAACTTTGGTCCTTGATCTTTAAAAATAATATAATTTAGGCCCTTTTGAATGTTTAAGATTCAATTTTCCTTGGTTAGAGAGATGAGATAAATGGACTCGTTGAATTCTAGAGTTAGAGAGAGAAAATTAGAGTTAATAATAATTCCAACCACAAAAATTATCGAAGGTTCCATTTATATGTTTTTAAACCTTAAATTGCCTAAAAAGAATATCTAAGATCAGAAGAATTTTTTGTTTCAAGTTTTTGTGTGATCTTTTAAGTTTTGTATGGCTATAAAAATTATCGAAGGTTCCATTTATATGTTTTTAAACCTTAAATTGCCTAAAAAGAATATCTAAGATCAGAAGAATTTTTTGTTTCAGGTTTTTGTGTGATCTTTTAAGTTTTGTATGGCTATTTATAGATTTATCAAGGAGTTTATGGTTTTATATGTATTTTGGATCAAAAATAGATTAAAAAATAGATTTTCAAGCCAAAAAACTAAGAACCCTAATTTTGCTTTTTTTGTTTTAATTAATATCTTTTTTATATGTTTTAGTTTTAAATATTTTTTTAATTTATATTTCAATTAATATCCCTTCTTTGTGATTTTGTTTTGTTTATTTAGTCTTTTTTTAAATAGCGATTATTTTTTAATTATTTTGTATGCACATGATTTTTAAAGAGGTTATTATGATTTATTTATTTATTTATTTACATTTTATATAGATTAACTTTATTTTAAAAAATAAAACATATTTATTTTTGGATAATATTTATAAAATGTGCAGCCTTGCATTGTTTTTTTTCCTTTTATTTTATTCAGTCAATTTTATGTGTGTGTTGGTTTCTATTATCATTTGATTTAATAAACAAATTTATTAAATACAACCGGGTAAATGACCCGTGTTTTGAGATTAAATATCTTGATTTACTTTTGTTTTTTAATTTTTTTAATTTTATTTTTAATTATCTTTAATGATTTCTTTTTTTTTATTTATATAAATGGTTCTCGATTTACTTAATCAAACGTATTTTAAATTTATATTTAGAAATCAATTTACGTAAAAAAGAAAAACATATGGAGAAAGTCTATATGTTCAATTTTCTCATTGGAAAAAAAATATTTGACCCGAATGTGGGTCAAATATCTATTTCTTCTAAAACTTGAATCCCCCCCCCCCCCCCCCATTTTCATCAACATGCTTTTTAAGACGTCTCTAATTCCTAAATCTTAACGTGCATCATTCATACACTCTATGTATTTATCCATGGAGGCTTCTAGTCGAGGAAATATATAAATTATAAGAGTTAATCTTACTGTACAAATACATAATAATTTAATCAAGGTGAGAGATTTTTTTTTCTTATTACCCTACCACACTAAAAGACCTAGGAAACTTAACACAGCTTCACTACTCATATTAATAGTGAAACTTCTCCTTTTCTTTATTTTTTTATTTTTTTAATTCAGCCTCTCTTTTTTTTTTCATTTCGTTCTTTTTTTTAAAATTTTTATTTTAATTTAGCCTCTTTTTTCCATTTAGCTCTTTTTTTTATTTCAATTTTTTCTCGATTTAATTTTCTGATTTTTTTAATAATCATTTGGATTGTTTTTAGACAGGTCAAGTAGATTGGATCATGCCAGAGCAACTCCAACAAATTTTAATTTTAAACCCTGACTAGATATGAGTTGGGTTGATATTTTTTTGTCGTTGTTAATTTTATGCTTTTTTTCTCAATCTTGTCCTATGAATTTTTTTACGGGTTAGTTGGGTTGCTTTTGAGCTGGCTAAGTCGACTAAGTCAAGTCAGGACAATTTTCACACAGTTTTATTTTAAAATCGGGTTAGACAAGAAGTTGAATCAAAGGTATTTGTTATGTCAATTTCATCCTTTTATTCTCAATTTTATTCTTAGATTTTTTTTTAACAATCGGTCAGGTTGCCTTTAGGCTAGTTAAGATTATTGGGTCATATCAGGTTCATTCTTGCATGATTTAATTTTAAACTCGAGTTAAACAAATAATTAAATAAAGAGATTTTAAGGTTAATTTGTTAGATCATATTTAACAAAAATATCAAATAATTTTTTATAATCTAAATATTTTTTATTATGGTTAATTTTTTTTTATTCAACCTGTAACATTACACGGCTACGTAAACTAGTGATATTATAAAATAGAGAATAAAAAAATTAAAAAAAAGAGAAAGCTTCTATTCTATTGATTGCAATGGGTTTTTATTATTATTATTTTGAAGGTGATACTTGTATCCTTTTAAGGATATTGATCACCAATATTTGGCATATATGCAAAAATAAAACACCCATTCTAGACTTAGTATTCATTATTATTATTTTATTATTATTATTATTTTCTGACCAAATTTTCTACCCCAATTATTATAAAAATAAATAAATTAAAAGCTATAAGTGATTTACTATGACTTGTGACAGGAATATTAATTCCCACAATGGTTCTTTTTTTTGGTCTCTTATTTTTTTTTTTCATATAGGTCTCCATTTTTTTTCTTTTTTTTTAGCCCTTTAACATTGCGATGATTTAAAATTGGTTTTGGTAATATGTTATTTATGCTTGCGTATGAGATCTCACAGTGTCAAGGAAGTGTTTTGTTGCTTGGTTAATTCTCGGTTTGGAAAAATAAAACTCAATTTCATTGATTTAAAAAAATTAGAGCTTTAAGGATTGGATTTGAAACTTTTAAAAATGTTCAATCCCATTTTTTTTGCTAACGTTGAGGACTGATTTGCATGGGCAGAGAAAGAATTCATGTCTTTTTTTTTTTTTTCAGTCACTCAACTTTTTAAAAAATTTAATCATTTCACATTGCTTTTATTTGTGATTTAACTTAGTAGTTTATTTTGGTTGCCTAAATATGATAATCTCGCAATATCAAGAGAAAAATTCAGTACTTGGTTAATGCTCGGTTTGTAAAAATAAGATAAAATTTTGATGTAAAACAATTAAACCTTAAGAGACCAAAATTAAAACTAAAACAAATATGATGGACTGAAATTAACGGGTAAGGCAACTTGGTTGGTGCATGCTTTACATGTATCAGCATATGGAGGAAGTCGTTGCATTCTAATGGCACGTGCGGCTTCCTTTGATTTCCAAACATCGGATTTCTTGGTGGCATTGAAAGCGGTGTAGTGACAACTTTTAGGTGAGGTATAGTGTGTCGGTGGAGGAGCGACGATGAAGTTCTAATGATGTTGTTTTTTTCTTCTCCCTCTTCTTTCTCTCTTCTCCCCAAGAATCACACTATCCTAGCCAAAATCAAAAGGTGTTCTATCATTTTGTTTTTATATTGAATCTGGTCATCATTTTTTTATTGCCATTTTTTATTTGTATTTTTTTAAAAATAGAATTATCTTTTCAATTTAATCATTTGACACTGGGTTGGTTAAGAATTAAGTTTCATGATTTTTTTTGTATGGGTTAGTCTTGGTCTCATAAATCGGGGCATATATTTGAAAGATTAACTCAGGTTGACATTGGTCTTTTTTTAGATCCTATTTTTATAGTAATATGCTTTTTCAGTTTCATCTTTCAACATTGAATTTGTATGGATTGAGCTTCATGATTTTCTTTGGTTCCTTTCTATGGGGTTACACCAATATTATGACATAGGTTAAGAGTTTGGCAGGTTAGCTGAGGTTGACTCGGATATTTTTTAGGTCACTTTTCTAAAATTAAATATTTTTTCTGTTTAATCCCTCAACGTTTGATTGGTTTGAAAATTGAACTTTATAATTTTTCTTATTTTGTCATCTATTAGGTTATCTTGTTCGCATGATTCAACTCATGGGGTTTGGTGGACTTATCCGAGCTCACTAGTGTTTTATTGTTTTGGGGTCCTTTTTGTTATTTTTTTTAATTCGGTCAATTTATTGTTGTTTTTTTTTCTCTTATCGTATAATTAAATAAAAACAACTTATTCAACTTTATCAAGTTTATGAATAGTATCATAAATTTTTCTTGCTTATCTAACACATGTTAAAAACATCTAAACGACATCAATTTAGTTTAAGTTAGAACTCTAACCATCAATTCCCACACCTTTATTGTTGTTTTTTTCCTTTTTATTTTATCATAGTTATTATTTTTTAATTTAGTTAATTTATTGTTATTTTTTATCATATAATTAAATAAAATCAACTTATTAAATCCAATTAAGACTATGACTTGAATTACAAAATTTGTTTACTTCTTTAAAATTTGCTAGAAACTTCTAAACATCATTTTTTTTATGTTAAAAAATATCATTAACAATGAAAGTCACATATTAGATACACTCTACAATCTCCATCATCAAGTCTTGGTAAAACTCAATCTCAATCTCAAGAGAAAAAAAAAATCTTGGTAAAATTACCTCTATCTTGGCAGCGAACATTTACTTGTGGTAAACAAACCCATCCTTAATTAAATCCTTAATCAATCAGCTCATTCATTTGCATTATAAAAAGAACCAAGGTGTTTTAGCCTTTTCAAACGCCAATCACACTAGTTTTTTTTTGTCTTAATTTTAATTAAAAGGTGGCTCAATGGTCTAGAAGAATAAACAAAACTATGTTTTAGCATTTTCACTTCAATCCTTAAATTTTATCTTTTTTTAATATCATCTTTCCAGTATAGTTTTGACCAAGAGGTTTACTCTTCCTATAGTTTTAGGTTCGAACATTGTGGTTGCTAATATGATGACCACTGAAAACTTACATGATCATTAACTTCAAGACCCGTGAAATTAATCGAGGTACGCGCAAGCTGGCCGGACACCCATATTAATAATAATAAAAAAAAGTATTCCACAAAAGAATAATTAATTATTAGCTATTTCAAATTGAGATATAGTGAAAAATTTGAGAAGTTTAAACAGTGAGAGTCTGAAACGGAATATCTCGTAATCTACAAGGACTATAATATAATTCACCCTAAAAAACTTGAAAGATTGCTTGTATAATTTGTTTTCCTTAAATTCCCTCAATATATTTATTTATTTATCTTTTAACAAAATCTCCCTTTTATCTTATTTATTATAAAAAATTTATTCATATATTTATTTTTATAATTTCTTGCTCTTCTCTTCTCTTTCTCGAGTTTCTTCTCTGTTAAAACAGAAAAACAAACACCAAAGCTGCTGCTACAGCAACGACGACGAACCGATTTCCAAAATCCGAACCCGCCTGCCCCGATTATCAAAATCTTTTTTTTTTGTTCTTCATTTTCTGCCTCTCATTTCCATCAATTGCCATGGCCTCTCAACCTGTGATTGTAAGTCCCCGAATCTCTCTCGCATTGTTTCCAGCTCATTACGTCGCCGTTTTATCAAACTCTAATCTAACAAGTATTTTTAATCACTCAATTAATCTTGGATTAGGTTTTGTTTTGTTTTTTTTTTTAATTTTAATTGGTTTGGGATTTTTATTTATTTATTGATTTTTAGGGTTCTTGAAGTAGCTGCGAATTGGTTTGAATTGGAGAAGATAGGGTTAGGGTCTCGAATTTGAAGCATTGCTAGATTTTGAATTGGGGATTTTCTTTTCTTTCTTTCTTCTCTTTGTGTTGGATTCTTTTCCAAAGACGGGGAAAATAGGAGGATAATGTGTATACTGTGTGTGATACAAAAGTGGTCTCGCCGGGTTGCTACGATGCTGCCTTGGTTAGTTATTCCTTTGATAGGATTATGGGCACTTTCACAGCTATTGCCGCCGGCATTTCGTTTTGAGATTACATCGCCGAGACTGGCGTGTGTTTTTGTGCTCCTGGTTACTTTATTTTGGTACGAGGTTTTGATGCCACAGCCGTCTGCTTGGCGGGTGCGTAGAAATGCACGATTGAGGGAGAGGAAAAGGTTTGAAGCTATTGAATTGCAGAAGCTTAGGAAAACTGCTACGAGGAAGTGTAGGAATTGTTTGAGTCCATATAAGGATCAGAATCCGGGTGCAGGTAAGTTTATGTGTTCTTATTGTGGGCATATTTCGAAACGGCCAGTTTTGGATTTGCCTGTACCACCTGGGTTGGGGATTTCAAATTCTGGGATTATTAAGGATTTGGTGGGGAAAGGTGGGAAGTTACTGAATGGCAAGGCGTGGAGTGATAATGGATGGATGTGTAGTCAGGAGTGGTTAGATAATGGTGGTTGGTCTGGTGGGTCTGTAGCTGGGAAGTCTAGTTATTGGAGGAAGAATGGGAGTGGGATTTTTGGAGGGGATGGACATTGTTTGGCCGAGACATCATATTCAGGGGTTGTAATTTTTGCTTGCAAGGTGTTGACATCTTTTTTCTTGAGCATCCGGTGGCTTTGGAGGAAGATTTTTAGGACTAGTTCCTCTGAGGATGGCTCTTTTGATGCCGAGCATAGGGTGATGTTGGCTAATAGGCGCGAGAATGGGGAAAACTTTCATGAGAGTAGAGGAGAGAAAGCACACAGGAAAGCTGAAGAGAAGAGACAGGCTAGGTTAGAGAAGGAGCTCTTAGAGGAGGAAGAGAAAAAGCAAAGGGAGGAGGTTGCTAGATTGGTAGAGGAACGTAGGAAGCTGAGGGATGAGATAATGGAGGCTGAAAGGGATCGAAGTAGATCATCACCACTAACCAGGGAGAAAAATAGTAGGAAGGAAGCAGAAAAGAAACGTCAGGAAAGAAGGAAAGAGAAAGACAAGGGGTCTAGTAAGAGCAACTCTGATGCAGAAGATTTGGAAAAGAAAGTTGGTAAGGAAAGTGATCAGAAGCGGGATGTTGAGAAGAAGAGTGAAATTGAGCGCCGTCAACATCAAAAAACTGGGACAGAGAGTGTAAAAGGTCAGAACATTGAATTGGGACATGGGATTAAGAATACACCTGGAAGCAATTTTAACCGGGGCAATGCTGGATCTAGGTATTTTGATCGAATGAAGGGTACATTTTTGTCTTCTTCTAGAGCTTTTAGCGGAGGTGGTTTCTTTGGAAAACCTGCTAACATGCCTGCTATTGTCACTAAAGAAAATAAGCCCAACAGTTCTATAGATCCTGTTCATTCTTCTGCCTATAGGAGAGAGATATATCCACCTGACCGTCTGGCTGGGAAAGCAAGTCTGAATGGAGATGAAAGGAACATCTATCGTCCTGTAAGTTGTCTTGCTGCATGTTTACTCCTATTTATTTTTGCTTGTTGACAGGTGGAAAAAATTTTAGGCATGCAGAATTTGTTGCTTTCTTTATATTGATTTTATCCTCATGGCATGCTGCGCTGGCCATCTATGTATTATAAATTTTGATTGTCTAGCACTTATTTTGCAACTTTGATTGAACATAATGGTTAACCGGCTTGATTGATTGTCATTTCAACTTTGTGTAAATTTGATATAGATTTTAAAATGTTTGTTTAGTTGCGTTGAAAATTTTCTGTTAATGCCTAGTTGCCTGTTCTTCTTAGAAACTTTGTTTGAAAAGCATGCTAGGGTTCTGGTGAAATTGTCTCGTATTAATTTTTTTTTTTATTATGTTTACAGGCATGCTGGATAAGTTATGCAGAAATTGTTTTTTTTTTTTTTTTTAATCCCATATTGAATTTCTCCTTGTTATTTTAGTCATATGTGCATAAGTTTGATCTAGATTTTTTAAATGCTTGCCCTTTTGCTTTGTGATGAGATTTGTCTCCTATCATTGGTTATTTGCCCATACTTCTGGGTAACTTTGATTGGAAGGCATGCTAGGGTTTTTATTAAAGATAGATAGCTTATTTTGGATGCTTGTGGATTAGCAATGCATTTATAAGAAAAAAAGTGTTAAGATGCTCTGCTATTCACAACAGGTGCTCTCTGAAACGCAACCAAGCCAACCTAAGAAAACATGGCAGCAATTATTTGCACGCTCATCACCTGCTCCTTCATCCTCAAATGCAAATGTCATCTGTAGACCAAATTCAAAACAAGCAGAAGTTCAAGCACAACAGTTTCCTTTGCAATCATCACCAATGCAATCATTTGATAATCCAATCAATTTTGGGCTGCCATCACCATTTCCAGCCTCTGCATTTCCAAATGTATCCAGTAGCACTAGTTTAGGTTTCTCACCTCCTATTGAACCAATTTTTCCCTGTTCTGTGGAAGGGTCCTGTGATTTTATACCTGAAGAACCGGAACTGTTTGAAGACCCATGTTATATTCCTGACCCAATATCATTGCTTGGGCCTGTTTCAGAGTCGCTTGATAATTTTCAGTTAGACCTGGGAACTGGTTTTGCGCCAGACATGGGACTGGGATTGGAAAGGCCTTATGCTATAAAGAATGTGTCTGCATCTCCTGAAGTGAACAAGCCATCTCCAATTGAGTCCCCTTTGTCAAGACTACGAACTGCTGATGAAAAGAATAATGGTTCTAATTGGTTCCCAACTACTCCTATAGCCCAAGATTTTAACACTCTACCTACGGATGATATGCATGGGAATGAGAAGAGAACATGGCAAATGTGGAACAGTTCTCCTCTTGGTCAGGGTGGTTTAGGTTTAGTAGGTGGCCCAGGAAGCTGGCTTTTACCCCCAGAACGAAACAGATCAACCAAGGAAGATATTATACCACCTCCATCTCAGAAAACTATGCCATCGCTGTTTACAAAAGATGATCAAATCCTTTCTGGTACTCTTTCTCCCCAGAAGGTTTTTCTTGGCAATGGCCAGAATGGTGGGGTTTTCAGTCCAGTCATTGGTTCAAGTGAAAATGAACCATGGTTACAGAATGCCTTTTTCCCACCATTATCAGGCAGCACTAGCCAGTTCTCTCTGAAATCTCAGGAGGAATGTGCTCAGAATGAAATGATTTATCGGAGTCCCACTGGAGCTGCAACCGACAATGCTTTGGGGTCATCTCCAGTCCATAGTTGTTCCAAGTGAGTGCATCATCATTTGAACTCTCTTTTATTAGATCTCTAATCTCGAATTGGAATGTATATATGACTAAAACGAGAAACCATCAGTCTGACTTTTATCATTGTTGAAACATCTGAAGATCATCTGATATCAATTAAAACTATGATAACTGAGATGAAAAGAATATTGTGTTAGATTGATGCACTGAAATAATTCCATTGTTTTGGACAATAAAAGAATGATGTGACACTTGATGCCCAAGTTTTTCGCAGTTAAATCATAAATTCATGAGTGAACTCTGGTTTTTAACCTTTACTATGGTCACTATTCTCGGTTGCTTATTTAAATAACCACCCGGTGGTATTTGTCACACGTAGCGTGTTCATGTACAATATCCATTTCTTGGGCCGAATTCTAATTCCTGGCTACAATTAATTGGAGTGGCTTAGGACCAAGAAAAACTGTTGTAATGCAGGTATCTGCTGCAGCCTTCGGTCTCTTAGATTGTAGAGTTTGAGTTTGTACTCACCTAACTGTTAAACCCCCCGAAATATATATAATAATCTATTTTTTCAAGAGTATTGGGAAACTAATCAACACCATGATGAAGCATCCGAATGCAAAGAAAGAGATATGAATAATTATTTCAAAGATTATTAAAAATACTTAAGATTAATGTTGAGTCAAAACTTAAATACTCGACACAGATCCAAAAAAATAATTTGCATAAACAATAAATGTTTATTGATATTCTCCTTGGCAGGTGATGCAGCAATATATAAAAATAAGCACAATTCTAATAAAATTTAACATAATTTGATAATTATATACGCACTAATTAGATGTATTTACTATATTTGAATATGTAAATAAAACTAATACAATATTTTGATTACTAACGATTATGTTCATTAATGATTAGAACAACTAATCAACCTTTGAGTGCTATTAGTTTGTCTATTTGCTTGTCTACAGTGTTGAAACTGATAATGCTAATCTCTCTGATTCATTTCTTTTCCACTGGCAGGAATGAATGGGGTGCACAAGGTTCAGGAGAAGGTTTCGGGAAGTCATCTGTCACAAGACCCAATTTTGGTGGTTTGTTCCCCACCTCAGATGTACAGTGGTCATTCGATTAAAAAAAGGAAAGAAAAGTGTAAAAAAAAAAAAAGGGGTGACAGTATGAGGCGCCTGATCAGACCTCCTGTTCTGAAGAGGCAAATGCCCCTCAGATGTACACTGGACACGATTGTATCTTCTTCCATCGGTTCTTTAAAGGGGCATTGATCTTTACGTACTTAGCATGCATAGGAAATTAGGATTACCCTTTGACATGCATTCACCTGTGCATGAGGTAACAGTTAGGTTTACTACAATTCTAAAATTTTTAGGTTTTGCCTGGGGGAGAGGGGGTGTCCCCTTTTTGAGGAAAATTTCTTCTTTTGAAAATGGAGCTATTCCTCCTCGTAGTTGTAAACCACTTGATCTTCATCTGAATGAATGCCAATGAGATGATGCTAGCGCATGCTGCTTATGCTTATGAGAAGCTATTTTGGCCTTCTTTTCATGTTAGGTTCACTTTTCCATGTACCTGGGAGCCTCCCCCCTCCATCCCAAGTCAAAGGCTGACTAATCATGGAAACCAAAATTTCCCTCTTAAAGAACGTGTCATGGAGCCCCGATTTCCATGTAGTTCTCCCCAATGTTGGAATAGGAGGCCAGGAAAAAGGCTAATATCGATTAAGCAGGGTTCATTTGCTAGCTGATAATTATGAAACATAAAACATGAAGTTAAGTTTAGAATAAGAACTGCTAGTTGTTTGGATTTGCAGCAATGTTCACCGACCGTTCTGTGCTCTAATTCTGCCTCCCCTGTCTTCCTAAACTCTCCATAACATCTGGATCACGGAATTTAAGATGTAGCCGGTAGACCAAATATCAGCTTAAACAAGAAAAACATTTGATTGCACAGAACATTTGACAACACAAGAGGCTATCATCCAATTTGAATGAGGAGCAATTCAGTATTTTTACAAATATAAATATAATTAGAAAAAAATAAAGTGGTAGGCGAGTGGGAGGCATCTATGCTTTTTGGACAGTACGTGCAGTATCCCTCGACGAACAAATGTTGCCTTTTGAGACGGTGTTAAAAGCATCACATTGTTCTCTTCTCTGTGATCATGAGCGTGTGCATGATAGAACAGTGATTGGGCTTCAATGGATCTTTTCCCCTCATTTTTCTCTCTTTGCCTTGAATTTCACGCCAGCCTTTTCAAAAATTAAATGTGTCCTGACAATTTGTATTTGTATTAATTTTTATCTTTATTCTTTTAATTGCTATTTGTTTTTTCTTTTAATGCCTTTTAATTTATTTATTTTTAATTTTATCCCTCAACATTTTATTTCATTTAATTTTTGTATCCAATTTGATCCTACATCTTTTGATTACTATATCTTTTGTTTTTTATACATATTTTTCAATTTATTCCCTTATTATTTTCTTTCATTTACTTTTTTATACTATATTTAGTCCTCATTGTTTTGATTGTTATTTTTTTTTAATGTTTAATGTTTAATGATTATGAATTTTTCTTCATGATTTTTTCTTGTTTATCTTTTATGGGGTAATCTCGGTGTCACGAGTTTTTAAGATTAGCTCGATTTAAATTTGATCTTTTATTTTTTAATTTCATCTTTCGACATTAGATTATTGGACTATAAGCTTTATGATTTTTTCTGTTTTCTTTTGTATAAGGTTATTGACCTTAAGTTAGTTAAGTTAACCTATGTTGAATAAAAAAAAAATCAAAGTTTTTTTTAAATTGATTTTTTTTTCAGATTTACCTTTCATCATTTAGTTTGCTTGAGAGTTGACCTCCATTATTTTTATTTTTTTTGTATAGGGCTATCCTAATCTCACAACCGAGCCATAAATTTAATATCTTTGACTTGAGTTAGGTTTTTTGTCCTTTTTTAAAATTGATTCTTTTTTTCAATTCGTCCTTCAACATTTGTTTTGCTGATAATTAAGCTTCATTTTTCTCTATATAAGATTATTTTGTTCTCATTCAATTTTTACTTTGTTATTAAATACAATTATCGAGATATTTTAATAATATTTAGAGAGTATTTTTTTATAATACTAGTAAACATTCTTCTTTTTTTTTTTCTATCAATCATTGGTTTTTTGTGGTTAATTGAAGATAGAAACATAATTCTTCAAGAGATTGTAGCTAATTTTACCATTAATAAGGAAACTAAAGAAACTACTATAAATTACATAACTCAAAGATTTGGAAATTTTTGTATGCAACTTGGAATCAACAATAAAACGAGACTCGAAGGGGAAAATTACAGGGAATACTCAAAATTCTGTACAAAAAATACATTAACTTCAGAAATAATACAAGGATACAACAATTGCTATACAACTTTCACGTACTGTAAATAAAGAAATGAAGTTGTAAATCATTTTAAGTACTTTTTACTAACGACAAAATATAGATCATAACTGACTTATAAATCTGACTCTCTTTCTTTTTTCTCACTAAACAGCCTCAAAATTTCCATCTTCAGCTTCCAAGGTCAGGGGAAAAAAAAAAAAAGAGCTTAAAAAAAGAGTTCCTTTACCAGTTCCACAATTATTCACCTTGAAGCTCGGTTGTTGGGCTTGTCCAGTTGGGATAGCAACGAGCTTCAACATACTTTTTTTGTTTTTTTATTTATTGTACTATCAGTTAGATTTTTAACCTTGTGATGCCCGTGGTGGTCTTCACTCAGAATTGACACAGTAATTTGATTATGAAGAGTTTTTAGATAATTTTTATGGTTATGATTTTAAAAAATAAATTTTAAAAAAATATTATTAACTGTGGTTAGTTAGATTTAAATACGTGTTTGATAAAAATTATAGTTGAAATTTATGTGTAGCAAAAAAACATGTATAAAATATTTAATGTAAAAATAAACAAGATTTTATGAAATTCAATTAAAAAAACATGTAAATACCACTTTATAAAAACTACATTTTAAATTTAATTTTTTAATGAGTACTATAATACAAAATACAATTTACTTTGTTACTAAACCCTTTACTGTTTCACCACAAAACATAAAAGTTGATGAAAAACAAACGCAGCTAAAACAGCTTGCATAAAAGGCAACAAAACTTCCAACTTCAAGGATAACATGTCAAATCCACTTCCCTCAGTCCAAATTATGTTAAAAAGAAAAAAACGCTGCCTTCTTGGTATATAAAACACGTGTTTATTTTATGAAACTACTTTCTTTTTCAAGATTTCGGATCCGAAACTCCATTTAACTTTTATGTTTCCCTACCTTTTTTCTGCTAGCAAAACAAAAGGTCCACCGAAATAAAGCTTATAGACCACAAGGTTTAGCAAATTTAATATAAAGGAATCAACACATTTAACCGAGGTGAAGAGGTTGTTACCACAAACAACATTTGAGGACAGGGCAAGGACAAGAAGCAACTAAATGGAGTAACCCACCAGTGTCATGTAATAAAGCTCGTGTAAGTTCTCTATTTTGTTTTTGTTCATCAGCAACCTGCAAGATCTGAAGTTCCCAAATCAAACTAATTCAATTATCCAGAGCTTCCGATGAGCAGAGAAATGAGTTTCCAGATCTATGGTTTTTATACAACAAGAATGTAATTATTTCAAACACGTAATGAAATCACAGTGCACCATAATTACAACTGAAGCACCAGTTATTATGCACACCTGCAACATGAGCATTTTCTTTCCAATTGATCTTTCGCATCATGATTATGAATCAGCCATCAGCATTGTCGATGCTTGCTCACCACTTTCTTTTGGCACATCATGATTATGAATCAGCCATCAGCATTGTCGATGCTTGCTCACCACTGTCTTTTGGCACTTTGCAGGCATGTAACAGTGTGCATACATCTTTTGTTTCCAGAAACTGCTCTGCATTGATAAGAATCAGGGGGCCATACTCAAAAACCATCCTTTTGCACTGCCAAAAAATCCAAACAAGATGTTAGAGAAATAAATCGAGTTGTAACATATGGTCGCAGGTTGAATTTTCCTGTAACCTTTAATTGAGAATTTTAATAGCCAGGAAAAATGCCACTAAAATTTCAATTTAATGTTTCTTTTATATTAATTTTGTCTAGCCTTACATGTTCATTGTGTAGTTTTCTTATAGATGGTGATCCTAGGATGCCTATACAAACCATTGACCATGAGTATAAAATGAAATCGATCAATCAATGAGGATCACCACTATCATGCAAATAAGCGTGACAAATCAAATAGGTGGCCAACAAGATGGAGAAGCTTAATAAATTTGTGGTGCAGGTTGATTTATGGCCCTATTCACTGTCTTATGAATTACAATTGAATTAAAGTGTAATACTATAAACATTTCATCTTAAATTCCAGTATTGTTCTCACCTTTTTAGCATAATTCTCCATGGAGTTGCATGCCTTCAAAAGTAAATCGATTATTTCCAGCTGGGAAAAAAAGCAAGAATGAGCATTAGGTTGACTAATTGGCAAAGAACTGCAATACATGCATCATACACGATAAAAAGTAAATAAATAGAGAAATTATAAGAACTTAAGATTGATTCTGTCGGTGTATAAATTAATTGCACTCTAACTGCAATGAGGTGACAATTAGATTATCTCACTAATCAGTTTCCCAAAAATATAAAAAGGAAGAGGAAGAAAGTTCCATTTTCCTGTTTCTGTAGTTCTTCTGGACTGGACAAGTGTTTCAAAGGATATGATATCAACAACTAATTAGTTATTTATTGTTAGTCAGTCCAACAAATGGATTGCCAGATTGGTGCCTTTTGGTCTTTGGTTGGTCACTGATCCAGAAAACAGTGATCTAACATGCGTGATTGATTAACTAATTGCATCCAAAATTCCAAATGATGCGGCAGTAAAGCAAAACAACCTTTATAATCATTATCCATGCTAGCCAACAGTCAAATGCAAACCTGTGTGTCAGGATCTTTCAACTTGACTAATACTTCTGAAATAGCATGTTGACAAATGCTACAGCTATCCTCTTGGTGTTTTGCAGAGAAGATTTCCATTTCATGACAGAGATTGTATTTGCGACAGAAATCATCAGATTGCACGGAGGAAACATATGAGAAGAAAATAGAAGAATAGTAGTCCACCAAAGTGATGCACTGTGCAAAGCAAAACATAAAGCATTTAGAATTGGTCAAGTACCATAATTAAGTATTCAAGGATTTTAAGATACACAAAGTTTTACAAGCTTCTCCATGGCCAGAGTTCCACCACTAAGTAACAATACTGGGTGCAGTTAGTCAAATTAGACAGTCATACATACACCTAGAAATAGAAATTTGTGGTGCATGAATTTACACTATAATTATTCAAATTACATGACATGAACAATCTCTGCAATCATTATCTGTCCAATTGGCACTTGTGGTGGTATGCTGACCATTGAAAACAAACTATCCATATCCAAGTACAATAACATCTTTTAGATAAAAATAAGTGCAATTTATGCAGTCTTGCAACAAGAAACGTCCAAATAGATTATATTAAGCTTTCTAAAACAAAAGTCAATTTAAGGATTCACTCGAGTATGGAGAAAGTAAGAAGACATTTTATGCACATGTAAAGCCACCTGTACATACAGCATGATATTCGGTTGCAATGGTAAAATTCTCAGGCTAGCAACCACAAGTCAAGTCACAAGAGCATACATTTCAAGAACAAATCATGCACGGTCAGAACATTTCCAAATCCTTCATCCTAGGACTCCACTTGATGTCATCGACTACTATAGACAGAGATCACATGCTCAATTTCTCTTATAGCAAATGGGTGTGATAATAGCATTCAGCCAATCCACTCCGTTCTGCCTGCCTTCCAAAAAAAAAATCTCCCTGCTAGAATTTGCAACTCCACACTTGCTGCTCCACCAATGCTACCGAGGTGGATGTCCAGAATTATACATTATCATACAGAATTTAGACCAACACACAAACCACAAACAAAATCTTTCAGAGAAAAACTGAAGGTAGCACAATTGATGGAAAGAAGTGAAGGGCCAAAATTTTTGGTTTCCAATTCAACATCCAATAATGATCAGCCAAAAAGCTAAAGGTTACCTCTTGCTTGAAAGTAGTCAACCGAGAACAGGTTTTGTGAAGGATTTCAAGAATTTCAGTCTGGGTTTTGTTTTCAGCCATGTAATCAAGTGCCTGGGCAGCAAACTCCTCACACAATGTGCACACCTCATCTTTCCTGGTAGCATTGTTTGAAGTTTGAATATCTGTTTCTTGCTCCTGGTTTTTCATTTTTATAGCTGAAAAAGGAAGCACAGGATCAATAATGGGAATATTTTCAGAATTAAGAAGTTTCACATCAACAACCCTAGAAAAGGCAAATTATTTTCCAACCAGAAATGAAGCATCTTTAAATGGGAGAGTTGTTTTAGATCTACTCATCCATGATCATATAAGGGAGTCAAGGAGTTCACATCAGCAATCCTAGAAAAAGCAAATTATTTTCCAACCAGAAAGGACAGATTTGAAGCATCTTTAAATGGGAGAGTTGTTTAAGATCTACCTATCCATGATCATACAATGACATGACTTTGGCAAATATCAAATTTCAAGGATCCCACACTTTTTGCTTCTAATATGAGTGAGAATAACCCAAAAAGCGATCACATACAAGTGATGGACCTGTTATATCAAGAAGAATGGCTATTGTCACTGCCAGCATCCATTGCCAAAATTCCACTTTAGAGACAGTAACATTATAATATCTTTCTGATGCAGTGTAAAATGAAAGGCAGCAGGTTTTTTCCTACCCCCCCTAAAGAAAAAGAAGAAGAAAAACACATCTTAAGCTGTAAAACATCACCAAATTGAATATGTTCTGTTGGTGTACTCTGCAGAGTATTTAAAATGAAACTGCTAGTGGGATTAATCAATAAAACTGCTAGACATAAGTTCAGATAACACTGAGCTATAATTTAACATCTGACTAAACAGAACAGAACCATTTCTAATCAATTTCCCTGGCCAAGCAATAACAGAAGCAGTGCGTGCCAACATAAATTAAACATGTCATTGTTATGGCACTATAGTCACAATGTGCGGCTAACAGAGTTTCAAATTACACCACGAAACCATAGGTCCATCACCTGATGGTATACAATTGCAAAAGATTCTGTTAATTAGTATACAAAAAGGGTTAAGAGATTACCTGATATATCATAGGTTCCTGTGGTCGTCCTGAAAATCTCAGTGGCTGCCATTTGTCTAGCAGCAGTGGACCCAGCAGCACTTAGAGTGAGAAGAAATAACAGCCCTATTCTCATGTCCATAATAACCTAAACTTACATGAAGTTAATACCACAAGGAAAATTTTTCCAAGCATTAAAGAAAAATTCAAAAAAAAAAATTGATGACCATAAGAGAGAAGAATATAATTACTGCAGATAGAAGGAAAAACCAGCACCAGAGAAATTCCAAATAGGTAAAACTTAAGAGATCCAACTACTTTAAATCTGGATGCAGAACAGTTGCTAAGAAGTAAATTTATACTGCAAGGAAACATATTCTATCCATATTTTTATGAATTGGAACTGTCTTAGAATATCCTGGGAAGTAATATTTGCTTTTGCAATTAGAAATTCCCTGTAAAATCACATTCTTCTACTCTCTATCTATCTATCTATCTATCTATCTATCCAATCAACATTCATGATTAAAATCTTTTATAACTAGCTCTTTATATCCATAGTCCTACATCGAGCATTATACAAAGGCAGCCTCTACATTAACCTGTTAATTTCAGGAGAATTCTCATAACACGAGCATTATTCTTCGCAACAACTATTCAGTACAATAACAGCTAGGAGGGTTTAAATTCACTATCGGCAATAAGATTTTACAACTAGACACGACTTTGAGAGAGTCAACAATGATACTACGGAGCAACACCTTAATAAAAAAAAGTCATTGTCCCTCATTTTGGAGCAACTAGATTTTACATAAAAATTTATAGGCAAGTGATGGCAACACAGATTACGAGTTCCACAGATAGTGTGATTAAGGTAGTATTTGAGATTATAATAGCGGTTGCTTGCTTTTGAAAATGATTTTTATTTGGAAATATATTTTTCATTTTTTAACCTTTATTTTTTACTTCAACACATCAAAATGATCCAAAATTATATATAAAAAATTAATTTAAAACAAAAACAAACAAACACAGCCTAAGAATCAGGCTAATAGCCCTAATCTTCCATTTTTCGGCGATAATTTGCATCTTGTACTGCCTGATTAACTGTTAATTAGTAACTTCAAAGCTAAGATAACTAAATCTAATTAGCTTAGAAATCTATTAATAATTACCTTGTTTTAACCTGCATAAAAACAGTATAATTAAATCAAAAATAGGTTAATTAAAATTTGGAAACTAAAATTTTGATGGAATTGATTACCAGGAACCATATAAGAGATCAATAGAATACCGAAATAATCATAAGGAAGATTACCAAATCGCAATTTCGCCGGCGGTAAGAGGATTTTGATCGATGGAATTGAAAGCAGAGAGAGGGAGAGAGAGAGGTAGCAGTTCCTCTTCGGATTAGAGTGTCTGATCAGCCAAATAGACGAATTATTGTTCAGTTGCTTGCTGGCCCTGTTTTAATCCAATGACTTATGATCTTCTGTGATGAGGAGCAGATTAAATGCTTCTGACATGTGTCTACGTGTTACTATGGGGATGGAGGATTAGAGACAGAAGTGCGTTTATCGTTTTTAGTTGATTGGAAATGATACTGATGTGGCAAGATGTGAGTGGATGGTGGAGTTTTGACTTTGGTTGGGTAGTTAATGAAACAAGGAAGGAAGCGATGGTTATGAGAAGGAAAGGATATTAACTGAGGTTGGAAGGGGGTATTTGTGACGGTGACAGATATTGTTTATTAAAATGTTTTTTTTATTTAAAAATATATTAAAATAATATTTTTTAAAATTAATTTTTAATATCAATGTAATAAAATAATTTAAAAAATTAATTTATAGTAGAAAAAATTAAAATTTAGTGCGCGCCAAACAATCACTTAAATGGTGACCTTCCACTTTATTTCTTTTATTTTTTTTCTAACAAACAAAAGAAGGTGACGTGTAATATAAATCTTCAATCGATATCCAATTGGAAGGAAATGATTGAGTGCAAAGAATACTTGGTTTATTTGCATTTTGCACACTTGCTTTATGCCAATAAGATTGTTTATTCCATTTTATAATCTAAAAACAAATGAAAGATCATATACCAATGGAAAGGAAGTACAAATGAAATCCAAGCCAAAGTAATCAGTTTCTCGAGCCAGGAGGGCACTTTGCTTTCTTGATAGAGATCTCTCGGCAACAAGAATTCTCAAGATTTTTCATACCTTCATGATTATTTTTTCTTTTTGCACATTATTTTAATTTACAGAGTAACTCCTACCTTAATGGACAAAAGTCTCTCTTTTGTAGTTATGACAAGTGATGGTGGCAGTGTGGTTCTTTACGATTTATACCTTCTTGGTACTAATAAATATATCATGTAGTTAATCGATTGGTTATATATTATATTGATTTTATTTATGTAAAATATATTTATTATTAATAAAGATTTTTTTTATCTTTAATATTTATTTATATTTGATTAATAAATCTAATATTTAATTAATAAATATAGAGTAAAGATAAAGTCCAAATAACAAAAATACTTTGCAAATAAAATTATAAAAGTTATAATTAAGAGATTCTTATTGCATCAATGTATTATTCATAAATGATCCCAATCAATGTTTTATTAAGACTAGATATTGATTAGAGTTGTTGAGATCGATACATATTATGTTCATTCATTTAGGAAAGAAAACAATTGCTCTTAAGGTATAAAGAATATCTCAAACTAATATGTAGATACTTGTTACAAGACAATAAAAATAATCTTTTATTTGAAAGGATAGGATAAGAATGATGTTGATGCGCTCTCAGGACTATTTACTTGAATATCTAAAATTAGTTCTAATTTTTAGGATCTCTAATATTTTTTTTATTAACATGGGTGTCCGGGTCAGCTTGCCATGTAAGCCTCTAGTGACCCTGAGATTTGTGGGACTAGAACTGATGACCTCTAGAAAGTAAACTCATGACTTGACTAGTTGAACTACACCCCTCGGAGTTAGATTTCTAATATTCTTTTTTACTAGGTGGTGAATTTAATTTTTTATAAATAAAAAATATTATTTTAATTCATTTTTAAATAAATATTTTTTTAAAATAATTATTATCATATTTTCAAACACCTCAAAAAGCACAAGCACACTCGTGTTTCTTGAGTGTTGATCGAGAAAGCAATAAGTATTTGACAGGATGGTATCCTTAAGTATTGCTGTAGGTCAAGACATGATGGCTGCCATGGCCCAACACCAAATCATGATTTAGCCCAATCAAGCTTCCAGCTTTATCAAAGGGTCACCATTGCAAGGCCCACTGCAGAAACAACCTTCAATCTCCATGAGGATTGCAGGCCCACTTTCCCATCAGTCTTGTTGTACCCTCATTAATATATTTTGTAGAGACAACCTATTAATTAAGGACCCATCACTGTATATCATCTTAATCAATTATGGGTGTTCATATCAGCATCACAAAATGCATCTTTAACCTTACTTTAAAAAAAATATTTAATTTCCATCAACCAAATTAAAAGGAAGGCACATTTAATTATCACACAAAATAAAAGATGAAAAAAATCAGCATCACTCGGTCCTACCGAGTCCAAGACAGCTCTCCATAAATGGCTATGGCTTCCATGGATGAGAGGGTAATATTTTAATTCAAGTGCCGTGTAAGCAAATAATACTTTATTGTAAATGCATTTGCACTCCAGGCTATTGGATCGCATTTGCATCCCATATGGGGCATTTCAAGAAACAGTTTGACTATCACATCGTAAGCATGTGTCAAGTGTCATTGGATCACATGCCTTGCTCCTCGAAGTGATCATAGCTTTCTAGACTCAAATGTCTCATTTGTGTTCCAACTGATCTAGGCCATGGCCATGGCCATGAGCGAGCGAGCAAGAAAAAAAAAACATTTTGTTAATGAATTATTTTCTCACTGCCATCTAGGTTAAAGTCTCGGAAAAAGAGGCAATAAAACAAAATAACGCATCAATTCACGTATTATTAAAAATTTATTTATTTTTATGTTTTAAAATTGTTCTATTTTTTATTTCAAGTTAATATTTTTTAGTGTTTTCAGATTGTTTTGATGAGTTGATTTTAAGATATATTTTCGAGTAAAAAACACTTTAAAAAATAACTGATATCATATACCCAAATACCCCTAAATAATCAAGATTTAATTTTGTTGCCATTATTTTAAGTTTGGATATGCTACCGAAAAAGAAATTTATCATGAATATTTTATTAGTTAGAATATAGATAGCTTGCATAATAGTTTATTTTAATATATTAAAACGAGCTTCCATCACTTAAAAAAAAGTGTGCAGAGGTGCAAATCTTACCACCCAAACTAAAAAAAAAAGAGGCAATTCTTCTTTAACTTTGGCGTTCTTATCGAATTCTTGGATGGGGGCCATGCAGAGAAAGGCTCTAGATTGCCTTGCACGGCCTGGAGAATCCCTATGCTGAGAAGCACGAGTAAACTGATGAGCTTAGAGCCCGCCACTGTTAAACAAGAACTGGAAACAATGGTCAAAAAATGGGTAGCTATGATATCTAGAGGGCTTTGTTAGGTCACTGATGCTCTAGGGTGGGGCACCATGCACCTTCGCACAAATCTTTTTAAGTCAATGTATGACCAACAACGCATGTTCTATTCTATTCTATATATGAGGTGCAAGACTTCAATTAATTAGTAGTAATTCTTAGGTGCTCGCTCTCTTTCATTTCTGAAACCTTCTTGTCTAGTCTCTGAAACCCAGCAATGCTTAGGAGGAGTGCTACTCCAGACATGGACCTTCCACAGAAAGCCCTCCAGATTAAGCAAGATGACAAGTTTTTTTCCAGGCTTCTGTCCAGGGAAAGCTCCATGGCTAACCCTTCTTTTAGAGTGTATTATGGTGGGGTATCTGTTGGTGTTCCATTTGTGTGGGAGTCTCAGCCTGGTACCCCCAAGTACACATTTTGTGAAAATACACTCCCTCCTCTTACTCCACCTCCCTCTTACTATAGAAATTCTGATAAAAAAACCATCAAGAAACACTCAAGATCCAGTCTTTTACACTTGTTATTTTCAAGGAACAATCCCAAGAAAAACAACGTGTCCACTTCTGCAACAAATTTGTCATCAACCCCGTCTTCTGCATCATGGTCATCTTTGAATTCATCAAGTCTTCTGACTCCAAGAAAGTACCATGAGAGGAGCAGGTATTCTAGCCGTGGATCGTCATTTGATTCGAGGGTTTTTGAAGATGTTGAAGAATCACACATGGGATCACCTACTTCAACTTTGTGCTTTGGCATTAGCGGGAGAAATGCCAGTACCGGTGGGCTTCGAGGATGCTATGGTGTGTGGTAGCCAATTCTTAGTCATCGTTGTTGTTCGATCTGGCCTAGGAACTGTCTAGAAATTCTCAACATGTTTATGCTAATGTGTGTGTTTTTAATCTTCGGTGGTCTTAATTTTTCTGTGATTGTGTGACTTGAACAGCCATGGTTAATGAAATGTATTTTGAATTTGTTGAAAACATAGCTAGTTTATTTTGCTACTGTGACGTATCTAATTAATTCAGCGTCGTCTCTGTTGTTAGAACTTCAGCATCTTCCTCTAAATTCTGCACTCACCAATAATGAAATTACTTGAACCTCTGGCTCAATTTAGCAACCGATAAACACCGTCATAGCGTGCATGAAATTATCAGTACCCTACTGGTCATCCATCATCTCTAATTTCTTACTAATTACTATGATAATGCATTGCCTTAATGAGCATGATTCTCAAGCCCTCAAGAACACACTTGGTAGGGCATTAGCGTATTTTTGGAGGATACATTTTAAGGTGGGGTGCAGTTAGTAACTGATTGCCGAAAGACATTGTTGTTAGAAGTTTCTGTGTCTCTATCTCCACCTCTGTGATTATTTAATGCAAAGAGGATAGATTGGTACAGTTTCCTACCAAAATATTTAATTTCACCATAGCCCTTTTGCTAGGAATCTTTTGGCTCTGAGTTGTCCTCTGTCTCATATTGAAATCTTGTCATATTTTGTAAAAAGAGAACATCAAGCTTCTGCCTGTCTCTAAATAAGATCAATTAATGAGTTGACTCACTGACCACACAATTATTCAATCAAATGCATAATTGTTGCATGTATGTGTAATCCCTGTTCATCTTGCCTAGTTTAGGCATTATTGATTTGCTCCTTAAGACAAGATCAGATCTTGCTCATACAATCCAAAAAGCTGAGCATAAACAAAAGCAAAATCAGATCGAATACAAAGCTCAGTGAAATTTCTTCATAACCATGAATCAAAAAAAGTTCGTTCTTAGAAAAATCCAATTAGTCAATGTCATGGGCCCAAAGCATCTGTACTTTAAGAACCTAAAGAACAAAAGAGCAAAGAAAGATGCACTGCTAAAGGATCTCATTTTGTTCTTTCTAATGACTGACAAAGAAGACTAGATGAGACTGAAGAACCTCACAAGAAAGAAGATTCCAAAATGGAAATCCAACGACTAACAAATAACAGTTGCTCAAGCTTTGCTTGTGTCCAACTTGTCGGCAGTTCAGCCTGCTAGCATCACGAGCGTGTTTCACAGCTGTTCTGTGGGATTGTGGTCCATGTTTACCCATATGTTAGGGATTGATTTGGCTTTACACGGACAAACCATTAAAGTTTCCATGCTTAAAACTTCCAGATTCTTAAATCAATTACAGTAACTAGGCTCTTTCAGCTGCTTCAGAAGCAAGACAGCTTTTGCTTTTCTGTTCTTTCTCAACAAGTGTCTACAATATCGATGAGAGGCGAGATATTGATGAATTAAAATCAAATATCAGAGTCTTCATATGATAATTCATTGATGAAAAACTAGCAAGAAATCATCACACATTCTAATAAAATAGTTTTTAGAACTCAGAAGCTCATATCAGGGACAAGCATGTACAATTTCATCTGTCCCATCTGCATTACTATATAGATTGATATTTTTGTGTAAAAAAGTAGATTGATTATTTACAAAGCCTAAAATAGAACAATAATAAGCCGAGTCATGTCTGAAATTTTTATTCTCCAGCTCCTCAACAATCTGTGGTTGTATAGTTATCATCACTTAAACAAGTCTTTAGCAGCATAAAAATTGATCAGTAGTCGCATGTAAGCTGATGGAGACGGTTAAAGATAATCAATGCTTCCTAACCAAATTTGGTTACTTCATGAATTGCATTTGCTAAATAACTCACATTGCCTGTGGTAACACCAGCCATGCTGCACGTGACAAGTGCAGTCATATCAGACAGCTTATGTTATTCCTATAGCTCATTAAATTAATATAATAGAAAATGAAAAAACCTATCTTAGGACTAGATCTATGCATTATTTCTTAGAATAGGTTTACCTCATACGTCCATCAAGAGTCATGTAAATGTGAAATCCCCTTTGCAGCCGATCAACCTGCTCAGGGGTCAAGCCGGAGAAGCAAAACATCCCAACCTGCAATTTGGTAATTTTTTAGCTAAATGTTTAAAGTTAAATGCTAAAATTTCAGTTCCTTTTTCTTTGTCTCAAATACTCTGAACTTGAAGCAGCATGAATTGAACTACAATGTTAAACTACTAACCTGATTAGTTATGTGTTCCCAATTGAGCGAAGAACTCAATTGCTCAAGGCTTTTCCGCAGAGTAGTCCGCAGACTTTGAATGCGATTTGCCATCACCTTATTTTTGCATGTATGATCAGAAGGATTCGTGTATCTAATTGAGAAATAATAAAACAAAACAGGATAAAATAACTCGTGATAGTATTTACCTTCACCTCTTCGACCCAAAGTGCTTTCATATTAGGATCACTCAAGATACCTGAGACCAGTAATATACCATGAACAGGAGGACTGCTATACATTGCCCGGGCAATCTGCTGCAGTTGACTTTTAATTGCAACTGCTTGCTTTGCATCATTGCAGAGAACACTGAAAGAAGCAAAAGTAACTGATATCAGAATTCAAACCTAAAGACAAGTCAAGAGGGTGAGAGGTGAGGACTTTTAGGTTACTTGAACAGCAACCAGACCATACCATTTGACTATCATTCAATGGCAGTGAAGATAATTCGGTATGGTTTAGGACTGTGTCAATTACTTTCTCTGATTTTGTGTACTATTTTATGCTTATCACTACTCACAATCTATAATTAACTCAAACAGGTGCGAAAGCTAGCTCTCAAATAACTCTCTGCTCTAATAAACCAGGAATAAAACCAGTCTATTCCAACCTATGACAATGAAAAATTTACACACAACCTCAAAATATAATCCAGAATGTGCACATACTTGAGACAACCAACTCGATGTCCATATAATCCCATGTTCTTCGCAAAGGATTGAGCACAACCTATTAAGTTCCCATCTTCAACAAAAATCCGGATTGATTGGGCATCCCTGTCGAGGTCCCCACTTGCAAAACCTTGATAAGCCATGTCAAAGAAGGGGAAATGATTTTTTACCTAAGAAGAAAAAAAAAAACAAAGACAGACTTAAGTTGACTATCTGGATATGCAGAAATGTGGCGAAACACAGCATCTGGTATAGTTACCTTAAAAAGATACGAAATTTCTCTCCACTGTTCCTCGGTAGGGTCAACCCCAGTTGGGTTGTGAGCACAAGGGTGGAGTAAGAAAAAAGAACCATCTGGGGCATTCTACAGAAGCCATCAAACAGAGTAACTAATGAAACTCGACAGTTGTTTTTACTCCATATGTTGCATGGATTAATATAATGCAGCATATTTAGTGCTCTTCTCAGCAAGCAGACATATTCAGAAAGGGAACAGTTAAGATAGAAACGGCAAATGTCAGAGACAATTCATGATTAAACAATGAGTAATGTAGAGATAACCTTCTCATTGCTGATTTTTTCATGTGCCTCTTAGTCAAATGACATGGTGAGTGTATGAGAGACAATAAAAATCTTTTGAATTAACAAATAAAGAATTATCTGAGTGACAAATTCTAGTAAACTGCTATACCTTGACATCATCCATAAGAGCAGAAAAATTTAAACCCTTTGAATCAGGATGGTAGTAGTGAAAAGTTCTCTCTGGAACGAGGGCATCTCTCCATATGTTATGGTGGCTATACATTGCGCAAGATTGAAGGTCATTGACAGAAGGGAGCTCATGCATTAGTCCAATTTAAAAAACCAGCTTCATATACCTGAGAAATAACCAAGTATACCAAACAAACTTACTTGGACCAAGTTGGACCAGTCATATATATTTGAGATCCAGGATAGAAACGCCTCTGGAACTCAGCAAAGAGACGACATGCACCGGTTCCTGATAGAGCTTGAACTCCAGCAAACCTCCCTTCTTTTATAATGTCCGAATTCTTTCCATAAACCAATTTGACACTCTCCTCAACCAGTTTTGAACTCACTGCAGAAGAGACCGACTCCCTGCCAATACCTCTAAAAAGTTGAGACTAAAAAACATTCTGCAGCAGAGAGGAGTTTTCGCGAAGAAGGAGAAAGCTTACATTCAACAAAATGGTTTCTGTGATTGAACAAATATATTTGGAACATGTGGTAAGCATGACTAACCATTTCTCTGTAAATTTTGCCTAAAAGTTTTGCTCAGTAAGAATGAAGCAAATCCACATTTTACTCCTTCCTTTTATAATCAAGAGGTTACTTATACAGATAGATTGACACACGAGATTAGACTAATTCAGGCACCATAATCACTATTGACAATTACCATTCGAGAACAACCATGATTAAGGTCACTAATATGTTGAGATTGTCATTTTGAAGTTATATCTGCAGTGACCATAAAGTAAACTATTTATGCTAGAAACAAGAACAACATCACACAAATACATCAAATTATGAACCTTCAAGTTACAGAGAAGTTTTGGACAAATGAAAAGAAAAGTAAGTGAAAAGCCAAGTTCACTTCTTGATACTTAGAATTGGGATTTCTAAAAGATAGAACTGTAAATGAACACATCAAACTTAAAAACAGTATCTTGATGAATACCAAGCTAATGCACTATATACAAGAAATTTATGCAAATGAAACTCACAAGAAGTCACAACCAGCAATCTTTGCCTCAGCCTCTCTAACACATTGAAGGACAACAGGTTTCCCTTCATCATCTCTATAAGCTCCCTAAAAATTGAAGCAACAGGATACTATCAATTCACAACCCACAAAAGACTGTATAAGAAACACCATCAATGGATCAATAAATAGTAGGAATAGAAAGATATACCACTCCAAGATTGATCTTTGTGGGACTAGCGTCAGCAAGAAAAGCCTCAGTAACACTAGTAATGGGATCTTTTGGAGCTGGGACTACATGATCCCACCATTTAAGTGCCTTGTTGCCTGCTGACGTTGAGAAGCATCTTGATGTTCTTGTCAAAAAGCACTTCCACATGATAAATAATCTTCAATCTCAGCTAACCCAAGAAAGCGAGTAATGTCCTTATATTCATCTTGCATAGAGAGGGAGGGTAGCTTAAGTGGGCTGTCATTTATCTCTTCCATGGTTTTTCTAGCAAATGTTTTCCTGTGGGCTAATGGTATTTGGTTCTAAAGCTAGCACCAAGGTTTACTAGTTCGCTGGTAATCTTTCCTACAGAGCCAACAGAAAGTGCTTGACTTTGATGGCTCTTTCTTTTCACCCATCTTTCCTGTATATCTTGTCGGGTTTATCCATAGTTTTTAAATCCTTGTTAGTTTTCCGTTAATTTGGTGCTGATTTTTCCCTTTTTTCAAATACTATCCAGAAAACTACAAACATATATAGCACTGTCACCAATAAATTACATAGGCACATAAGAAGGTTTAGCCTAATGATTATGTATTTATTAACTTTTTTTTTTAGAGTGTATTTGGAAATAGGATAGATTTGTATTTTTAAAAAATATTTTTTAGTATTTTTAAATCGTTTCAACGCACTAATTTTAAAAATAATTTTTTAAAAATAAAAAATATTTTAATATATTTTTAAATAAAAAATACTTTAAAAAATAACATTTACTATATTTCTAAATAAACCCTTACTAATTACAATTTTTCAATTGTTATTGTGTAATTGGGAAAGATTATTACATTAGAAAACTTGGAACTTCTTAAATCTTCTATTGAATAAAAATAAATAAATCATATTGGCCAAATCTAATTAATCTAAACCGAACCTATATATAGTTTGCTTGATTTGGTTGAAAGATAAGAAAGCAAGGTTGAGAATTTAAATCTAGAGAAATCTGAATTTTTTTTTTATAATATTGTTGTTATTTAATATTTTTAATTGCATATGACTCAAGTGAATTTTTTAGTCAACGAAGATGCCAGTGGTTGTGAGTTTTATTTGACTAAAATCTCCTGCACTACATCACACAAAATCTTGTCACTAGTGAGATTTTTTACATGTTTAAATCTTATAGATATCCTTATTTTATATTATACACCATTTTTATTTAATTCTCTTTCCTTTTAATTCATAAAAAACTCTCCTTTTATATATTTCCAACTGCCATATCTATAGTTATTGGATTGCTTATATTTCCAACTGCTATATATATTTGATTTTTTTTGTTTGAAAATTAAATTAAAGTTACAAATTTTAAAAAAAATGTTAATTTATAAATTTAGTATTAAAAAGGTACGTAGATGCTCTACTATCTTTCTATAGGCTGAAAATCTTATTGTGTTTAGGAAATGATAGTGATATCTTATTAGTTATTTGTGGATCTTATTTTGAACAAAGGAATATATACAAATTGAAAAGAAAAAATAAAATTTATAACCCACTAAAGTGATAAAAATATAACAACATAAGATTTCTCTCCACTCGTATATATCTCTTTCTTCAAAGAAAATATTAGAGAGTAATTAATATTATATTTTCCGAGCATCATCAAATTCATGGTTTCAAAGATGAAAAAATAAAAATAGATACGGTAGATATATATATTTTCATTTTAGATTTAATAAAATAACTCAATGGTTTTTTTATTTAGTTGAGAGTGATTATTGATAACAATAAATGGATTTAGATTAAGGAAAACAAAACTCAACATTAATTTACCAAGCATAAAAATAAAATCATGTTTAAAATGTATTAAATGGAGTATCCAAAAAGGAAAAGAAAATTAAGTAATAACTAGACGTCGATGTACCACACATTACAGCAATTTCTCAAATATATAATCTTTTGAAAACATATTTGATATTATATATAAGTATGTTAAGCAAAATAGTAAATTAAATTACATAAATTAACAATAGATATTTAATGAGATTACTTACAATGATTATTCAAATCTATTCATATTTAAAAAGTTATCATTAATAATTGCTTCAAATTAAGTTGTTAATCCATAATGTGATCTTCTATTACAAAAATTATTGTACCTATATATATGGTAGTATTCTTTCTTTTATTTTAGAATTGTAAAAAACCTTCTGTTTTTGAAAAACATTCTGTAGAAAACTCCTATAATGAAAAGACAGATAATTTAAATACATCAAATATTATATATATGAAAAAATATAAAATATTTTATTAATAAGTTAAGACCATTAATTAAATGACGTGCTGTCTTATTAAAAAGGATAAATAAAACTATTTTCTATTTTTAAAAATTAGATACTTGTTTATTGAGAAAATCTTGTTATTTGAAAAAACAATATATATGTATTTTTGTTCAAAATGTATTTTTTTATAGAGAAGACTCTATTTAATAAACTAAAATCATTAATGAAATGATTTTTCTTATTAAAAAGGATAAATGAAACTAGTTTTTATTTATTGAAAATTAAATACTTATTTGTTGAGAAAGCCTAAAAGGGTTGTTGTTTTTTAAAATATGTATTTTCTTTGAAAATGTACTTTTTTATGAAGAAGTTATAGAAGATTCTATTCAAAAAATTAAAACTATTAATGGAATGATATGTTTTATTAAAAAGATAAATAAATATATTAAACATATGTTTGCTGAGAAAATCCTAAAAGGGTTGTTAAAAAAAACACATCTTAACTTCAAAAATAATAATTCCTAAGAGTAAAATTTGAAAAAAAAAACGGGTTGAAAAAGTACCTTTTTTATATAAGGAAGTTACAGAAATTCTATTCAATTAATTGAGATCATCATTGTTATGAAAAAGGATAAATATTAAAACTATTTTCTATTTATTAAAAATTAAATACATATTTGTCGAGGAACCTAAAATGAAAGTATTAAAAAAGTAAGGTAGAGTGGGGGATTAGAGTTTTGTCATAAAAGTTTAAAACTTTGAATTCCAATTTTCAATACTTCAAAAATCGGTACCATATACAATATATCAAAGAACATAAATTAAAAGGATGAGGATAGAGAGAGAAGCACATATTTTTATAATGGTTCGGACAATCAACTACTCCATTATTATTTAAATATTCATTTAAATATTCACTATCAACTCATATTTTTTTAATAAGTGAGACTTTACTGATTATACTAATCTTTTTGTAGGATTAAGATTAAAAAACTTTACACAATCTTTTTCAAAGATCAAGATCTAAACCTCTCGATTGGCTCACAACCAAAGATTACCCAAGCAGTTTAAGTGCTACTTACACTTTCACAAAAAATAAAACTCTTATAAGAGTTATCAAACTTCACAAAAAAAGATTAGAAAGGATTACGCTAAAATGTTTATAAAATTGTTTACAAGCATGGATCAACAACTATTTAACAATTGAAAAAATGCCTAACTTATTAAGATTAACTTCACACCCATGAACAACCTTTCTCTTATAAAACATTTAAGCATAATATCTTTCATAGGAGTTATGATTCACAAAGAAAGATCTTGGATAATGAAAAATATCCTCAAGGGGTATTTCAAAAACATTGGATAAAATGTTATTTGTAGGTGAGATAGAAAAGTGAGAGGATTCATCTAGTGATAAAGAAGTAGTTTATGAAGAAGAAATTACCTTATAATTTGAAGAGGTAAAGCTGTGTTTTTTTTTCTAGGAGGCATTGTCGAAGGATTTGGAGGGATAAAAGCAAGATGTTTATGAGAGCTTTGTGAATGAGAAGAGAAATATAGAGAAAAAAAAGATTTCTTAAGCTTTTGATATAACAAATGCTATTTGAAAAGGGATTTGACCTTGAGCTTTGGATGCAAGTTTTTATTTTAAAAATATAACATTACATATAGGAAAAAGAAAAGAGTGTCATATATGATATAATAAATAAATGTAGGTTTACTTGTTAGAAGCGGAAATGTAAGAAAAAGACAATAAAGAATAAATTTTGTGCAAGAAAAAAGTAATTTGACAAGATCATTTAATGTAACTCTAAACATTTTAGAGGTAAGCCTATTTCTTACACAAGTATTTTCATCTTAAATGAAAGACTATTGAAGATCTAATATTTAATGTACACCAAATTTTTCTTTGCTTAAAAAGTCTTTTTCATATCAAACAATCTTCTCTCATGTTTGGCTGAAAAGTAAGAACAACAAGTCTAATGGTTTATTCTTTTATAGCCAACTAGTTTCTTTTTAATTGGTCAAAACTTAATGATCCATATATTTCTCTTTTCCAAAAGACCAAAATAAAATTTTTCTTCCAACTAAGCTCATTTTCATTAACTTGTTCATGCATATACAAGTTATTAAATGCTTTTCATACAAGCATAAAAGAAATTTTATGTAAGCATGCAAGTAAATAATATTCTCACATATACATGCTAAATATGCATCACACTAAGTATAAAACAAGAACGATAAGATTGAGTTAAAAGAGGATTACCAATACCTATTTCAAGACAAAGAGCACAAAATTTATCTTCATTTAACAACTTCGGGAATATATCCACAATTTTATTTTTAGTGATCACAAACTCTAAAGTAATATCATTCTTTTAAATGTCCTAGAGTGTTAGATGAGATTCTTGGTCAAGTTAATTGCACTAATGTTTTTATCATAAATTGGAATATGGTCTAACTTAAGACCAAAGCCCATTAAAGCTTGCTTGATCCATATTATTTAGGCATAATATGATTTAATGATAATATATTTAGCTTCGTAGTGGATGTTGCCACTGAATTATGCTTTTTAATAGACCATGGAATTAAGGCATATCCTAGAAATTGACAAGTCCCACTAGTGCTTTTCCTATCAATTATGCAACCAATAAAGTTAGAGTTCAAATAACTAGTTAAATCAAAATTGTACATTTGAGGGTACTAAAGATCCAAATTGGTTGTGACTTTTAGATATCTAAAAATTACTTAATGACACGAAGGTGAGACACTTTAGGATTGGTATGAAATCTAGCACCTAGATAAACACTAAACATAATATTAGGTCTACTAGTCATCAAATAAAGCAAGCTAACAATCATAACTTGATATTTCTTGATGTCCACCAATTTTCCATACTCATCTTTGTCTAGTTTGGTGGTCATGCTGACCGGGGTAGGACATGAACTTACAAACTCCAAATCAAATTTCTTTAGTAGCTCCCTAGTATACTTGGCTTAATTTGTAAATATACCATTTGAAGGTCCATTTTCCTGTTTATCATCTGTTAATAGATGATCTGATAACATTTTACAAATACTAATCAGTAACCAAATAAATAAAGAATGCAAAAAACTTAAATTCACAAAGTATTTGGTTATGAAGGGAAAACCTTTTGAAGAACTCTTTAAAAGATAAAAAAAACCCTTTGGGACAGCCAAACCCAGGATAGACAATTTATTCACTAGTTTGAATGATTACAAGAGGAGTATCTTTGAACATAACCCTTTGTGTCTATACTACCTTACTTGATGAGACAATGAACCATGTTATATCTCTTACTGTAGTAGCTTGCCATTACATTTGACGATCTTCAAACTATTATCATCCTAACTGGAACCTCCAGTTGCTAACAATTCACACAAGAACTCTCCTTAGAAGTATGTAGGCTCTCCAACTCTTTAAGAACCAATTCTCCTCAAGAATTTCCTACACACTCTTTGTGTGTCAAGAGTATGTGCTGCAAAACTCTATGTAAACTCCTTAGTTGGTTGGCATACTTGCTTCAATATAATTGATGCTTTTACATTTTGAAATTCTCCTCAAGAATTTCCTACACACTCTTTGTGTGTCAAGAGTATGTGCTGCAAAACTCTATGTAAACTCCTTAGTTGGTTGACATACTTGCTTCAATATAATTGATGCCTTTACATTTTGAAACTCTCCTCTAAAGCACATAGCACACACCTTTCTTCAAACTTAACCTTCTTTATATACATGTCTTATGTGATAAGGATAAAGATAAGAATAATCTTCAAATTTCCAAGTATGTCACGTTGGTAACATACTGCTAACATGTTTTAAGAAAACATAGATAAAGTTATCTTCGGATAACTTTTTCTACTCTATCTGAACTTATCTCTTAAATAATCTAAACTAATTAGATAATTACAGAGAAGATAACACTAATTAATCTTGATAAACTTCTATCTTAGCCAAATGATTTTTTTACCAACCGTAAAAAGATTTTCACTAATCTAAGCTAACAAAATGACATTTACACCATCTTTATCTTTCTTGATTTCTGAGGAAGAAGGTCAATTCTCCCATCATACTCATCTCAAATTCTTTATGCATATAACTTTCAAAGTCGTTGCACAAAGATTCATTAGTAGCACCAAATAAAATATCATTAACATAAATTTTCACAATGATTAAATCATGTTCTTTGGATTTCATAAATAATACTGAATCAATTTTTTCATGTTAAAGCCTTTTAAAATAAAAACATTTTCTTAATCTCTCATACCAAGCTCTAGAAGCTTGCTTAAAACCATATAAAATCTTTTTGAGTTTAAGAACATGATTTGAAAAATTATGGCTTTCAAAACCAGGAAGTTGCTCAACATAAAATTCTTTTTGAATATAACCATTTAAACATGCACTTTTTACATTCATTTGAGAAATTTTAATATTCTTAAAATATGCAAATGCAAGCAATATACGAATTGATTCCATTATATCTACGAGGGAATAAGTCTTATCAAAGTCTATTTCTTCTTCTTGGTTGTATCCTTGGGCAACCAAACAAGCTTTGTTTTGGACCACTTCTCCAGATTCTTAAAGTTTATTGTGAAAGATTCATTTGGTTCCAATAATGGAATGACCTTCGGGCTTACAGATAAATTCCAATACTTGATATTTTTCAAATTGACCAAGCTCTTCTTCTATTAAGAGTATCAAATACTCATCACACAAACCTTCATCCTTGTTTTTAAGTTCAAGTTTATAAATAAAAGCAATATTACCAACTTGATTAATGATAGAGGATTTTGTTCTTACTCCACTTGATAGGTTAGCAATTATAGTATCTTATGAAAGTCATCTTGGTTGTTGAATTGCTTTGAAAGACTTTGTGAAGATTCCTCTTGCTTATGGTTATTCTGTTGTTTAATCATCATTAGATGATCTTCTCTTTGATCATCCTTTATCATGGTGTCATTTTGATTTTTATTTTGAATCAACCCATCAAAGATAATATCTATACCATTTTCTTATTCATTTTTAAGATAAAAAGGGCTAGACTCATCAAATACAACATAAATACAACATGCATGGATTCTTCAATTACTAGAATTTTACAATTATATACTCTATAAGATCTATTAGTAGAAGAATAACAAATAAAAATAACTTCATCAGATTTGGAATCAAAATTTCTAAAACTATTTTTGGTATTTAAAATAAGACATTTTGATCCAAATACATGTAAAATAAAATATTGGGTTTTTGCTTAAACCAAATCTTGTATGGAGTTTTATATAAAATCAGTCCAAGAAAAATCATTTTGAAACATAGAAAAAAATATTTATAGCTTCCACCTAAAAATATTGAGGAATCTATACTCATTTAGTATAGTTCTTTTCATTTCTTAAAGTGAGCTATTTTTCCATTCAACAACTCTATTTTTTTTATGGAGTTCTAGGAGTTGAAAATTCATGCTTAAAGCTATTTTCTT
Source organism: Populus x sibirica (assembly GCA_019202695.1). Lineage (NCBI taxonomy): Eukaryota > Viridiplantae > Streptophyta > Magnoliopsida > Malpighiales > Salicaceae > Populus > Populus x sibirica. Next base: position 211,390 of record JAGMVL010002113.1, read on the forward strand.
TACAAAAATTTTTGAATGCAAGATTTTAAATTCTCCACCATATCACTTTTAATTATGGAAATCAAACATCATTTTTCATTTTAAATTCTTTTGCAAATTTTTAAAAAGCTTGAAGTTTCTCATCTTTATGTGCAAGAAATAAAACCTATGTAAACCTAGTATAATAATCTACTATGACAAATACAAATCTTTTACCACTAAGACTTGAAACACATATAGGATCGAGAATATCCATATAAATAAATTGTAGTGATTAATTTGTGGAGACTTAATTCCTAATTTTAAAGAAGCTTTTGACTTGCTTTTTATATAGACAAACATCATAAATCACTTTTTTTGTTGTACTCTAGATACGGAAGTCCTTTCACAAGCTCTTTTTTTGAAAACTCTTGAATTAATTCCATGTTGATATGTCCAAGCTATATCTGAACTTATGGTGTACTGTGATTTAAAACAATAGTCTTTTTTTTTTTAATTTTTATCTCGACTTCTCAAATTAATAATTTAAGGGATCTTATCTCATAAATACGCAAAAATCTTATTTTTAAAAACCAATGGCCAATATACAACTATATTATTTACAAGAAGAGTCCTAATTAAATAAATTTATTCAACATTAGAAATAAAATAATAAGTTTTAAAAGTATATGAAGAAAAATGTAATGTTATTCAAAACCTACGGGGGCTACTGTCCTCCCCATTACCTTCAAGGATCCGACACTGCAACTAGTGTATACGGTAGTTTTGTTCCACTCGGTAAGTGTGGTTTTTGTTTGTGTAAAGGTTTTCTTCTGGACTACTTTTGAGGTCTAGTGACTTAATTCATAGGATTGGTAATTTTGTTTTTGTAGTCTATATGTATATTTGTTCAGAAAGGAAAAGACTAACACAGTAAAATTAAAATGAATACTTTATGATTGACACACGAAAAGTTATAATAAAAGTCAATTGAATATTGTAAAAGAAGAAGAAGAAGAAGAAGAATGTTGCACCCGGCATCGTGGTGGCCCTAAAAATAAATTTGGTTTTGGAAAAAGAACAGATATCTGACTTTTTGTTCTTTTAAGGGAAAAGGTTTTGTCTAAGGAGTCGCCACCTAGTATTACGGTCACTAGGAACCCTAACTGGTCATCAGAGATTCTATGGTTCAGGATTGGTTACGTAAAAGGGAAGATATTATCACCCCTTAAACGTTTCCGCCCGGAGTGCATCGCATTGTTGGTTTTGTCTTAAATTGCTAAATATTTATTAGTTTATGCTATGATAATTTGCTTATAACATTCCTGACTCTGACGTCAGTGAATATTCACATAAAAGAAAAATTTATTTTTTACGCGTGCATATTTTTTTTTTTATTTTCTAGCTAAATAAAATAAAATACAATGAATAAAAATAATATAAATTTAAACCGGTATTTTTATTCCTGACTCTGGCGCCAGTGAATAAACCAATAAATTTATATTATTTTTATTTATGCATACACATTTTTTATTTTTTTATTTTTTTTACTTTTCTGTTTTTTTTTGGGCTGGGTCCAACTCAGCCCACATGGGCTGGGCTGGACCCAGCCAGCCCGGCCCGGTCACTGGCCCAAGCCAGTGACCCGGCTGGGCAAAGGCATGCACCACGCGTGCGTGCACAGTAAAGGGCTAATTAAATTTCACGGCAATAGCGTCAAATGATATTGCAAAGCAGGAAGAGAAGAACTTACCTGGTCTGCTGGAGGCGAAGGCGCGTGGTTGCTGATCGACCAGCCTCTTTCTTGCTTTCCCTTCCTCTATTCTTTTCTTTCTTGTTCTCCGGCTCTTCTCCGTGTTTGTTGGCCTGGCTTGCTCTCTGATTTAGGAGACGGAGGCGTGATGGATGACCGGCCAAAGCTCTGCTTCGGTTCCTTTGTATGCTCCTGTGTTGTCCTCTTGTTCTTCCTTTGTTCCTTTTTTTTTTTGTTCCCTGGTCACTCTCTCAATACTCTGTCTATCCCCTGTTTTTCTTCGTCTTTTCTCTGTTTTTTTATTTGTATGTTATGCTTGAATTCTGGGACTAAACCAAAGCTGGGTTTAGCTCTCTGTTTCCTTCCTTTTGTTCACCCCGTTACCCCTGGCTTTTTTTCGTGTTCCTCCCTTCTTCTGGTTCTTTTTCCCCGTCTCTCTAACCAACCTCTGTTCTTCGGTGCTCCTCGGTTTATATAGAGCCCGGCAGGTTGGTAACGGGCGGTAGGCTGAGGGTCGACCACCATTAAGGCGCCCATCACTGAAACCGACGGACGATTACTGCTGCAACGTCTCTCTGCCTTGACTGTAGAAAACGGTCGCTGGCTTAAAGAAGAAGAAGATGAACAGCGTCTTCACAACGACGTCGTTTGGAGATAAACAGTGGCCATTTTCGTTTTGACCCGTGAAGTTTCGAAAATGTTATAATTAAGCCCCTGGTTTAAACCGTAATTTCCCCTGCATTTCGGCGCATATTACAAGTTAGTCCTTGGACTTTAATCTGTTTCAATCGTGCCCCCAATTAACCCCAAACTTTGCTATTTCTTCAATTAAGTCCCTGATTTCATTAATTTAATTAAATCCAAAGTCTAATTAAGTCTAAAACTTATCAATTCTCCAATTAAACCCCTGATTGGATTAAATAAATTAATTCCAAGCTTAATTAAGTCTCAAAACTTATCAATTCTCTAATTAAACCCTTAATTGGATGAATCAAATTAATTTCAGGCTTAATTAAGTTTCAAAATTTATCAATTCTCCAATTAAACTTTTGATTGGATGAATTAAATTAATTTCAAGCTTAATTAAGTTTCAAAATTTATCAATTCTCCAATTAAACCCTTGATTTGATTAATTAAACAAGTTAAAAAATTAATTAAATCTTTAAACTTCCAATCATGTTGCCCTTAACCCAAATTTCATTTTTATTTTTTTCATCATCATTATTATATATTTTTTTCATCATTTTTTTTCATCATTTTCTAATAAATAAAATAATAATAATAATAATTAAAATAAAATGGTAAAAAATTAGATTACGACAAAGAAGAAGAAGAAGAAGCACACAATTCACAGGTATTCTCTTAGAAAAAAGAGTTGCATATATATAGTACACAATTGAAATGTAATAATCACATGATTCACCACACTTACAGGAGTTTAATTTCTCACAAGAAGATGGAAACCCTGCCTTATTTAACAACACATTGCTTGAAAAATAATCAAAGAAATATTTCTATATTATGCAACCCAATTAAAGAACAAACATTTCAGTTCACCGTCCTGCAATTCAAACGAATTTGTCCTTGCTTTCCAGTCAATGGCTTTATATTCCCCATCTTCACCATAGAATCTGCAAAATCTGTCCAGAAAGCCTTGGCATTTGAGCTATAAGCCTTCACCAAGCTATCAGTTGAGCCTCCATTGAAGAGTGCTTGATCAGAGTGAAATAACCCTCTTTTCTTCAACAAATCGTTATAGTATCTAGCATCAAAGTATGAAGGAGTTGGGTTTAGAGGAGCAAGGTTTGAGTCACCTCCAGTGCGTGGACATGTTAATTTGCGTTCTCGTGCAAATTTAGGGTCAATGTTAGTTTCATTGTAGATTCTGTCTTTGAAGGTAAAACACTGTGCAAACCCTATAGTGTGGGCTCCAGAGAGAACTACAAGGTCTTTCTTATTTAAACCATGTTTTTTAAAATTGTTGATTAGGTCTGGGAGGTCCATAAACGGTGCTGGGATGTCATTGTTCGCGGTGGTTTTGCTAGCTGTGGTCGAGTCTCTTCTCCCTAGCTGCACCGCCCATGTTGGCCCTCCTAGCTGCACAATAGACAGATGGGGAGAGAATCACGTGAAACAAAAAAGAAATGATCACAAACAAATACAATGTCTAATATGGCGAATGAATTCACTGTAATCGGAATAATTTGGAGAATTCTCAACCCTAAACCAAAGTACTTCAATGTGAATGAAAATTCTATATTTTTAGAAATGAACGACATCAAATATATAATATAACCCTAATGGATACTGAACCGAATCATGATATACAGTAGGAAAAAAGCCTTATGTCTTTGAATGTAGAATACGGGCTGGTACGAGACATGCTCATCAAAACAATATTAGTTGACTACGTATGACAATTTGTCTAAATTAATTACATGGAAGACTAGAAATGATAAATTAAGTACATACCGCAACCACGGAATCACGAGCTGCTACTGCTAAGATATCTGCGCAAGAGACCACCGGACGTCCACAGGCTTTGTCCACTTCCAACTTGATTCGGTCAATAACTTCAAATCCTCTAATTGAGTTGATGTTAGGGTTCGCATTCTTTTCACTATCAAAGGCGGATGTTGAATCCAAAAGAATTGATGCATCACAACCCTGTATGATCATAAGTACAGAAACCAAATCAATCATAAGAACATGTAATTGAGACTTATCATGGGATAATTAATTAGAATATGGGTTAGTGCAATACATTGACAAAACAATCATGGAAGTGTAGACGTAGTAGAGAAGCACCCATGCGTCTTTCGTTGTAAACTGCAGCCTCAACAACTCGTTTGATAGTTGGTAAAGCTTTGGGACACACATAATCATAGTAATTTGGAGATAGTACTTTTGAAGAAGAAGCTGTGGTAGCAAGAGCCAACACAAGGAACAAGGTAGAAATTAGGCTGAAGATGCCAAGTGAAGCCATGTTTTAGTCACTAGATTGAACCCCAATGAACTCCAAACCTGCGGTGATATATTTAGTAAACAATTCTCTTTGCCTATGGGTTAACTTCAAATGGGTATTTATAGACAGGGAGAGGGAAATTAAGTCATGCATGTTGTTAATATTATTCTAGGACTTGGCCAATCTTGTGACTTCTGAGAAGCTTCAAATTATCAAAACCGCCATTGTCATGGCCATGGATATAAATGAGGTAAATAGCGTGTTCTCAAAAATGGTATGATTTGGTCATTACAAGTTATCTAATGACTGCTTCCTTTATTGTTTTAACTACTCCCATTTTTTATTCAGATAATTCTTCTACATGTGATGAAATTTTCAACGCACCTAATTTAATTTCCTGGCTTTTGCTAGACTTAATTAATACAAATGTGATCATATAACCCAAAGTAACAACACAAAGTAATTGATCAATATGCAAAAAAAACAAAAAACCTTAGGTGACAACACAGGCTTCCACTCTTGTGACATATGCAATGCTTGGGCGCAGGGCAAGAAAAAAAATTAATTAATTTTTTATAATTTTTAAATGACTAAAGAAACTGAAATGCTAAAACCCCAGGTAGTATATGCTTGTTTTTTCCTAAGGTATACATTAGCTAATTATGTTCACGAACATGGTGATGAAGTTTGAAATATTTTAAAAGTAGGGATGTGTTTGTTTCTTTTGTTGACGTTACTTTTTATTTTATGATTTGATGTTATTCTTTGGAGCGGTTTTAGAATATATTTAATGTTTTTTTATGTAATAAAAGCTTTTTAGTTAGGTTTTTTGTTTTAATAAAATAGTCTTTTTTAGTTTTTATTAGTTTGATCAATGCATGAAACAATATTGTTAATTATGGATTTACAAGACTTGTTCATAACCATGTTTAGAAAATCAATTTTGAATTCAAATTGCATGAATATTTAGGCTACTCAAACTTGATAGTTTTTTAAATTGAAACATTTTTGATGATTTAATGTTGTTTATTAGAGTTTTTAGTAATCATAATACTAGATAGCGACTTCCTATACAACCAAAAACCTTCGTGAACCTACTTGGAAAGGATCTCTGCTACGTTACACTAGAAATAAATTGAATGGCTAGAAATAAATTGATCTTCCATGATGAGCTGCCGAAATAGAATACAACTTTGGAGTTAATTCTACATCATTTAGCCTTACGATTGAAACAGATGATGGAAACTTTAGATACACGAGTATTGACTTGTTCAGAGAACTAGAAGGTATAATAAAATGGACTAACAATTAAGCAATGACCTTCATGGAGAGCTTCTTCTTCTAGCTTAAACAACTTTAATCCTGTAAGCTGTGGCCTGCCCCTTCTCTTGTATATATCGTGTTCTTTCTTTTGCTTGGTTGCCATCAGCTTAATGGCACTAGCTTTATTAATAAATCCTCTCAATTATTATAAAATAATAATAATAAAAGAAAGATATATAGCAGCATGGAATCGGAAGAAAGTGAGACCTATATTTTATAAATGTAATAAATCCATTAACAACTTAAAACTATAACAGATAGGAGTTTGAATCCTGATAATCAACAGATGCAAGTGGAATTCCACTCATAAGCATTCCTCATACACGCCATGCATGTAAGATGAAACTTGCTGTGTTCAACTGGTTTACAAAGCAAGGTTTTTTTTTTCGTGCTGCAAATGCTAATTGATATGATCCTTGCCTGCCATACGTAAACATAATTTAGCATTAGGTACCGGAATCTTTGAATATTGTCCTTGGATTCTTTGTATATAATGAAGTAACGAACGTCCGAGACTGTAATGTGATACAAAATCGCCACGGTTGATCTATTCCAAGAGGGTGTTAATTAAGCAAAGCTACTTATTAATTAAAATCATAATTAGGGGCAGGTATCTCAAGCAATTTCTTTTTTGGCAAATACTACGTCAAATGATTCTCGCGTTGGTTTTTTCAACGATAAACCTAATCACTGATTAATTTAGACAACGCTAGCTAGGGATATGCTTCTCGATATCAAGAAGATTCACCGAACGAGAAATTTCTAATCTTTCCTGCTCTTTGGTTTGCCACGTGGCACGTAACTGTTCATCTTTCAAATCTCCAATCTTCATTTGGCTATAAATGGTGTCGTTCAAGTTAATAATATTTAACTAATTTCAAAGTTCATATTAAAGAAGGAAATCACTAGTTTAATATTTATTTAATAATAGACTGCAAATTTAAAAATATTGGCACGTGTTAGGGTAATTATATACAAACAAACACACCACAATCATATTTAAATCCATGGTGTGATCGTTTTAGTATATGTTAAAGTAAACAATTATTCTAGTTTATGTTTACTTTGCCTGTTCTGTTTGAAAGCTAGTGCTTTTGCTTCTTTCATTTACTCTGTTTCGTTTTGGAGACTTTTTTCTCCTCCTTCGGTTTCTTCTATAAATCTACTTTTACTTTATCACATGACTTTTAAAAATTAGTTTCGTGGAATGAATAGATTTCTTATATTTTATTTTCAAAACAAAAGTTTTATTTAAGAAGTAATCATTTAATATTTAATATTATAATTACTAGAAATTCTAATGAATTAACAAAGATTCATGACACGAAACTGATTATATAAAATGAAAGATATTATCATTTTTTTAGTGTCTTATTTAAGGTAGATTGTATTGCCGGTTTTGTTTTAAATTACTAAGAGTTTGTTGGATTATACTTCCGATTGTTTGCTTATAATATTCCTAACTCTGGTGTTAATGAATATTCAGATACCAATACTTCCAACTCTGATGAATATGGTATTCCTGACTCTATCACTAATGAATAAATCAATAAAATTTGAATTGAAAATAAAAAAAGACAAGTAGTATACTAGATTCGCATTTTACAATAACCATAAATCATATATATAGTGAAATCATGGAAGAAAAAAGCGCAAGGAACCATAAATAAATTGAAAATGATCCATGAATCTTTTTGAAATTTTTTAATATAAAAAAGAGACTTGTTTAGTTAAATAATAAAACAAAGAGGAATAAAATAAAGAGGATTGGTATAAAGGTATCTTGGCCCAACCTAGCCTCAGTTTTTTTTTAAAAAAATTGGGTATAGAACAACATGTACGGACGGGACTGGACCCATCCAGCCCAGCCTGGTCACTGGCCCAAGCCAGTGACCCGGCTGGTCAGTAATCACGCTTGAACTGATTTGCATGGATAAACCGGTGAATTAAGTTGGCATGCACAGTGACAAGTGAAATATATTTGCATAAGCGGGGAAGAGAACTTACCTGCTGAAGACGAAGACGTGAGGTTGCTTGATGCACTCTCTCCTCTGTTTCTTCTTCTCTTCTTCTGGTCTTTCTTCTTTGTCTTTCTGTCCTCGTTCTCAGTCTGTTTCTCTCTGTATTTTCTGTCTTCTCTCTCTGTCGTCCTGGTCTTCCCTGTTTTTCCTTTGTTCTCGTGTTTCTGTCTTTCCCTGGTTTCTTTCTAGTTTTTGCTCTTCTCTCTGCTTTTCTTTCTTTTCTGTTCTTTCAGCCTTCTGTTCCTAGTCTGTGTGTTTTCTTTTTTTTTTTCGCTGTGGTTTTCTCCTTTGTTTTCCTGTCTTCTGTTTCTGCTCTTTTTCTGCGTTTTTTTTCTCTCTGCTTTGTTTGCCTACCGTGTTTGTGTTCTGTAGACGAAGGCGAAGCTGGGTTACGCTGGATTTTTTTTCTCTTCCCCTGTTTCTTTCTCGTTTCTTCTCTCTAATCGTCCCCTTCTCTCTCTACTGGTTTTTTTTCGTGTTCTCCCTCTTTTCGCTCTCTTCCTCTTTTGTGGTCTTTCTCTATAAAGCCAGAGAATACCATGCGTGCTTTGTTGCATGAATAATAGTAACGGAATTTGGAGATAATGGGCAGCTAAGACGTGCCCACGACAGGGCCGATTACCTCTTCTCGCTGAAACGGTTTTTCCTGGACTAATGAAGAAGGTGATGAACAGTAGCTTCGAAACGGGGCCATTTTCTCAATTCAAATGGCTGTTTTCAATCTGACATTTAGCAATTGGGCCCCTGGATTTCAGTGCCTTTTACACAACAGTCCTTGGTTTCCAATTTAATCAATTCAGTCTTTAATTAGCTCTTCAACTTTTAATTCTTTCAAAATTACCCTTGGAAAAATCAATTAAGCTCCATATAGTACCCCCATTTGTTCACTTTGGTCCTTGGATTTTAATTTCTAACAATTGTGATCCAAATCAGCCCCAAACTTTGGTATTTCTTCAATTAAGCTCCTGATTTCATTAATTAAACTAATTCCAATTCAATTAAATACCCAAACTTATCGATTCTTCAATTAAGCCCCTTATTTCATTAATTAAACTAATTCTAATTCAATTAAGTCTCCAAACTTATCAATTCTTCAATTAAGCTCTTGATTTGATTAATTAAACTGACCCAAAGTTTAATTAAGTCTTCAAACTTTCAATTTATGTTGTCTTGACCTAAATTTTAATTTATTCTTCATTCATTTTATTTTTTTACTTCATTAATTTTTTTCATCATCATTTTTTAATAATTTTTATAAAAAAAATAAAATAACATAAAATTAAAATTAAAAAGAATAAAAACTTAGGTTATGATAGTTGGAAAATTTCGTTGAGAGATGAAAATATATTGAAAAATTATTTTCTTTTGACTTTGCATAGTAAATTTATAAAGAAAAGTTTTGCTTCTTTTAAGAATTTTGAAAACTTTAAAAGCAGTAGATTGACATACGATTTTTGTTAAGAAATGTTGAAGTCGAGAAATTATTCATTTGAAAAACAACTTATCTCATTAATGAAAAATCAAAACATGGTTTTGAAAATGTTCTAACTGTTCCCTTCAGCTTGCGGATCATCATGAATAACACTTGAACACTATTTTTTTTGCAAACCAAGTGTGAATATCTAAGCTATCTGGATCTAATTGATGCTCGAAAGGCCTATTATTGTTATTAATTTGCTCATGTATGTGGTGGTTAGGAAAGACATATAGAGGGGTGATATGGCATCTTCTTCCAATCATATCAAACACTGAAATGATGCATTCCAAGAGCACCAACTCCTCGTTTCACATGTTCTAATCTTCTATTTCACAAAGTCTCATTACAACTGGTTAAATATCATTCATGATGTTATGAATCATTGTGGACAATCCTTGGGGGCGAGTCACAAAATCAACAGTTCCATTTTCCTTCTTGTTCATCAATCGGGAATCAAGACAAACCGGGAAAAAGGAGTTCTTGCCGGCCTTTTTGGTACTGTTTTTTTTTTTATGCAATTAGCAAAGTTCCTAAATGTAGGGAAAATCTTACAACCTTAACCCCCTACCCTTTGTAATCTACGATATTTATTCTTTGCATAAATCATTGAATGTAAAGAATGAGCATGGAATGGAAAAAATTAGCTTATTGATGTGCCCTTCGTAACTAAATATTCGTTATTATAAAGAGGTAGAGAGTGAAAAGAGTTAGTGTTGTATATGGAAAAAAAATTCCATGCATAGCAAGAAGATAATGATAGATTTTTCAAGAAATTATCTTTGTTTCGGTAAATTCTCTCTCTCTGTCTCTCTATCTATCTAGAAGAGCAAAGAAAAAAGAAAAACAAATAAAGATAAATATTGATAGATTATTGACCAAATTTCCTCCTTCACAATATATGTTAGGCTCTTGCTTTGGTTTAAGATTATTATAAAGAGGCTTAATGCCACATGCCATATGAGAGTATTTATTATCATAAATTATAATTATAAATGAAAGCTAATGCAAAACCACGTCATTTCAGAAAGAGATATACATAGATGAGGTGCCCTGTGACCGAAGGAAAGCGTAGAAGAGCCAGACTGTCTAGAACAAGAAAGATAAAAGATGAAAGGGAAAGGCATTGCAGTACTAGCTAGCTAGCACTATTTAATTTGACCAAGGCATCCAATTTTCATGGGAAACGCAGCTAATTTCGTTTAGTTTATCATCATTGGAACATTGAAAAACCTTTCGTAACTCTGCCAACTTTCCAAAATGTTCCAACAGAAATGCCAGAAGGCTCCAAAAGTAACCTTCCCATTGTTGCAAAATAATTAATCAGTGGTGGGTACCCAGCCCATCGTTTCATCTGCAGTTTGATGGCTAATGTACCAGCTTCAAATTCATAGTATTACAATGTGGCATCGTATCTTCAAGAATTCTGTCACCTTCTTCCCTTGTATATCTCGCAGAAAAAGAAAAGAAAAGAAAAGAAAAGAAAAGAAAAGTCTTTCCTTCCCTTTCTCTCCTAATTTTTGGGGGATTAGGCTACTACTTAGTTCAAAGTACCAAGTAATCAGCTTAGCTGTCTAGTAGCTATCTGGAGACCCTACATCTGAGAATTGATAATGGAGGGATTTTACGATTTGCTGCTATCTTGCAGTCTGGATGTTTACACATCTGTATTTTTTTTATGGGCTGCATTCCATACCGCATGTGAGGATATAGTACGAACGGTTTGTGATTTAGAAATATTTTTGAAAAAAAAAAATAGTTTTTTAAATTAGTTTTTCTTTTCTGTTTTTATATTGTTTTGATATATTGATATTAAAAATAAATTTTAAAAAATAAAAAAATTACTTAGTTGTATGTTAAAACAAAAGATAATTTGAAAAACAACCATTACCAAAATACTAAATAATACATTTGAAAACTTAATTGAACTTTATATATTACTTTTTTATTTTTTTTTATTCTATATGAATTCATTATTCTGTCACTTTCTTATAACCCATATTTTAAGATTATAAAGTGGTTATACTCTTAAGAATTTTAATTTTTTTTATTAAATCGTTCATCTATTGAAATCCTACTCTATTGAATTTGAATTTTACAAAAATATGCTTTATTTTCAAATATATATATATATATATATATATATATATATATATATATATTATTCAATCCAGATATTTGATGCTGTAGCCTGCAACTTGAAAGGAGGTTTTTAAATACCTTTCCAGGACTACCAAATAGTAATCTAAATCCATTTCTTGCCCCGTGAACCTTAAAGTCATAAATCCCATGTCACAACAGAGAGGCGGCATGTTTGTTTGCCAGGACCCGGCCCCTAGAGTTATCACTTGAACTATCAGTTGTCAATTTGTCGTACACTCAAAAGATACCCACGATACATGTAGGTCTTGACAGTTTACAGAAAAATTTGCTTGCCTCACAGACTATATTATGATTACCAAGAACAGATAATGAAATTTGTGTGTTGTCAGCGAAAATTGATCAGTACAGCTCTTTTGGTTATAAAGCTAAAGATGAAACTAATTAAAGTCTGCTATTTCAATAGTTTTTTTTCTTAACTACAGTAGTTTGCAATTTCTTTCGTTAATTGTGCTATTTTTTAAAAAAATTCCAAAATCTTCTATGCTTGCTAGCTAGCTAGCTAGGTAGCTCTAGATACGTAAGATGCATGCAAAAGGTAATAATTAAGCAAAAGTTTCAATTACTTTGTAATAATTTCTGTCTTTCTGCTCAGCTTTTATTTTACTTGTTTGATTCTCTTTTTTCATCTCATCTGACTAATTAATTTCATCATTGTGTTTCTAAACACTGATATGAAGACAAGAAATTGAAGGTTATTTATTCGTTCTCTGTAATGATTACAATTCCTGGAAATGTTTTTTTCCCTATAGACCTTTCGAGTGTTAATTATAGATTCTGAACTTCAATGTAGACAAATATATTTTAGCTGTCAAGAGATAGCGAGGCTCGTTTCTGTGGTTTTCCTTGGTTATTGAAAACTACAAAGTGCTCTCAGTTTAATCAAAAAAAGGCAGTTGATGGGAAACCCTAGGCACTTTAAGAATATGGAAAGTCACTTTTTTAATCATAGATACAGGTCAGAGTTTTGTCCATGCCTGTGTAAAATCTGAAATTGACATCCCCCGATGACTCATTCGATCCTGTGTATAATTAATATTATCAAGTACGTACCGGAATAAAAGTCTTGGACAAAGGTCCTGTGATTAGGCGAGGCCTGTATATCATGCGTCTTCTTAATTTCAAATTGATGACAATTATTAGACCAAATTGCTATCATTCAAAAGTTAGAAAAGTAAGCATGCATGCATCCATTTTCTGAAAAATAAAAAGGTGGTTTTACAATATGTTTAAATTAATTTCTGGAATTTATTGAGCAGTCAATGTCCAAGTCTTTCATGTAATTAAACCACCACTAGCTAGTATGTCCAAAATTATGACCAAAATTAATAAACCAAACCATACTGTGAGTTAAGATACTTGAGAGATAGGTTTGTATGAATACATTAATGCTTTGTATTTATATGGGAGGAAAGGGTGCTATTTTCTAAAGGGAAAAAAAATAGAGGAAGAAGAAGAAATGAGAAAAGGGGAGAGGGGGTCTAGTATAGTATAACTTATATATTATTGATGAATTCACCGATAGATATTAGCGACGATTATATTTTATCAATAATTATGTCTCTAATATTGACATGTCATGTTTTTCGATTGAAATAACAACGGAATATCTACCCATATTTCTTTTCATTCCTTGATTTCCACTTGTAATTCTCTTAGTATTCACCGAAAAAAATAGCAACGTTATATTACATCGGTAAATGTCACTGTAATTTACCAATGATATTTTTTCGTTAGTATTTTTGTTTTTATTAGACAATTTTATGGTAGTGCTAGCAATAGTATGTTGCTTCCTAAATTTTCATGAAACAAGAGTATTACCTAGATACCAAAAATAACCACCAGTAGACTTATGGTCATCAACATTACTAGCTCTATCAGCATTAGTGAAGCCATGAAATGACAAGGATGAACCTTGAGTAATGTGTAAGCCATATAAAGTCATAGCTTGGAAAAAACCCAAAATGAATTTAACAACCGCCCGATAAACCTCAATGACAACATGCATAAACTGACACATTTTATTTACAACATAGCATATATCAGGCCTAGTAAATATAAAATATTGTAGAGCCCCAACAATATAACTATATCGGGTGGAATAAAAGTATGGAGCACTATACATGATGGCCAACTTATATGAGAGAGATGGAGTATCAACCAGTTTATAAGAAGAAAAACTTGCTCGTTAGAGAATATGAAAGGTATAATTTTGTTGATCAAGTAAAACACCCATAGAAGTAGGCTTCACCTCAATGCCCAAGAAGTAATGAACAACTCCTAAGTTTCGAAGATTAAACTCTATGCTCAGTAAAGTAATCAATTGTTTAAGCAAAACTGAGTTACTACTGGTTAACAAAATATCATCAACATACACAAGTAAATAAAAGAAAACTCCATAAAAAGAGAGAATAAAGATAGAAATAACTTCCTTAGATGCCTAAAAACTAATAGAGAGTAGAAAGTCACTTAACACTTTGTATTGTGCTTGAAGAGCTTGTTTTAGACCATATAATGATTTATAAAAATGACACACATGAGAAGAAAAATTAGAATGAATGAAACCAGATGATAGTTTCATGTACACTTCTTTCTAAAAAATATCATTTAAGAACGCATTATGAACATCCAACTGGTAGATTTGCCAACCGTGAGAAACAACAATAACGAGGACTAGCTAAATTGTTGTATGCTTAATCACAAGACTAAAAGTTTCCAAAGAGTCAATCCAATCATGCTGAGTAAATCCTCTAGTAACCATCCATGTTTTGTATCTCCCAACACTACCGTATTCTCGCCTTTTAATTTTATAAACCCAACGACTGCCACCCATATTCATGGATGAGTGAAAAGGTACTAAAGTACATGTACCATTATAGTAGAGGGTCTAAATTTCCTCTTACATGAAGTGATGTCATGTTAAGTATCGGTTGGCATCCTGAAAAGTAAATGGTTCCTGGTTAGGTAAAAAAGGAACCCATAAGATAAAAAAGACAATCATATTTGTTGTTTTCGTGGGTAAACAATCATAAAATGATTATAGGAAATTTGAGTAGGAAAGGGTGGATCACTAGCCAAGACCTGTTGAATAGAGAACTTAGATAAATCAACAACCAAATTTAAACTAGGTGGTAAAATAGTAAGAAGACCTGTCAGTGAGGAACCCCAATTTAAACTAGGCCAATAAGTAGGACTTATTGGTGAGGAACCCAAAACTAAAATAGACTGAGACAATACAAGTGAAATATAAGAGATATGTGAAGGTGAGGATATAGAACATGTACTTAGATAACAAGTAATAGAGGGATATATATGTGGAGACAAAGCATTAGGGTTATTTCTCAAGGAAATGGGCAGAATAAGGGTAGTAGGTGCAGCGGTGTTTGGAGACAAAAAGGGGTTGGGGTGTTGGAGTGGGCAGTAGTGTACTAGGTGGTGGTGTTAAAATAGCTAATTTTCGTTAGAATTGTAAAAAAAAACATTTTCATGAAATCGAACATGATGAACAATGTAAATAATTTTATAAAGTACATCAAAACACTAATAATCTAAATGAGAGGCGTTATATCCCAAAAAGAAATAGGGAGAAAAGTGAATATCTATCTTATGAGCATTATATGGATGGATAAACAGAAAGCAGAAATACTTGAAAGTATAAAAAAACAATAATCAGGTGTTGGCTTCAAAAGATTTACAAAAAAGTGTTTTGTGATTGAGAACAAGCGTTGGTATACAATTAATAAAATAAACAGAAGTTTCAAACGCATAACTCCAATTTTTAAAGGAGCTTTACCTTGACATAGAAAGGTGAGATCAATTTCAATAAAATGTCTATATTGACATTCAACCATGCCATTCTTTTCATGAGTATGTGGAAAAAAAGTGGTGGTGAATACTAATAGTTTTAAAATATTTATTTAGTTTCCAATATCCACCATCCTAGTCTATTTGAACATATTGAATTTTTAAAGAGAACTGTCGCTCAACTTGAGCTTGAAATAAGTGAAAACTATTGAAAACATCGGATTTGCCAACCCAAGAAACAATCCAAATATAATTCATATAAGCATCCATAAAAATAACAAAATCCATCATATGATAACATTGGAAAAGATCCTCAAACATCACTAAATATCAATTTAAGAAGAGCAAAAGTTTTATGACTTGTAGGTCCTAATGATAGATGTGATGATTTTCGTAAAGGGCATGTTAGATAATTAAAATTAAATTGTTTTAATGTATAGAAACCTTTTATTTGTCACTAAAAAACCTAAACTTCACGAACTAGGATGCCTAAGCTGATGATGCCAAATATCAATAAAAGTATAAAGACATGGAGATAAAAAAGCTTAAGGAAAAGATATTACAGAGGACTCATATATAACATAAAGACCATTTTTACGTCCATAAAAAATAAGCACCTCATTTGTTATTAGTTTCTTAATATGAAACACAAAAGGATGAAACTCAAAAAATAAATTATTTTCAAGATAAAACTTTTGAACAGATAATAAAGGTTTTTTTTTAATGTGAGGAACATATAATATATTGGATAAGGTAAAAGTGCATTTTGGAGCTTAAGTTTTAGAATGAGCAATATGTGAGATAACAAGACCCTTACCATCTCCAACATACAGTTGATCATTATCAAGATAAGGTTTTGAGCCCGTCATACTCATAAGATCAGGTGTCATATGATTATTTGTACTTGTATTAGGAAACCAAGTAACATGAGTGGCCACAATAGCAATATTAAATGCCAAATTAGCATTAGCTTGCAAATTATGAGTTGTTAATTATAAAAATTGTTGTGTTAAATGCCTAAAATTGTATCATAAATAACATTTTATTGATCAATTATTAGACCAATGATTTGAACCACCAAAATGATTACCTTGCTGCCTAAAATTTTAGTTTAAACCATAGCTATTACTTCTAAAATTCTGACATGAACCATAGCCATTATTATTATGATTATAATTGTTATGATTATTGGTTCTCTAACCTTCATGAAATTAGCCTCTACAACCATCATTTTGAAAATAGCCTCTACCATGAGAACCTAACTGACACTGCAAAAAAAAGGCTAAATGAGGTTATATTAGCGTCAATAGTTATTTTGAAAATAGCCTCTACCATGAGAACCTAACCGCCCGCAAAAAAAAAAAAAAAAAGGCTAAAGGAGGTTGTGTTAGCGTCAATAGCAATGGGGTTATCATAACAGGTTGAAAATAACCTTTATAAAAAAACTCATGCATGAGAAGATGGTTGTAAAGGTCAATGTATGATATGGGTTCTGCTTTAGTAAAGAGGTTGGTCACGAGGTCCTTAAAGTCTTTTTTCAATCGTCAAAACATATACAAACTAAAATCTTTCATAAAGAGTGGTCTGTTAACAGCAATGAGCTCATCAAATAAAGCCTAGGTCTTCTACAAGTAAACACTAACATTGTCATCATTCTACCATAGGTCTTTGAATACACCATTGAGTTATATAATCTGTGAGTTAGATAGAGAAGAAAGGGTTGTCTCAAATGTTTCTAGAGGCTCTAGGAGGTATGACTTTAATAGAATGAGAGGATAAAATATCCCTTATGATTAAGTGGTCTTGTTACTTCTAAGACAGAAAAGAATGATTGATAATGGGTAGACATATATCAACAGAGAAAATATGAGAAGGGGGGGGGAATGAACCATCAACAAAGGAATGCATTCCTTGGCGTAGTAAATAAACTTCATTTGCATCCTACAATAAAGAAAAATGGTGTTTGACAGCTTTAAAGAGATTACCTATTGAGTATTTGAAAGAGAAATGATAGCAGTCCCATGAGAAACTAAAGCAACAGCCATGAAAGGCAAAGGGACAACACCAAAAACATGGCCAGCGACAACAGCAGGGGAGGCACCAAAAAATAAAAGAGAGATTGTTGTCGATGCAATGGAAAAGGAGGGAGGAATTGGTGCAGTGATATTGAAGTCCATGGTTTAATTATTTGTAAAATTCATTTTGAGAAAGAACATATAGGAGGCTCTGATACCAAATTAATATAATCGAGAGATAAGTTTGTATGAATAATAATGGATGATAACAATAATAGCAATCATCCTTTGTATTTATATATTTAGGATTATGTATAATAATAATACTGAAATGCACTACACATAAGCTATATAAAGCATATACATATACAATATAATTCTCATAGAAGACATTTTCCATAATACTATGCAATGCCTAGATTAATGGTTATACAGGCGACACCAATCTTAGAATGGGATAAACGTTTCACCCAATCCAATGAAAATCCTTATTGAATTAGACTGCAGACTTATCTTCTCAAGGCTTGGATATGATTGCCCAGCTACCAATTTATTGCTCTGTTTTCATGTTTTCAAGAGGCATTGGAATCTCATTTACAAGAAAAGTTTCTCTAGAATAATAGGTTTTGTCATGAGATATTTTTCCAAAATAAACATTATTTGAAGCAACATAGATGTTGTGTGATTAGACATTTTAATCATTCTCTCTTATATATTCTCTAATATCTAACAGTAATTAAACAAAATCACTAGGGAAATGGTTTACCGAACTAAAGTTTCATATAATTTTATAATTTATAATCAACATCAAATATTTGATTCCCCCTCTCTCCCTTAAAAAAAGAAAAAGAAAAGGAAATTGATTCATGTTCTTGATGATCGTTATACTGTAATCCCTCAAGAAGAAGAACAAAAATGTAATTTCTATATTGGATGTCACAACAAGGATAGCCAGTTAAATCAAGGTCTTTAGCATGTAATAGTAAGATGCAAAAAAACATGAATTCTTTGGAATATATGGTCAGCTGTAAATTAAAAACAAATATTATATAAATATGTGAAAGAGAATATCACATTGCAAAAGGAATCATCTCTTGCACACTTCACTTGGTTAGTTATTAGGTACGTGATTGTTTTCCTTCAATAAATCACAACTTAATCCTTTAATTATACATGATGATTATTCTATTAAAACTCTTGCAGTTTTTTTTTATATATAAAAAAACCAAACTATCTCTAATTTTATTTTTAATTAATATATAGTTAAAAAGGTATTAAAAAAAAGAATGAATTGAAGACAACTCACCACTTTATGAAAAGACACTTAATTAATAGGAGTACCAATTCAAATAAATTCTAAAAAACACTTAAATAACTTTCAGGGTATATTAAAGATATATAAAATCATTATAGAGCTTTATCAATCCGCTTAAATATTTGGATTATGATTATTATTTTTATAACTGTTAGAATATGTAGTGCATGGATATTTACGCCATAGGCTCTATTAATTTTTTCAAGCAGTTCATATAATTTTCTCACATAATAATTTGTTTATAAGATCAGGCAGGTCTTAAGAGCCAAGTCACCCTCAAATGAATGATATTGATCACTTAGAATTCCACTACCGGTGTTGTCCAACTATTAAATTATTGAATCTTCTGGTGCTTGACCTAACTAATGGAGGGATTTATGGAAGTTTTAATGGAAAAGGATGAATTGATGATAAATTAATCAAAGCTTACAATGACAACAATCTTTTAGTACTTGATCATTACATATTTGGTCAAGGAAGAAGAGCACGTTTTGCTGATTAGTCTTGAACCAATAGTTATCTCTTATTTCAAGATGTCACAGACTCATGTAGCAGTGGAACCATCTACCATGTTTACAAGATGAACACCAATTAATCTCTTGTATGGAAAGTCTTTGTTGTGGAGTTTTACTGTGTTGATGATTTCAATTTGATAAAATAACAGGAAGATAGTCTCTCTGTGACCCTAAACATTTACTGTAATGAAACTTAAGTAAGCCTTTCTAATTGGTATATATGGATGGGAAATGAAGCAAGGATCACAATGATATTAATAACAATTATGAAATTACTTACAAACATAACCAACAAGAATATGACTAACCATACTTATCAATCAACCACTTGATAGACTAACAAAACATTATAAAAAGTATAAACAAAACATGATAAAGATTAAAGGACAAAATTATAGCAAGTTAACAAGATTATATATCGTTTCAAAACAAATGGAAATGAAGCAAACTATAGTTAAGAAGACTATCGATCCTAGCTAGCGACCTAAAAGGCTATGAAGTGCAAAATTAGAACCAGGGCAAGAGATAAGGGTGGAACATGTTGTGTATGTGTTTGGTTTATTGTTTTGTTGTAATGATTAATGGCCACTCATGTGAATTGGTGGGTACATAGTGATTTGTTTGTGTGGAATAGGGACAACATTAGTGCTTTGTTAGGACATATACATGTGCGCGCGCGCGCGTGCGCGGATGCACGCATTATATTTACGTACATGTCATGTATGCATAAGAGAACACTTTTGTCATATAACTAGAGATCTGTACAAATAGTAGTTGTTGCTCAGGGTTGGTGATCTATTTCATTTTCACCCTTGCCAACATTTTAAGAGTAGCAATGTGTTAGAATCACTCGGGTGAAAAGAATTATCAGTAATTTTATATCAAGAATTAATCATACATAGACATAATATTTTATGTATTTCGATTATGTGAAAAAAAAATTTATAAAGGAACATAATGAATTTATAAAACTATTAACCAAAATTTCAGGTATATCTAACTCTCACACACAGTGACTACCATAAAATATATAACATGACCATAATACATACTGGGTTATTAAATGGCCATAAAAGCTCCATACAACTTCATCTATGGCCTTAGACCTAGGATATAAGATAGGGGTGTTAGAAAGTGTGGTTGCAGTTCTTTTTTAAAGTGTTTTTTACTTGGAAAAACATTAAAATAATATTTTTTTTATTTTTTAAAATTATTTTTGACATTAGCGTATCAAAATAACTTGAAAACACAAAAAAAATATTGATATGAAGCAAAGAAAAAAAAATATCAATTTTTTTCAAAAGCATTTTAGAAACGCAAAAATAAACAGGACCATACTCAATGCAATGAACAATTTATATAATAGTTTGTTTTTATTAAATTTAGTACATATTCATTTAGGAGGCTCATCAAATAATCCAATAATAATCCTTGGCCCTCCTTTATTTTATTTTTACTTCTGGTAGTAATAAAAATATTTCATGTCATTTTTTAAATCCATGTCAAGTAAGTATTTTAGCAGCTGAGATCTTTCGTACATAGACTCACGAGGATATGAAAAATATTCTTGAAAAATGGAGCCACACTTATCTTATCCATATTTAAACTTTTTTAAATTTCAAAATGAGATCAAATAATTAAATCTAATCTTATAAACATGCGGTGCATAAAAATGATTTAACTAAAAGATGCATGTCTGTACTCGTTTCAAAAGCTGCCACGGGCACCAGGGTTGTTTTTTTTTCCTTTGTTTTTTTTCCCCTAAGGAAGAAGTATTTGATCATTAATTTGGTTAATCTAGCTAATTAACAGGTTCTCACATGATAGTGATGCAGCCATGCAGGCACTAGGGCACCCATTTTTATGGGAAGAACAGTGCTAGCTAGTAGGTAGGCATGGTCACATGGATCAGAAGGGAACTAGGCATTTGCTGCAAGAAGAGAAAAGATGATTTTACGCGTAGAGAGCTGGAAAGGAATCTACTCGTGATCGGATCATGGAGTAAGAGGGGAGAGAGACATTGAAAGCAGTGAAGGAAGCGTCAAAGGATGTTTAGCTGTCAATCCCTCCAAACCCTTCTCACGGGGGAAGTTTTATTTACATCTCTCACATTCTCTCTCCCCCTCTCGCCGTCATCCATTTGTCCCTCTCCCAGGTAATTCCAAAATATACCCATACACACCCAAGCTACATTCTGTTTCTTCTTCCTTCATTATTCATTATTTCTCAATCTAATTTGATATGTACAGGAGCCTCTTTTTGCTGATATGGACTATCAATCTGCAAAATGATGATGGTAAATCACCACATTATTTATAAGTGGTGATCCTCAACTCTATATATAATATCACATGATCCAGGGCACGTGTAGTTTCATGCAAATAGATATATTTATATACTGTTCACAATTTAAATTACGAGTCTCATGGGAGAAGTTTAGTATAAAATAGTAATGTGTGAAGTTTTATTTAACAATTTAATTCCTAGAGTTTAGATCTTATTTTTTAAAAAATGGGTTTGAATATTACCATTTTAAACTACGAGTCTCTGCAATTCTTAATCGAAGAATTTGAGAGGGTGCATAACATATCCCTAATAGCTTGAAACTAATATGAGATTAAATATGATTCACCACCCTGGAATTGAGGGAATTATGTGAAAATTAAGGAGGTTTTTTTTTCCGTTGAATAATTCAAAACTAATAAAAACGTACTATAGTTCGAAGATATATAAATTGGATAATTGTTGATGAACCAATTTATATAATCACCGATGGTGATACTTTAATATTCTCGGTAACTATATGATTTCGAATTTGAAAATAAATATATACCATTCATATGTTTTTTTAAAGAGATCCCAGATTCAATCTTTATATACACACACACACACACACACACACACACACATGCACACACACACACAAAGACAAATAAAGGTAGGTGTATATTTGAGATTAATATTTGAAACTATTTTTTTATATAAAAAACAAGAAAAAAGATGGTTAAAATTGTAAATTTACTACAGAATTATGATTTCATTTGAGGAAACGGGAGAATCCATGCAGGAAACGAACAAACAATGATAGAGTTGGAGAGGTCATCTTCTGGTTATAAAATCCTCAAAAGCTTGCAGTGAAAAAATACGCAAGGGAGAGGTAGCTAATCAAGGTAGAAGGCGGAAAAGAAGAATGTCTTCCAAGAAGAAAAAGAAGGCTGCTCTTTACGAGAAGCTACGTGCCGCTACCAATTCTAATGCTGTAAACGCCTGTACCCCCTTCAAGCTTTAATTAGTTTCAGTTCTTAATTTCCTCTTCCTCTTCCTCTTCCTCTTCCTCTCCTTTTTTAAATTTTATATATATATATATATATATATATATATATATATATATATAGTTCCGATCTTCTTCGTGAACCATAAATTAGTAATCTTACAATCGTGCAATCTTTGGGTTTTTTTTTACACTTTGTTATAATTAATTGGTGATTTTGATATATAGATGAACAAAACCTCAATCATAGTAGATGCATCAAAATATATAGGAGAGTTGAAGAAAAAGGTGGATAGACTAAACCATGAGATTGGAACATCTTCAACCCCTCAAAATTCATTATCTGCGGTGCGAGTATATTCACTACAATTCCCCCTTTTTTTTGTTCTTAAATTTCTTATATTTTCAATTCTTATACACTTTGTGGAAGTCTTCAATTACTTTTCCACTTAATAGTTCTTTTCATATATACTTCAGCAGGTTACGGTGGAAACACTAGAAAAGGGTTTCCTTATTAATGTATTTTCAGGAAAGAATTGCCCTGGTTTACTTGTCTCCATACTTGAAGCCTTTGATGAACTAGGCCTTGATGTGCTTGATGCTAGGGTTTCTTGCGAAGACAACTTCCTACTGGAAGCAATTGGTGGAGACCAAGTAAGAAATTGCATTCTTTATCAGTACTCTAATTTTATCAACTAAACAATTTCTTGTTTTGCAAGTATAATATTTACATTTACTTGTTAAATGCGCTGATATTATATACTTTATGTCTCAAGCATCATTCTCAAAATTAATAAACAGCAACCAAACAAAATTGATCTCACTTGTGCAACTTAGAAACAAGGTTTGAACCACATGTTTTGGACTTTCTACAGTACACAATAATGGGTGGACAGCATTGGAATACAATAGTTATCCATTGAGCAATTTCATGAGAAACAAACGATGCTAATTAGGATTGGAGGCGCAATCCATGCTTCTATGTCTATTTTTGGTTTGTAGCAGTGGCTTGGAATGGTTGCAATCTATTATCTTTCAGCCAGAGTAGAGAAGTATTTAATTAGAGGGGTGTATCGTGGGCTTCCCTAATTTTTTTTATCCTTTTCAAGAGTTCTATCAATGAATCTCTGCTTACCAAAAATAAATAAATAAAAACAATTCATCCATCTATATTTGATAGAAAAATTACTTTACTAAATTTTTTGCATCAAATATTTTTTCATTTTACAGAACCAAGGTCATGATGCTCAAGTCGTGAAACAAGCAGTGCTACAAGCAATCCATAACTGGAATGGAGGGAGGTAGCTAGCTAGTGAGCGAGAATGACCCAAATCTTTTGCTCCCCAGTCTTTCATTGCGCTACTGCGAAATCGGGATTTGTAAAATGAATTCCAAATTCCAAATTAGTAGTTAGTAAATATGGGCAGTAATGGGCTTTTGGCTATTAATTTTCGGTATTTAAGCAAGTTTTACCTCCAATGATCTATACATATATTTGAACTCAAAATGCATAGAATTCGTCTGATAGGTTTCAATCAATTAAGGAACATCTTTGGCAAATCATCCTGCTTGGATCAACAGTTTGTCATTCGTATTCAGTATTCTAGATTGAGATTCTATAATAATATGAAAGTTTTTTTTTTCCTAGAGGAGGAAGAAATTATTTATATTAAGCAGTTAAAAATTCAACACAACTAATCCCAGAGACGATTCGGCTTAATGCTTAGCCTTCAACCACTATGAACTTAACATTATTGTAAAGAGAACATAAAACAAATCAAAAAAGTATTAGAAGAAAATAAAAAAGATATATTAGTGAGAAGAGTATACTAGAACGCCTAGGAAATTACTGAGGCTGGTCAAGGAAGATCAAATATACAAGATTAAAAAATAATTTACAGTGTATTTTTTACTGATGAAAGTCTTATTAACAAAGAAAATTCAATTTGAAGAGGAAAATTTAAAATTCAAAATGAAATGTTTAAGGACTCAATTAGAATTTTTCAAGGTGTGAATTTATTTAGAACTTAATTGCAAGAAAAAATGATTTTTAAAAATCAATTTAGACTTTAACTGTAAGAAATTAAAGTCTTGGGGTTGAATTGCATAAATATTAAAGATTGATAGAAAAATAGGGATTTAATTGAAGAAATCCAAAATCAAGAATTAAACTGGAAAAGACACATAAATATAGGGGTTGAAATTGACCAAATCAAGAGCCAAATTAAAAAAATTAAAAATTTGTTGGGCAATTGAGAATCAAAATGCATAAATCTATAACTAATAATCAAAATAAAAAAGACAACCAACTTAATTAAGGGCTGATATTTAAGTTTGGTGGGGGTTAAATTTTATACAATTAAAAAGTTTTTTGTGTTAATTATTGGTTCATGTGCCACAATTAGAAGAATAAGGACTAAATTGAAACTTTGTTAAATTAATGTCAAATTAAAAGCTCTAATTTCTAGGGTTTTAACTCAAACAATGGTTCATTCGGCCTTTATTTATTTTCTTTCTTAACAATTCACGATGATTAATGCGCACCTTCCAAGAGTTTGTTCTAAAGTTTTAAACCTTCAAATAGCATAAAGATTTTTGCAAATGGAAGAGAAATATTCTCTCTCCAACCCTATTTCCATGAAATGAATCCTTTTTTAAAATATATTGAAGAAAAAAAACAACATAATTAAAAAGGTTAGTAACTTCTTGTGAATTTGTTTTTTTTTAAGCCAAAGATAAATAGCAAAGTTTCAAATATATTGTTAATTAGGATATTATAGGAAATTCAATAAAGCATTTTTAATATAAAAAAAACAACATATTAGTCTATATCATAGAATTTATTGAGAATTTATCTACTTTTCCCTTGGAAAAAGGTTTTTAAAAAATGTACATAGTGATTCACGCCGCAAAGTTTGTGAGTTATTTGGTAGTCTCATGCCCAAAGTTTCTCAATTACTGAAGGGATTGTGATCTTGAAATACAATCGCAAAGTCCATAACAGGCAGTCAGATTGGGATCCTTGAAATAGAATCTATTATACACCCTGGCCCAAAACAAAAGGCTATGATTTATAATAGAGTATTAAATTAAATTAAATTAAAATGGCTAGTATAATTATTAAAAACCTCATATAGACTTATTGTGCTTATACTTTTTCATTATAGTTAAAAAATAAATATTATACTACGATATTTACATGATAAATAACAATTTACATCATCATCCTTGCTCATTATTATTTACAGATTTATCATTATATTTATTTTAATGATCAAAGAGTCATTACAATATTATTATTGCTACTTTTACATCAAACTAACATTACAACTATATATTTCATATCAAATACTTTATGTACAATATATATATATATATATATAAAAAATACAGATGAAATGTAAGCATGATGATCCTTCTTGAACTCAGACACTTTCCAGATTACATCTGCAAAAAAAAATTCAATCAAACCTGAGTGTACCTGAAGATATTATTTATAACTTGTAACACCAGAAATCTTCGTTAGATAAAACCCAAAATAACTTTCTAAGGGAAACATAAACCTACAGTTAAATAGTTTCAACATATTCCGATGATTGGTTAGACTGCTTCACAATAGCACCATCCATTGACTGAAAAGCTTTTATTGATTTTCGAAACATGCCTAAGATCAGAATTTTTTTTTTTAATGTGGGGGAAAAAAACTGAAAAATCGATTAAATCAAGAAAATTTAAAATAATAATTTAAAAAATTAAATTGTGAAAAAAAAATTTGATTAAACAGATTATAATATTTAAAAAACTAACGGTTCGGTTTCGTTTTGTTTCGGTTTTATAAGTCGAAAGCTGAAACACCGAACGAAAACCGAAAAAAACTTAGCCAAACTGAAAAAAAACTTAGCCAAACTAAAAAAACCCCATTGAAAATTACAAAAAAAAACCTAAAAAACAATATAGTTTTTTCTTTTTAATATAAAATAACCAAACCGAACCGAAACCGGTTGGTTAGGTTTTAGTTTTTGTTATAAAATAACCGAATCGAAATAGGTCGGTTTGAACCGATTTCAATTTGTTTTTTTTTTTTAAATCAGTTTTGTTATTTTTATAAATAAAAATTGAATCAAACCGAAAATATTCAACCATATTTTTTCTATATTTTCATTTCTCAAAACAAAATTGGCCCATCACTCATGATTAGGCCTTCCAGAGAATCAAGCCCTTCAGTCCGGCTAACAATCCTATGAACACCTTCCTTTTACTCTGATAAACGGAAACTGAACCCAATCCGTCAATTCGCTCATAACCCTCGCACACTTATCCATCTGATGAAAATCTCTCAATAACCTACAAGCATTTCTCCCGACCCTTTTCCATGACGACTCCAAAATCCTCTCGAGCAACAACACCACCAACAGTGCCCATGGAAAATGCCTAGGAATAATAATAATAATAATAATAAAAGCACCTGCAACCCTCTTTCCTGGCATGGAATCGCAACCACAAGTGCCACATTACAAGAAGCAAGATCCTATTCATTTTATAAACAGCCACCGCAATTCCATTAGTGCCCACAACTTCATTCCCTCGCGGCACAACCAAATTATTCACAATTGCCTGCAGTTGCCTAGCAAAAGATCGCGACCGCGACACCCTCCACAACAATGATCTAAATGCCCAAGATTCCTATGATGCTTGTAATAACCTCAAAAATTTGCTTTATTTCTTGTAAACAATTTTTATTTTTGGGGTGATTTTTTTATCAGCTTAGCTCTACAGGAATTTATTGAAATTTTTAGCAAAGTTTTTCCTATACCAGCAAATTCCAAGTTATTGACAAATACTCGTAACACTTCTGTTGTTATCCATTTTTAGGTCCTCACACAAAAAAAAAAATACAAAAAAAATATATGTAGCGGTGAGAAAAGATGTCGTAGCGCCCAAAAAATAGCTAAAAATTGATTGAAAAGGTTCAAAAATGTAAAGATTGAAATTTGACGATATCATTGACTGAGAGAGCCCTGTTGATAAAGAAAATTTAATTTGAAAAAAATATCCAAAATCAGATGTTTATGGATTTAATTAAATTTTATCTAAGGTTTAATTGAATTTATGGAGGGTTTGATTGCAAGAAAAGTTTATTTTTAAGTCAATTTAGGTTTTTATTGGAAGAAATTAAAGTTATAGGGTCAAATTATAATCTTGAAGAGTTGATTTGGTTAAATCAGGGGTTTAATTACATAATTATTGAAGTTTGTTGCCAATTAGAGGCTTGATTGAAACAATCCGAAACCAAGGACCAAACCTGGAAAAGGCGTAAACAGAGGGGTTGAAAATGACCAAATCGGGGTTAAATTGAAGAAATTGAAAGTTTATTGATCAATTGAGGGTCAAATCGCATAAATCAAAAACCAAAGACCTGTCTTGTAAATGGCCCTAAAATCAAGGGATCCAATTATAATTTACACCGGAGATTTGATTATAAAATTGCAAAACTCCAATGACCAAATCGAAAATATCTATTTGAATTGGAAGCGGTGCCGTTTCGAAACACTATTCATTGCCTTCTTGAAGTCGTTTTGATAGTAGAGGTAGTGGAGCCGTTTCAGTAGCAAAAGCAGTGGATTGCTTCAGTTATGGGGAACGTTTCACGACTACTATCCCTCTGCATGTCGTTACCATCACTGACTGTTACCTTTACTCCTGCAATAATGGTCCCGAATGTCTTTATTATCAGGGAAAACGCATGCATCCTCTGGCTTTAAAAGCCAAAGGAGGGACCGAACACGAGGAGGCGGAAGCGAAGAAAAAAGACACGAGAGAACGGGGAGCTAAAGGGAAACGGGAGAAGAAGCTGAAA
Organism: Populus x sibirica; assembly: GCA_019202695.1. Taxonomy (NCBI): domain Eukaryota; kingdom Viridiplantae; phylum Streptophyta; class Magnoliopsida; order Malpighiales; family Salicaceae; genus Populus; species Populus x sibirica. Next base: position 239,821 of record JAGMVL010002113.1, read on the forward strand.
AAAACATAACGAGAGAAGAGAGTAAAGGAGAAAGAAAAGGCAGTTAGAACCCAGAGGGCCAAAGTGAGAGAAACCAGTAGAGAGAGGGGGAGACAAAAACTAAAACACAGAGGAGAGACATAAAGAAAACAAGAAAGCGAGAGAACCAAGAACGAGTGAACGAAGAAGCAAGAAAACTAGAGAGAATAGAAAAAAAAAACCCCAGCAACACGCAAAGAAGAAAAACATAAACATAGTCCAAAGCACACCATTACCATCATCTTCGACTTCGTTTCCGCCTCCAGGTTTGTTCTCCTCGTCTCTGTTCATGCAATCTATCTGCATTTTACTGTTCAAGTGAATTATAATTTTAAGATGGTCTTTGAAAGTGGCAAATTTGTACTCATTAAAAATGAGATGTTTGTAGGAAAATGGTATCTTTATGATGACCTCTTCAAAATGAATGTAAAGACCTTTATAACAAAAAATAAGATGAATAACAACAATAATAATAATAATACATCTTCTTCTTACTTGCTTGAATCTTGTTATATGTGACATAATGGGTTAAAACATGTTAATTATAATTCTATACAAAGGTTAAGACATGTTAAACTTAAATTATTACCAAGTATAGTTTTTGAGAAAAATATAAATTTGAGGTTTGTGTAGAATCAAAATTCACAAAAACTTCTTTTCAAACAATTAAAAGAAGTAGTGAACCTTGTTGTAACCCATTTTTGGGTCCCCAAATAAATGAAATAAAATAAATAGCCAAAGGAGGTTAGAAAAATAACGGAGCGAGAAGCGCTCAAGCAAATGGTCAGAAAAATCGGTCAAGGAGGTTAAAAATACAAAGATTGGATTTTTGACAGTATATTCTTGAAGGATGAGAGCCATGTTGAGAAGGAAATTTGGAATTTGAGGAGAAAAGCCCAAATTTGGAGGTTTATGGACTTAATTGGATTTTTAATTGAATTTATAGGGGATTTGATTACAAGAAAAATTGATTTTTAAGTCAATTTAGGCTTTAATTAGAAGAAATTTAAGTTCTGGGGCCAAAATATATTTTTTAGGAATTTATTGGGTCAAATCAGGGGCTTAATTGCATAAATATTGAAGTTTAAGGGCCAATTAGGGACTTAATTGAAGAAATCCGAAACCAAGGACCAAATTGAAGAAGGCGCGTAAGTATAGGGGCTGGAATTAATTGATTCAGGGGCCTAATTGAAGAAATTGGAAGTTTATTGATCAATTAAGGGCTCAATTGCATAATTCAAAGGCCAAGGACCAAAGTGAAAAATGCGGCCAAATATAGGGACGGGGTTCGAATTCGGCGGGGATGCAATTGAAGGGACAAAAGATAATTGAGGGCTGCTTTGCAAATTAACGCGTTTTGGCGTCTTGCGCGGATCTAAATGAAACGGCGCGTTTTCTCCAAAACGACGCCATTTCATGCATTGAAAAAAAAAAAAAAAAAAAAAGGAAAGAGCGAACGGTGTCGTTTTGAACGACACTGTTCATCTTTCTTCTTCCCCCCGAACATGCAGCGGGAAGAAAAGGAAAAGGGGATGCCTTTTGTTTGAATTTTGCCGGCCACTCTCTCGCCTGGAGCCCACCGACCGAGCACACTGGCCGTAAAATCGGAGGGGGGGGCCGAACCTGGGCAGTCGCGCCCATGGCCGACCAACCGGCTGCCCCCCCATGAGAGCCGAAAGCAGCGCCCTTGGCTCTATAAATAGAGCCAAGAACGCTGAGATTTGGGGACCGGGAGGCAGAAGACCCGAAAGAGGAGAGGAGGAGAAGAGAGAAAGGAGAAGAACGGAGAGGAAGAAAAAACAGAAAAACGGAGGAAAGAAAAAACGAGAGGAGAGAAGAAAAAGAAAAAAAAAAGAAAGAAAGAACAGAGGGAACCAGAGGGAGGAGAGGACGAACCGAAAGGGAGAGGAACCGAAATTTGAGAAGGGAAAGCTGGAAACGGGTAGAAAAACTTGAAAAGAAACAGCCCCTGTTCATTTTATAAACAGCCACCGCAATTCCATTAGTGCCCACAACTTCATTCCCTCGCGGCACAACCAAATTATTCACAATTGCCTGCAGTTGCCTAGCAAAAGATCGCGACCGCGACACCCTCCACAACAATGATCTAAATGCCCAAGATTCCTATGATGCTTGTAATAACCTCAAAAATTTGCTTTATTTCTTGTAAACAATTTTTATTTTTGGGGTGATTTTTTTTATCGACTTAGCTCTACAGGAATTTATTGAAATTTTTAGCAAAGTTTTTCCTATACCCAAGCAAATTCCAAGTTATTGACAAATACTCGTAACACTTCGTTGTTATCCATTTTTAGGTCCTCACACAAAAAAAAAATACAAAAAAAATATATGTAGCAGTGAGAAAAGATGTCGTAGCGCCCAAAAAATAGCTAAAAATTGATTGAAAAGGTTCAAAAATGTAAAGATTGAAATTTGACAGTATATCATTGACTGAGAGAGCCCTGTTGATAAAGAAAATTTAATTTGAAAAAAATATCCAAAATCAGATGTTTATGGATTTAATTAAATTTTATCTAAGGTTTAATTGAATTTATGGAGGGTTTGATTGCAAGAAAAGTTTATTTTTAAGTCAATTTAGGTTTTTATTGGAAGAAATTAAAGTTATAGGGTCAAATTATAATCTTGAAGAGTTGATTTGGTTAAATCAGGGGTTTAATTACATAATTATTGAAGTTTGACTGCCAATTAGAGGCTTGATTGAAACAATCCGAAACCAAGGACCAAACTGGAAAAGGCGCGTAAACAGAGGGGCTGAAAATGACCAAATCAGGGGTTAAATTGAAGAAATTGAAAGTTTATTGATCAATTGAGGGTCAAATCGCATAAATCAAAAACCAAAGACTGTCTTGTAAATGGCCCTAAAATCAAGGGATCCAATTATAATTTACCCGGAGATTTGATTATAAAATTGCAAAACTCCAATGACCAAATCGAAAATATCTATTTGAATTGGAAAACGGTGCCGTTTCAGAAACACTATTCATTGCCTTCTTCAGAAGTCGTTTTGTAGTAGAGGTAGTGGAGCCGTTTCAAGCAGCAAAAGCAGTGGATTGCTTCGGTTATGGGGAACGTTTCACGACTACTATCCCTCGCATGTCGTTACCATCACGACTGTTACCTTTACTCCGCAATAATGGTCCCGAATGTCTTTATTATCGGGGAAAACGCATGCATCCTCTCGGCTTTAAAAGCCAAAGGAGGGACCGAACACGAGGAGGGCGGAAGGCGAAGAAAAAAGACACGAGAGAACGGGGGAGCTAAAGGGAAACGGGAGAAGAACTGAAAAAAACATAACAGAGAAGAGAGTAAAGGAGAAAGAAAAGGCAGTTAGAACCCAGAGGGCCAAAGTGAGAGAAACCAGTAGAGAGAGGGGGAGACAAAAACTAAAACACAGAGGAGAGACATAAAGAAAACAAGAAAGCAGAGAACCAAGAACGAGTGAACGAAGAAGCAAGAAAACTAGAGAGAATAGAAAAAAAAAACCCCAAGAACACGCAAAGAAGAAAAACATAAACATAGTCCAAAGCACACCATTACCATCATCTTCGACTTCGTTTCCGCCTCCGGGTTTGTTCTCCTCGTCTCTGTTCATGCAATCTATCTCGCATTTTACTGTTCAAGTGAATTATAATTTTAAGATGGTCTTTGAAAGTGGCAAATTTGTACTCATTAAAAATGAGATGTTTGTAGGAAAATGGTATCTTTATGATGACCTCTTCAAAATGAATGTAAAGACCTTTATAACAAAAAATAAGATGAATAACAACAATAATAATAATAATACATCTTCTTCTTACTTGCTTGAATCTTGTTATATGTGACATAATGGGTTAAAACATGTTAATTATAATTCTATACAAAGGTTAAGACATGTTAAACTTAAATTATTACCAAGTATAGTTTTTGAGAAAAATATAAATTTGAGGTTTGTGTAGAATCAAAATTCACAAAAACTTCTTTTCAAACAATTAAAAGAAGTAGTGAACCTTGTTGTAACCCATTTTTGGGTCCCCAAATAAATGAAATAAAATAAATAGCCAAAGGAGGTTAGAAAAATAACAGGAGGCAGAAGCGCTCAGCAAATGGTCGGAAAAATCGGTCAAGGAGGTTAAAAATACAAAGATTGGATTTTTGACAAGTATATTCTTGAAGGATGAGAGCCATGTTGAGAAGGAAATTTGGAATTTGAGGAGAAAAGCCCAAATTTGGAGGTTTATGGACTTAATTGGATTTTTAATTGAATTTATAGGGGATTTGATTACAAGAAAAATTGATTTTTAAGTCAATTTAGGCTTTAATTAGAAGAAATTTAAGTTACGGGGCCAAAATATATTTTTTAGGAATTTATTGGGTCAAATCGGGGGCTTAATTGCATAAATATTGAAGTTTAAGGGCCAATTAGGGACTTAATTGAAGAAATCCGAAACCAAGGACCAAATTGAAGAAGGCGCGTAAGTATAGGGGCTGGAATTAATTGATTCGGGGGCCTAATTGAAGAAATTGGAAGTTTATTGATCAATTAAGGGCTCAATTGCATAATTCAAAGGCCAAGGACCAAAGTGAAAAATGCGGCCAAATATAGGGACGGGGTTCGAATTCGGCAGGGATGCAATTGAAGGGACAAAAGATAATTGAGGGCTGCTTTGCAAATTAACGCATTTTGGCGTCTTGAGGGATCTAAATGAAACGGCGCGTTTTCTCCAAAACGACGCCATTTCATGCATTGAAAAAAAAAAAAAAAAAAAGGAAAGAGCGGAACGGTGTCGTTTTGAACGACACTGCATTCATCTTTCTTCTTCCCCCGAACATGCGGCGGGGAAGAAAAGGAAAAGGGGATGCCTTTTGTTTGAATTTTGCCGGCCACCTCTCGCTCGGAGCCCACCGACCGAGCACACCGGCCGTAAAATCGGAGGGGGGCCGAACACGGGCGGTCGCGCCCATGGCCGACCAACCGGCTGCCCCCCATGAGAGCGAGCGGCGCCCTTGGCTCTATAAATAGAGCCAAGAACGCCGAGATTTGGGGACCGGGAGGCAGAAGACCCGAAAGAGGAGAGGAGGAGAAGAGAGAAAGGAGAAGAACGGAGAGGAAGAAAAAACAGAAAAACAGAGGAAAGAAAAAACAGAGGAGAGAAGAAAAAGAAAAAAGAAAGAAAGAAAGAACAGAGGGAACCGAGAGGGAGGAGGACGAACCGAAAGGGAGAGGAACCGAAATTTGAGAAGGGAAAGCTGGAAACGGGTAGAAAAACTTGAAAAGAAACAGCCCCTGCACCGCCGTCCGAAAGGGAAGCGCCGCTGCTTGACCCCGCCACCGGCCTCCACCGCAGCACCGCCTGCGAAGCCGACAGACCAAGACGCCGCCACCAGCCTCCGCGCCAAGTAACCCTTCTTCTCCCCCATCCTTGCATTTTTTTTTTCTTTTTTTTCGCATGCGAAACGAATAGCGTTACGCATGGGGTGGGGGGAAATAATTCCCCCCACCCGTTTTGGTCCGGGCAGGCGGATCCTGGCCAGTCTTGTCTTTTGGGCCGGTCCTGGCCCAGAATAGAATAATAGTTTTGGGTCGAGATCGGCCCAATCCAGTTTGGGCCGAGATCGGCCCAGCACCTTTGGGGCTGAATCCGGCCCAGCCCAGTTGGTGGGCCGGACCCATTGCACCCATTTAATATTATATATTATGTATTATTTTGTTTTGTATTATTTATATATAGTTATATATACAAAAAAAATTAAGAAAATTCTGCAAAAATTATTTCAAAAATATGTGATTTTCTGTAATTTTATTACTGTATTTTGATTAATATCGGTTTGTATTTTTATACGTAAAGATACAAATCCGGTATTAAAATATCCGGTTTTCATCAAAACATCCAAAGATTTTGAAATAAAAAAATGTCTTTTGCTTTCAAAAATTTTCTAAAAATATCTTTAAAAATATTGTTGATTTTTCTGCATATTTTTTAGCAAAGTGGATTAATATTTGGTTGTATTTTTATACCGTAAGGATACCAACCCAGTATTAAAATACCCGATTTTGCGTCAAAACATCAAAAAAAATACATAATAAAAAAAAAGTTTTGTTTTAAAACACGGCCTAGTCTCTCCAATATATATATATAAATATTATAACATCATATTTTTCATACAACAAAGAAAAATTTCAAAACAATATATGTATTAGCATGCATTTTGGCTTTAATAACCAGTTTATTCAAGCCATGAGAACTAGGCCAATATTTCAAAAATTCTAAAAAATCTTTTTGTCTTTATTTTAGTATATGGGATTACGAATATTTATACGTAAAATGTATTCCGATATTAAAAATATAGCTTTTTTTACATAGACATTAGAACGGTTAGGTTTTACCCGATAAGATAAGGACCTCCTTATTGAGGAGGACTTTTCTTGAACCATGGACGGCCCAACAACTAGGAAACACAACGAGACCTTGAATTTTATCGAGACAAATAAACAATGCAGCTTACCTTAGGTAGGGCGTATTTGGGGTGCTAATACCTTCCCTTTACGCAACCCGTCCCCGTGCCCGATCTCTCGAGACCAGTTAGGGTTCCTAGTGACCAAGATACTAGGTGGCGACTCCCACACCATTTTTTTCACCGCTAAGAGACAAAGAAATCCTTGTCTCACCATATTTACTAGATATATACCCCCCATCACACATTCGAGGGTGGACGATCGCCGCGACGTCGCGCATCGTGCGACAGAATGGCGACTCCACTGGGGACCTTGTGGACTAAGCTTTGTTTTTGTCTGATTTGTTTTTGTCTGATTTGTTTTTGTTTTCGTGTGTTTATTGTTAATATGCCTTTCCTTTTGTTATCTGCTTATATGCTTTAAATATTTTTTACACATATTGTTCATGCATTTGTATAGAACTGTCTCATGCATCTTATAGAACTGTCACATGCATCACATACTTTGATTTTGAGAAGCACACACAAGCTTTAAGTTAGGTGGGGGATTAGCGATTTGCCCTATGACTATCGGTCAGGGTTCAGATGCGTGAAACACTCAACTCATATCTGAGTGCCTGCTTGGTGATGGTGGGTATACATACCTTAACTGTTCCTTGCAAAGCCCCCATACTGTCTTTACGAAGAACGTCACTGGGCAGATATGAGACTCTTCAAGACCAGATAGAAAAACTGCCCATTCTCACATAATGAATAAAGCTTGTCCTTAGGGTATATATCTTACTTTCATTTGCATCAGGATTAATAATGTTAGATTCATCAATCTAGTTTTTTTTTTATATATATATGAAATCATGACTAAATACCTATCTTTCTTTCTAATGTGTTCTAGTAATCTACCATGATAAGATCTTGGCAAATCTTCTTTTACAACAATCGGTTCGACTTAGAAATCTTGCTTATTACAAAAGGCATGAATCAGTACACATCGCATGTGCATCATATTTCATCACGCATTTGTTTATAATTTATCATATGCACAGATCGTAAAACATAGGTCCCACATCCAAAGTCCACCACACCCGGTCTAGATCGAGAATGGAGAACGAAGAGAGAGCTCACTTAGAGTCACATTATCAGACCGAGTTGGAGTCCGTAAGGAATGAAGTTTCTCGGCTAACCAACTTACTTGAGCAGCTTCTAAGAGCTAAGAATGGGGAGGGAACATCAGACAACAGCTTGAAGGAGCGCCGGCGGCTCACATCCCTCAAGCATCTCAAAACCAGGGGGCAAACTCGGCCAATGAACAACATTTTGTGCCTATCACCCCTATCCAGCCAACTCACACTCCAATCATCGTGGATTTAACAGCGGAAGGAACCCCAGATAATAGGTCTCCCAGTCTGATGGACCAGGACAAGTTGTTTGCCTTGGAAGAAAGATTAAGGGCAGTTGAGGGTAATGACTGGTGTGACCCTATGCGAGCAAGTGAAGTATGTCTCGGTACCAAACATCGTGGTACCAAAAGATTTTAGGATACCGAGTTCATTAAGTACACTTGGCTCCGCGAATGCCCAAACACTCACCTTCGTTCCTACTGCAATAAAATGGCAGAAGTAATCCGCGATGATAAATTACTAATCTATTTCTTTCAAGATAGCCTAGCAAGGTCCGCTTTAGGCTGGTACATGAGGTTAGACAAGATCGGGATCAAGAGCTGGAGAGACTTGGTGGAGGCTTTCCTCAAACAAGTACAAGTTTAACATGGAAATCGCCTCCGATCGAACAAGTCTAATGGCAATGGAGAAAAAGAGCCGGGAGTCGGTAAGGGCGTATGCGCAAAGATGGAGGGATGAGGCAATGCATGTTCAACCCCCTTTGATAGAAACAGAGATGGTGAGCTTGTTTGCTAATACCTTCAAGGCACCTTATTATGAGCACCTAATGGGTAGCTCGTCTTAGCATTTCTATGATGCGGTACGCATAGCTGAAAGGATAGAGCAAGGGATTAAAGCTGGACGTATAGCTGAGCCATTGGAGAAGAAGGGTTTTATTGGAAGAAAAATGAAAGGTCACATTTACGGCTTTGAAGGTGGGTCCAAGGGCAATATAGTGGATTCACTCAACCCACAAATACCTACCTCTCATGTTGCCCACATAAACTTTAACAAACCATTTTCCTCTAATCGAGCAAATAACCAGTCAAACAACCAAAACAACTACCAAAGACCAAATACAAGGTACATTGCAGAACAACTACCGCCATTACCCATGTCTTTGAAGGAAATGTATGCCAAACTACGAGCATTGGACAAATAGCTCATATCCCTACATTACCACTACAACCACCATTCCCCATCTGGTATAAGCCCGAGTTGACTTGCGAGTACCATGCTTTGGTATTCCCGGACATTGTCTTGAAACGTGCTACGCTTTCAAGAACATGTTGTTGAAGCTCATCAAGATAGGATGGGTGTCGTTTGAAGACACACCCAATATCAATTCAAATTCATTGCCGGGTCATGACAAAAGTAATAGGGGATAAAGGGTTGGAAAACCTTGGTCAAGAATCGTCAATAATGAAGAAGGCGAGATCGAAGGAGAAGACAAGGAAACGCAAGTGGGAAGGAAGATGAAGCATTGCCTCGGTTGACTTTCCAGAACGGGTTGACCCAAGAACTTCTCGTAGTTTTCAAAATGTAAAACAACTTTATTTGCCTTAGCATGTTTTTGTCATTTGCTTTTGTCATTGCTTTTATTTTCTCTATTTAGCAATCAGGGCTCATGTTTTCAGCCAGATTTTATGTTTGTCTTTGAGCCTACCTTTTTTTAATAAATGATGAGATTATGCACTTTTTGAACAAGTTTGAGTGGTTATATCATAAAATGGTTTAATATGAAATTTAAGAAAAGCTAACCCTAAAGTACATCCCTACCTCTAATAGCGTAATGAATGGATAAATGATTAAGTGGTCACTTTATAATCATCTGTAATTGTCTTTATCAACCATAACAATGTGCATTTTGAAAAAAAAATCATCATTATCCCTTCACGCACTAAAAAGTTTATCATTGGTTGAATGAATTTCTTTTTTATAAAAGCCCAGACTAGGATCACACCCCACACTTGGGGGCAAAACGAGTTGTTTTTTTGAAAAGTTTTACGTATTTAAAATTGGTGGGAAGCCCATAGTTTTGAAAATCAAGCTAAAGCATTTGACAAAAGCATGACAAAGAGGCAAATACAAGTCATACATTTTGAGAAAAGGACTACTTGAAGAAAATCAAAGACTTCTTCTCTAAGAATATGATAGGCAACACGAGAGATGAATTCAGCATACAACTTCAAAAGTAAAGTTCATGTTAAGAGGGAGTCTCATGAACTAGAAGAAGAGGATGGGGCCTATGTTTCAAAACCAGTGTACGAATGCATGCATTGCATCTAATCATAAATCATTGCATGTATGTTTTTTGGATCGTTACGGAAGGAGATCTTAGCGCATTCCAACAAGATTATGGACGAAGAAAGAATCATTGAGTTGATTCTAGAACAACAAGAAGAGAAGATAATGGTTTTCAAACCATGCCGGCAGGAAGAACGACATCAATAGCATTCGGTAAAAAGGAATCGCCAAATGGGATTCCAAGTTGTTGAGATCGCGGAAGGGATCTCGTATTTCGATGGAGGTCGCCGAAGGGACCTTAAATTTCAGCTTTTGTATAAAAGGAATCGCCAGATGGGATTCCAAGTTGTTTGGATAAAGGAGATCGCAAGAAGGGATCTTGTATTTCGATGAAGGTCGCCAGAAGGAACTTCATGTTTTAGCTTTGGTAAAAGGAATTGCCCGATGGGATTTCAAGTTATTTGAGATCACCAGAAAGGATCTCGTACTTCGACATTCATCAAGGAATGTCGCTAGAAGGACCTCGTATTGAAACTATTTCTTAGAAAAGCATGGAGTTTACTAAGAATTCTTCCCCTTGGGTAGGTCACCCATACAATGAGACCATTATTTTTCTTGGGTAGGTCACCCATACAATGAGACCATCATTTTTCTCGGGTTCGTCACCCATACAATGAGACCATCATTTTTCTCGGGTTAGTCACCCATACAATGAGACCATCATTTTTCTTGGGTTAGTCACCCATACAATGAGACCATCATTTTTCTTGGGTTCGTCACCCATACAATGAGACCATCATTTTCTTGGGTTCGTCACCCATACAATGAGACCATCATTTTTCCTGGGTAGGTCACCCATACAATGAGACCATTCTTCATCTTTTTTTACCTGGGTAGGTCACCCATAATAATGAGGCCATTCTTCCCCCCGGGTAGGTCACCCATAATAATGAGACCACTCTTTCCTTTTCCCATTCGGGCGAGTCACCCGTCATAATGAGACCACATACGTGTTTTTGTATTTGGTTATGGGTAAAGGAATCGCCGGATGAGATTCCAAGTTTTTGGGGTTAAAGGAGATCACCGAAGGGATCTCGAGATAACTAATTTTGATCATAGTTTTTGGGTTAAGGAGGATTGTTGTAAGGACAAAGTTTCGAGCAATCGAGCTCCGACTAAATCGGTTCGGGAGCTCGGTTTTGGTTTATCTTTATAAAACTTACTTATTTGAACCTCTGCTCCGTAAGCTTTATAAAGAGGGGGCATCGTATTAACCCATTTTTGGGTCCCCAAATAAATGAAATAAAATAAATAGCCAAAGGAGGTTAGAAAAATAACGGGAGGCGAAGCGCTCAAAGCAAATGGTCGGAAAAATCGGTCAAGGAGGTTAAAAATACAAAGATTGGATTTTTGACGGTATATTCTTGAAGGATGAGAGCCATGTTGAGAAGGAAATTTGGAATTTGAGGAGAAAAACCCAAATTTGGAGGTTTATGGACTTAATTGGATTTTTAATTGAATTTATAGGGGATTTGATTACAAGAAAAATTAATTTTTAAGTCAATTTAGGCTTTAATTAGAAGAAATTTAAGTTCTGGGGCCAAAATATATTTTTTAGGAATTTATTGGGTCAAATCGGGGGCTTAATTGCATAAATATTGAAGTTTAAGGGCCAATTAGGGACTTAATTGAAGAAATCCGAAACCAAGGACCAAATTGAAGAAGGCGTGTAAGTATAGGGGCTGGAATTAATTGATTCGGGGGCCTAATTGAAGAAATTGAAAGTTTATTGATCAATTAAGGGCTCAATTGCATAATTCGAGAGGCCAAGGACCAAAGTGAAAAATGCGGCCAAATATAGGGACGGGGTTCGAATTCGGCAGGGATGCAATTGAAGGGACAAAAGATAATTGAGGGCTGCTTTGCAAATTAACGTGTTTTGGCGTCTTGCAGGATCTAAATGAAACGGCGCGTTTTCTCCAAAACGACGCCGTTTCATGCATTGAAAAAAAAAAAAAAAAAAAAAAAGGAAAGAGCGAACGGTGTCGTTTTGAACGACACTGTTCATCTTTCTTCTTCCCCCCCGAACATGCAGCGGGGAAGAAAAGGAAAAGGGGATGCCTTTTGTTTGAATTTTGCCGGCCACTCTCTCGCCTGGAGCCCACCGACCGAGCACACTGGCCGACCACCCGCCGCACACTCGCCGTAAAACCGGAGGGGGGGCCGAACCTGGGCAGTCGCGCCCATGGCCGACCAACCGGCTGCCCCCCATGAGAGCCGAAAGCAGCGCCCTTGGCTCTATAAATAGAGCCAAGAACGCTGAGATTTGGGGACCGGGAGGCAGAAGACCCGAAAGAGAAGAGGAGGAGAAGAGAGAAAGGAGAAGAACGGAGAGGAAGAAAAAACAGAAAAACAGAGGAAAGAAAAAACAGAGGAGAGAAGAAAAAGAAAAAAAAAAAAAGAAAGAACAGAGGGAACCAGAGGGAGGAGAGGACGAACCGAAAGGGAGAGGAACCGAAATTTGAGAAGGGAAAGCTGGAAACGGGTAGAAAAACTTGAAAAGAAACAGCCCCTGCACCGCCGTCCGAAAGGGAAGCGCCGCTGCTTGACCCCGCCACCGGCCTCCACCGCAAAGACCGCCGCGGCCGACAGAACCAAGACGCCGCCACCGGCCTCCGCGCCAAGTAACCCTTCTTCTCCCCCATCCTTGCATTTTTTTTTCTTCTTTCTCTGCATGCAGAACGAATAGCGTTCTGCATGCAGGGGTGGGGGGAAAATAATTCCCCCCACCCGTTTTGGTCTGGGCCAGGCGGATCCTGGCCCAGTCTTGTCTTTTGGGCCGGTCCTGGCCCAGAATAGAATAATAGTTTTGGGCCGAGATCGGCCCAATCCAGTTTGGGCCGAGATCGGCCCGGCACCTTTGGGCGAATCCGGCCCGGCCCAGTTGGTTGGGCCGGACCAATTGACCCATTTAATATTATATATTATGTATTATTTTGTTTTGTATTATTTATATATAGTTATATATACAAAAAAAATTAAGAAAATTCTGCAAAAAATTATTTCAAAAATATGTGATTTCTGTAATTTTATTACTGTATTTTGATTAATATCGGTTTATATTTTTATACTGTAAAGATACAAATCCGGTATTAAAATATCCGGTTTTCATCAAAACATCCAAAGATTTTGAAATAAAAAAATGTCTTTTGCTTTCAAAAATATTTTTAAAAATATTGTTGATTTTTCTGCATATTTTTTAGCAAAGTGGATTAATATTTGGTTGTATTTTTATACCGTAAGGATACCAACCCAGTATTAAAATACCCGATTTTGCGTCAAAACATCAAAAAAAATACATAATAAAAAAAAAAGTTTTGTTTTAAAACACGGCCTAGTCTCTCCAATATATATATATAAATATTATAACATCATATTTTTCATACAACAAAGAAAAATTTCAAAACAATATATGTATTAGCATGCATTTTGGCTTTAATAACCGGTTTATTCAAGCCATGAGAACTAGGCCAATATTTCAAAAATTCTAAAAAATCTTTTTGTCTTTATTTTAGTATATGGGATTACGAATATTTATACGTAAAATGTATTCCTGATATTAAAAATATAGCTTTTTTTACATAGACATTAGAACGGTTAGGTTTTACCCGATAAGATAAGGACCTCCTTATTGAGGAGGACTTTTCTTGAACCATGGACGGCCCAACAACTAGGAAACACAACGAGACCTTGAATTTTATCAGACAAATAAACAATGCAGCTTACCTTAGGTAGGGCGTATTTGGGGTGCTAATACCTTCCCTTTACGCAACTTTGTCCCGTGCCCGATCTCGAGACCAGTTAGGTTCCTAGTGACCAAGATACTAGGTGGCGACTCCCACACCATTTTTTTCACTGCTAAGAGACAAAGAAATCCTTGTCTCAATATTATTTACTAGATATATACCCCCCAACACACATTCGAGGGTGGACGATCGCCGCGACGTCGCGCATCGTGCGACAAACCTCTAAATTAAATTCACTTAGATATTGATATTTTAAAATTTATGAAAACTAGAGGTATAAAAAAGTTTACATTATTATTGTAAATGATTGCATAATATATTGTTATACATATTTGATTATAGTCAAAGATGATGCTCTTGAGATTTTTAAATATTACAAAAATAAAGTTGAAAATCATCTAAATAAAAAGATAAAGGTAATAAGAAGTGATAAGGCTAGAGAGTACGAAGCATAATTTGGTGAACTTTATTTTCAAAGTGGTATTATCCAATAAACTATTACTTCTTATTCTTCTAAACAAAATGACATTGCTAAATAAAAAAACCAAACACTAAAAAAAATGATGAATATTATATTGATAAGTTTAGAAGCATCTTATAATTAATATAGGGATATAATTTTGATTGCCAATTGTATATTTAACAAATTACCTCATAAAATGTTAAAGAAAACACCATATGAATTGTAGAAAGGTAAAAGACCTTTCTATAAAGTCCTCAGAGTATAGGGGTGTATGGTAAAAGTTGTAGTACATGAACCTAAAAAAGTCAAAATAGAACTTAAAAATATGGATTATATTTTTATTGTATATGCTTCCAATAGTAATGCATATCAATTTCTTGCACAAAAATAAAGTGTTAAGAATAGTGATCTTAATACAATAACAGAATCAATGAATATTACAAACTTTGAAGATATATTCCCATTTATCTTCTAGGGCTGATATTTACAAATTACCTCACAAAAAAATGCTAGTATGGTAAAAGTTGTAGTACATGAATCTATAACTAATAATCAAAATAAAAAAGACAACCAACTTAATTAAGGGCTGATATTTAAGTTTGGTGGGGGTTAAATTTTATACAATTAAAAAGTTTTTTGTGTTAATTATTGGTTCATGTGCCACAATTAGAAGAATAAGGACTAAATTGAAACTTTGTTAAATTAATGTCAAATTAAAAGCTCTAATTTCTAGGGTTTTAACTCAAACAATGGTTCATTCGGCCTTTATTTATTTTCTTTCTTAACAATTCACGATGATTAATGCGCACCTTCCAAGAGTTTGTTCTAAAGTTTTAAACCTTCAAATAGCATAAAGATTTTTGCAAATGGAAGAGAAATATTCTCTCTCCAACCCTATTTCCATGAAATGAATCCTTTTTTAAAATATATTGAAGAAAAAAAACAACATAATTAAAAAGGTTAGTAACTTCTTGTGAATTTGTTTTTTTTTAAGCCAAAGATAAATAGCAAAGTTTCAAATATATTGTTAATTAGGATATTATAGGAAATTCAATAAAGCATTTTTAATATAAAAAAAACAACATATTAGTCTATATCATAGAATTTATTGAGAATTTATCTACTTTTCCCTTGGAAAAAGGTTTTTAAAAAATGTACATAGTGATTCACGCCGCAAAGTTTGTGAGTTATTTGGTAGTCTCATGCCCAAAGTTTCTCAATTACTGAAGGGATTGTGATCTTGAAATACAATCGCAAAGTCCATAACAGGCAGTCAGATTGGGATCCTTGAAATAGAATCTATTATACACCCTGGCCCAAAACAAAAGGCTATGATTTATAATAGAGTATTAAATTAAATTAAATTAAAATGGCTAGTATAATTATTAAAAACCTCATATAGACTTATTGTGCTTATACTTTTTCATTATAGTTAAAAAATAAATATTATACTACGATATTTACATGATAAATAACAATTTACATCATCATCCTTGCTCATTATTATTTACAGATTTATCATTATATTTATTTTAATGATCAAAGAGTCATTACAATATTATTATTGCTACTTTTACATCAAACTAACATTACAACTATATATTTCATATCAAATACTTTATGTACAATATATATATATATATATATAAAAAATACAGATGAAATGTAAGCATGATGATCCTTCTTGAACTCAGACACTTTCCAGATTACATCTGCAAAAAAAAATTCAATCAAACCTGAGTGTACCTGAAGATATTATTTATAACTTGTAACACCAGAAATCTTCGTTAGATAAAACCCAAAATAACTTTCTAAGGGAAACATAAACCTACAGTTAAATAGTTTCAACATATTCCGATGATTGGTTAGACTGCTTCACAATAGCACCATCCATTGACTGAAAAGCTTTTATTGATTTTCGAAACATGCCTAAGATCAGAATTTTTTTTTTTAATGTGGGGAAAAAAACTGAAAAATCGATTAAATCAAGAAAATTTAAAATAATAATTTAAAAAATTAAATTGTGAAAAAAAAATTTGATTAAACAGATTATAATATTTAAAAAACTAACCGGTTCGGTTTCGTTTTGTTTCAGTTTTATAAGTCTGAAACTGAAACACCGAACTGAAAACCGAAAAAAACTTAGCCAAACTGAAAAAAAACTTAGCCAAACTAAAAAAACCCCATTGAAAATTACAAAAAAAAACCTAAAAAACAATATAGTTTTTTCTTTTTAATATAAAATAACCAAACCGAACCGAAACCGGTTGGTTAGGTTTTAGTTTTTGTTATAAAATAACCGAATCGAAATAGGTCGGTTTGAACCGATTTCAATTTGTTTTTTTTTTTAAATCAGTTTTGTTATTTTTATAAATAAAAATTGAATCAAACCGAAAATATTCAACCATATTTTTTCTATATTTTCATTTCTCAAAACAAAATTGGCCCATCACTCATGATTAGGCCTTCCAGAGAATCAAGCCCTTCAGTCCGGCTAACAATCCTATGAACACCTTCCTTTTACTCTGATAAACGGAAACTGAACCCAATCCGTCAATTCGCTCATAACCCTCGCACACTTATCCATCTGATGAAAATCTCTCAATAACCTACAAGCATTTCTCCCGACCCTTTTCCATGACGACTCCAAAATCCTCTCGAGCAACAACACCACCAACAGTGCCCATGGAAAATGCCTAGGAATAATAATAATAATAATAATAAAAGCACCTGCAACCCTCTTTCCTGGCATGGAATCGCAACCACAAGTGCCACATTACAAGAAGCAAGATCCTATTCATTTTATAAACAGCCACCGCAATTCCATTAGTGCCCACAACTTCATTCCCTCGCGGCACAACCAAATTATTCACAATTGCCTGCAGTTGCCTAGCAAAAGATCGCGACCGCGACACCCTCCACAACAATGATCTAAATGCCCAAGATTCCTATGATGCTTGTAATAACCTCAAAAATTTGCTTTATTTCTTGTAAACAATTTTTATTTTTGGGGTGATTTTTTTTATCAGCTTAGCTCTACAGGAATTTATTGAAATTTTTAGCAAAGTTTTTCCTATACCAGCAAATTCCAAGTTATTGACAAATACTCGTAACACTTCTGTTGTTATCCATTTTTAGGTCCTCACACAAAAAAAAAAATACAAAAAAAATATATGTAGCAGTGAGAAAAGATGTCGTAGCGCCCAAAAAATAGCTAAAAATTGATTGAAAAGGTTCAAAAATGTAAAGATTGAAATTTGACAAGTATATCATTGATCGAGAGAGCCCTGTTGATAAAGAAAATTTAATTTGAAAAAAATATCCAAAATCGATGTTTATGGATTTAATTAAATTTTATCTAAGGTTTAATTGAATTTATGGAGGGTTTGATTGCAAGAAAAGTTTATTTTTAAGTCAATTTAGGTTTTTATTGGAAGAAATTAAAGTTATAGGGTCAAATTATAATCTTGAAGAGTTGATTTGGTTAAATCGGGGGTTTAATTACATAATTATTGAAGTTTGATCGCCAATTAGAGGCTTGATTGAAACAATCCGAAACCAAGGACCAAACTGGAAAAGGCGCGTAAAACAGAGGGGCTGAAAATGACCAAATCAGGGGTTAAATTGAAGAAATTGAAAGTTTATTGATCAATTGAGGGTCAAATCGCATAAATCAAAAACCAAAGACTGTCTTGTAAATGGCCCTAAAATCAAGGGATCCAATTATAATTTACCCGGAGATTTGATTATAAAATTGCAAAACTCCAATGACCAAATCGAAAATATCTATTTGAATTGGAAAACAGTGCCGTTTCAGAAACACTATTCATTGCCTTCTTCAGAAGTCGTTTCAGTAGTAGAGGTAGTGGAGCCGTTTCAGCAGCAAAAGCAGTGGATTGCTTCAGTTATGGGGAACGTTTCACGACTACTATCCCTCTGCATATCGTTACCATCGCTGACTGTTACCTTTACTCCTGCAATAATGGTCCCGAATGTCTTTATTATCAGGGAAAACGCATGCATCCTCTGGCTTTAAAAGCCAAAGGCGGGACCGAACACGAGGAGGGCGGAAGCTAAAGAAAAAAAGACACAGAGAACAGGGGAGCTAAAGGGAAACGAGAGAAGAACTGAAAAAAACATAACAGAGAAGAGAGTAAAGGAGAAAGAAAATGCAGTTAGAACCCAGAGGGCCAAAGTGAGAGAAACCAGTAGAGAGAGGGGGAGACAAAAACTAAAACACAGAGGAGAGACATAAAGAAAACAAGAAAGCAGAGAATCAAGAACGAGTGAACGAAGAAGCAAGAAAACTAGAGAACAGAAAAAAAAACCCCAAAGAACACGCAAAGAAGAAAAACATAAACATAGTCCAAAGCACACCATTACCATCATCTTCGACTTCGTTTCCGCCTCCAGGTTTGTTCTCCTCGTCTCTGTTCATGCAATCTATCTGCATTTTACTGTTCAAGTGAATTATAATTTTAAGATGGTTTTTGAAAGTGGCAAATTTGTACTCATTAAAAATGAGATGTTTGTAGGAAAATGGTATCTTTATGATGACCTCTTCAAAATGAATGTAAAGACCTTTATAACAAAAAATAAGATGAATAACAACAATAATAATAATAATACATCTTCTTCTTACTTGCTTGAATCTTGTTATATGTGACATAATGGGTTAAAACATGTTAATTATAATTCTATACAAAGGTTAAGACATGTTAAACTTAAATTATTACCAAGTATAGTTTTTGAGAAAAATATAAATTTGAGGTTTGTGTAGAATCAAAATTCACAAAAACTTATTTTCAAACAATTAAAAGAAGTAGCGAACCTCTAAATTAAATTCACTTAGATATTGATATTTTAAAATTTATGAAAACTAGAGGTATAAAAAAGTTTACATTATTATTGTAAATGATTGCATAATATATTGTTATACATATTTGATTATAGTCAAAGATGATGCTCTTGAGATTTTTAAATATTACAAAAATAAAGTTGAAAATCATCTAAATAAAACGATAAAGGTAATAAGAAGTGATAAGGCTAGAGAGTACGAAGCATAATTTGGTGAACTTTATTTTCAAAGTGGTATTATCCAATAAACTATTACTTCTTATTCTTCTAAACAAAATGACATTGCTAAATAAAAAAACCAAACACTAAAAAAAATGATGAATATTATATTGATAAGTTTAGAAGCATCTTATAATTAATATAGGGATATAATTTTGACTGCCAATTGTATATTCAACAAATTACCTCATAAAATGTTAAAGAAAACACCATATGAATTGTAGAAAGGTAAAAGACCTTTCTATAAAGTCCTCGAGTATAGGGGTGTATGGTAAAAGTTGTAGTACATGAACCTAAAAAAGTCAAAATAGAACTTAAAAATATGGATTATATTTTTATTGTATATGCTTCCAATAGTAATGCATATCAATTTCTTGCACAAAAATAAAGTGTTAAGAATAGTGATCTTAATACAATAACAGAATCAATGAATATTACAAACTTTGAAGATATATTCCCATTTAAAAAAACATAAGAAATTTTTTCACTTAAAAGAACGATTAAAGGTATAGCTCAAGTAGCATCATCATTTGAAAAATTATGAATTTGAGCCAAAAAATAGTCATCAAATGTTTGCTTTTGATCTTCTAACATACTTATTTGAATATAAACTTTGGAGCTACTCTAAGTCAATATCATGTCATTAAGCTTTTTATTGGAAGGAGACGGTCAATAGTGAAATTAAATTCAATATGCAAAAACATACATGAAAATTATCCCAAAAGTAAACCATTAAGTCATAAGTGAATTTTCAAAAAACAGATGAAAGTTGATGGAACTATTGACAAACATAAAACAAGACTTGTTAAAAGATTCAATCAACATGAAGGTATGGACTATTTTGACACATGTCCATCTATGTAAAGAATAACTTTTATATGAACATTAATAATCATTTTAATTATTAATAAGCTTAAAATACATCAAATGGATGTAAAAACAACTTTCTTGAATAGGGGACCTGGATGAATAGGTTTGTGGAACAACCAGAGTGGTTTATTGTAAATCGATAAGAAAAGAAAGTATTTAAACTTGTTAAGTCATTATATGGTTTGAAACAAATACCTAAATAATGTTATGAAAATGTTGACACGGTTATATTGTCAAATAAGTTTAAAATCAATGAAGTTGATAAATGTATTTTTGTGAAAAAACATAGATAAAAGTTATATTATTGTATCTTTTTCGTTGAAAACATTCTAATTTATATAGAAATGATTACATAATTAAGTCTACCAAGAAAATGTTAGCTATAAGTTTGACATGAAAACTTAGATATTGTAGATGTCTGTCACATCCAAAGTAAATAGGACCTTCAAAATGAAAGGGAATATGGAGAATAGAGTTACAACCTAGTTCTTTAAGGAGACTAAGAATTCTAAAATATGTATTGGTTTTATAGATGTAGGCAAGGGGTTGGTTATGCTTAACGAATGATAAAAATAACCTTTATTCAATCATTTCTAAGAAAAGGTAACCTAAGCTATGTGTTTCGCCTAAGTTCATTTTACGCATTTTATTAACTATCCAAATTATTTTTGAGTTTATTTGCATGTTATATATTGTTGATAGGTGTTTGTCGAGTTAGCGTCGTGCTTTGAATCAGGAGTCTCGCATCTCGACGCTATTTTTTAGTTAATTTGTTTTTTTGTTTTTTTATTTATTGAATTGTATTATTATTATTATTATTATTATTATTATTATCATTATTATTATTATTATTTTCTATAAAAATAAGAGTTGAACAGAAT
Organism: Populus x sibirica; assembly: GCA_019202695.1. Classification (NCBI taxonomy): domain Eukaryota; kingdom Viridiplantae; phylum Streptophyta; class Magnoliopsida; order Malpighiales; family Salicaceae; genus Populus; species Populus x sibirica. The sequence goes on from JAGMVL010002113.1 coordinate 260,792, forward strand.
ACTACGTTCGACTCATATTTGTCTCTACTTTGAGGAGACTCATTAACTTATTATTGACCTAGTTGTTGGTTTAAAACATTGTGCTAGGCCTACATAAGTCCTTAAAACTAGGAGATCCACTGACCTAACAATTAAAATCCAAGTTTAATCAAAACATTATGTTAAATTAATGAAAATTTGTTGATTCATTTTTGAACTCGTTTTGAAGTTGAAAATGTTGTGCTAGATCTACATCGGTCTCTAAAAATTAGAAGACACGACGACCTAACTATTAAAAGCAAAGCATAATAAAAACAAAACAGGACTATAGCTTAAGAATCTTGTCAACATTGTTTTTGTTCTTTTGTTTTTTGAAAACAAATATTTACACGCACCTATATATATAAAAAGATGAAAGCATGGTTTTACATAATAAAAATATCATTAACATGAAGCAATTGAAAATAAAATAAAATAAAAATGCATAAATGAATAGTGACCTTGCATGAATAGATACATGTTTATTATTTTGCATTTTGAATAGTAACTTTCCGAAACCTAACAAGAGAGAAAAGGAAAGAATGGAAAGGGTTGAGGCTTACCTTAGTGTTGGTTCTAGACAAGGAAGGAGTTGTTGTGGTAGGTATTGGTGGCAAAGACAATGTTGTAATAGCAAGGGAAGAGTTTTTTTTTTGTGATTCTCTCCCCCCCCCCCTCTCTCTCTCTTTCTCTGGGTTCTTTTTATTATTATTTTTTTTCTCTTTTTTTTTTTATTCTTTTCTCCCTCCTTAATACAGAATTGTCCTTTAGATTGCTAATTTGAGGCTTAAAGAAAAATTTACAACTTGATCCAATAAGAACCTTGCCTTGAAGAACCAAAGTTATATGTAATTTATCATTCTTACCCTATGCCTATAACAAGACGCAAACGAGAAGTATAAATCACAACGAAGTTAATCAATCATTCGAAGAGTTTGAAAGTTTAATTAAGAATTTAGTATGAAAATCCATGTTTAAAAATAAAAAAATTAAATTAAAAAAAAGATATAATTCATTAATGAACAGTACTTTTTATGAGGATGGGAACAAAAAATTCCCCTCCTCTTTTAGTTTATGTCAAAATTAAAATGAAAGTTTTCCAATAATACGGCATCACACTCATCCAGGAATATATTGATAATGTTTAACGTATCACAAATCAAATCGAGATAAGCTATGGAAAGCCTACAATATTATTCAATCCACGTAAGCAAGGCATCATTGAGTTAGGAAGATAAGATGTTCTATTATTATCGCATTGGATTTTGTAAGGTGGATAGTTTCCGACCACATCAACTGCCAACCAATCCATTCTGGTCTTGTACTGATTAACGGGAGTTAAAAGTTAAAATTTATATTTGTCAAATTTGGAAAAGATGAATCAGTATTACTTATAAATCGGTGCTTTTTTTTATGATAATTAACCAAAGCTAATACCACTTGAAAAAACATTATTCATTGTTTTTCTAGAAAGAAATTATTATTCATTAAAACCATGTAATAATTATTTTTCTACCCATAAAAATTATTGAACCGTATATTGAAGGTAATTTGATCTTTTTACATTATCTATCAATTATTTTCATACTAATCGAGATTACTTAACCTTTTCTTCTTTTCTAAAATATAACAAAACAATTGAATTACCTTTAGAAGCAAGATTTTTAAAATTAGCATTCAAAAGCTTTTTTGTATTTTTAACTTGGTTTTTTAGGTATAATAAAGTTTGATGGGGTAATTTGGTATTTTAATAAATAAAAAAATTAAAAAATGTGTGCAATTCACACGCCGGTGTGTGGGAGGCACCCCTAGTATTTCGATGGCGTGTGTGGCATCTCCTAGTGACCAAAAATTCTCTTTTATCATGTCATTAGAATCATCGTGACGTCTTTTTTCTCATGAGACAGCACATGGAATTTGTTGTAGGGCGGTTTGCAATGCTTTCTTTTTCCCCTCATTTCTCTCTCCACTTGTAGAAAATTTCACTAGCCATTCAAAATTTCAAAGTTTTTCTCTTATTTATTGATATTTCAACTTCGATCCTTATTCTTTTTTATTTCTAATTTTTATTCCTTACCTCTTATAAAATTTTGATTTGTTTTCAATTTCATCATTCAATCCAAATTTTTGATATGTTATTTTTTTTTCAATTTGGTCCTCATTCTTTTTATTTTTTTTATACTTTTAGTAAATTGATTTTTCTTTTCAATTTTACCCTTCCATCAAAATTTATAGTGGAGACCAATTTACTAAAATTTATAATGGAGACCAATTTATAGGGCGGTTGACTTGGGTTGGGTTTTTTATCCAATTTTTTTCTTCCATATTTAATTGGTTAGGAATTTAGTTTTTTGAAAAAAAAGTTTTTTTTTCCAGGTTATTATGATCATTGTTGTTTATTTTTTACCATTTAATTAAAATAAAATTAACTTATTTGACTTGATTGAATTTATAACACAAGTGGCAAATTTTTCTTTCTTTTATAAAATATATTTACAACACCTAAACATTATTTTTTACATAAAAAAATCAACCCCACAACATAGCGTGGCTCTACATCTAATTTTACCAAAAACAAATAGAAGGTAAAATTTCAAGCATTTTTTTTCCCTCCCTCGTCCTTTCTTGTCTTCAAATTAATAGACAGCAATAGTTTGTTATTTCTAACTCATCAATGATTATTAATTATTTAATTATATTTTCTATTTTCCACTTAACAATTTATCGTTTATGCGATTATCACAAAAGACAGCTTAAAAACCAATTAAAAATCCTCTTGTTATACTTATTTACGTAATAATTCATCCCTTTTTTTTTTTTTCTAAACTCGTACCAACTTCACCTCAAAGTGAAATTTTGCACCAACTTCAAACTACTGTCGAAATTGGCTATCTTACGACCGAGAAAGACGTCATTGGAATATTTTTCTTTTCAGCATAATATTCTTGACATAGGTGGCTTACATTATATCGTCCATAGTGGACTGTATTGTTACCATTTCACATCAGTCTGTGTCTCCATTTATGCATGTAGCTTTCAAGAAGATGTTGCACGTTCTCGTTCAAATCGTTGCCCTGCTGATGGGAAGAGTGTACTCAAACTGGGTTCCCAATAAGAAACTCTAATTTCTTAGGACAATTCAAATGCGACAAATTAACATAAACGAGAGGGATGTGGAAATCCTACAAGGCAAAACATACAAGATAGATGAGACGTCATCGTCTGATTTAACATGGGATGTTGAAAGCCACCTTGTCCTATAGCTCTTAGATCATAATTTCATCACTATATTCTCAAAAAATATTGTAGTAATAATCAAATTACACTGTTTCTATATTGCATGGTGACCACAAACTTAAATTACATTTCATTGTTTATAGTTCCTGACCACATATGGCTAATATTTAACCAGCGTAGATAAAGTTTAATAGCCCTATATATCATGCCCCCAATATGTATGAATTATGATCGCTAGAAGTGTATTGGTTCAGGATCATGGTTACATACATCAATTAACCCTACATTTAGCTCTGATTATATCCCTGATTTCTTGCCAGATACATGGGGTTGAACTCTAAATCTGTATAAATTACTCTTTATTGGCAATGGAGTATAACGACATTCTTAAACTTCTGTTTTCCCATCATTCAAGTCGAGCCATTAAAATTTTTAGTGGAGACCGCTTTCAAAGTTTAGCCCTTTAAACCATTATATATCTCTTTAATATTTTAAAATGCCTTGTTTATAGTTTTATCTAACGCCCTCTCTATTTACTTTAAGCCTTCTCTGAATCTGTTAAGCAACCGATATTAAGATAAGTACGTAGTTGTCAAGTTGTTTTTGGTTTGAGACTTGTGCTTAAAAATAGAAAATGTTGATTAGAGTCATGATCACGTCTCTATACATCAAATGGTATAATTTTGTGGGGATGAATGGACACCAAATTAAACAACTGTGATGCTTGTTTACTGTGCCAGCACTTTCATCGATCAGAATGAACATTGTATAGGCCAGTTTTGCTAGAATTAAAGGTTTAAAAACCATCGAAGAGAAACCAGTTTTATTGCTAACTAAATAAGCAAAGCCCAGCAAGAAAAAAGATGCAGAAGGACGAAAGAAACCTAACTAAAAACAAGAGTTGATGCAATGAGTACTTAGGCTCCTTTCATATATATCAGCAAATATGGATGAAAGTATGGATTTATATATGAATGATCAAATTTAATTCAATACAATGAGTAATCAAAAGACTAAATATTGTTGAAATAATTATAACATATCGGCCGACTAATTTCATACTGCGAGTGATTAAATATCCTCTTGACCTGATGAACTTAATTAGATAGACTCTACACACGGGTAAAACACATTTAGAACAAATATCGTCAGTAATGTTCTCTAATATCCATAGCGCCATGCATTAGCTTCGAAATTATTGATTTTAGAAGAATTATTTTCTTTTTTGTCAAGTCTTAAATAAATTATTTGTACATGAACTTGTATATTTATCAGTATTTTCCTTTTCACATCTTTCATTCGAATTTAAAATCATAATAAACACACTAACCGCTGGATGAAAAACAACAAACGGAGAGATTACTTTTACTGTAGAGAATTGGAAAATATAGTTTCCTCTCTCTCTGATTTTCTTTTCTCTCCAACTGGAAAATAAATTCGGTTTATATCGAATTTTCTCTATTATCGGACGTTCAGAAGGCTTTCCGACAACCACATGGTCGAAGACAGTGTTTCTCCGGTCAATACTTGGCATGCTCCCATATTGTTGGAAGGTACGGCTTGCACGTGAAACTTGTGTACAGTCTTACAATATCAATTAAGTGTTGATATAAGTCTTACAATATCACGAAACTTCTTGTTTTATGGGTTTTAGGATTAGGGATATTTTAAGTTTAGTTCTCTTCTGCAAGTTAGGTTTTTAAAGTATTTTTTAAATATATATATATATATATATATATATATATATATATATATATATTATATTAATATTTTTTTTATTTTTTAAAATTTATTTTTTATACTACATATAAAAACAATACAAAAATATAAAAAAATAATTTAAAACTAAAAAAATATTTTTAAAATTTTTAAAATCACAATTAAACTGGAATACAGCAAACGATTGATGTTAAAACATGTTACTCAAAGGAAAAAAAAAAACACAACACGTCACATGATTTCTCCCCTCCTTCTCCTATATATATCTCCCCCTCTCTCACTTCCTCTATATCCCCCATTACTCTCTCTCTCTCTCTTCTCTCCACCACCAGCCCAAAAAAAAAAAAGGCCTTCATTTCAGGAATCTATCAGGAAAAGCAGCACGAAAGCAGAGAGAGATAGACAAGGAAAGGTTTTTTCGCTCTTTTCATTACTACAAACCAACATAAGATAATTTGAAGCAGCTTAGAAAGATGAAGAGATTTATCACCAAAAGGGTATTGTCGTCAACAAATTCTCTGCGTTCCCCCCGCTGCTTCTCTCAACATGCCCAAAAACAAACCCCTCTTCCTGAGAATGAAATCCCTGTTCCCAAACTACCCCCATTCGATTACTCTCCTCCTCCTTACACCGGTCCTTCCGCCGAAGAAATCTTGGCTAAGCGCAAAGAGTATCTCAGCCCTTCTTTATTTCACTTCTTCAGTAAACCCGTGAGTCTGCACTGCAACTCACCTTATCATCTCTCTCGTTCTTTTATTTTCTTTTTTCCTTTTTTGTTGACGGGTCTGGGTGGAACAAGCTTGTGCCAGTTGAAACATGAATCATATGCTCGGCTGGTGGCCCGCATGGGTTTCTTTTTTCCTTTTTCTTTTTTGGTATGAAGAAATTTATTGATTGGTTGATTTTGATGGAATGTTCTGTTAAATTGTTGGCAGTTGAACGTGGTTGATGGAAAGATGCAGTATTTATTCGATGAGAACGGCCGTAGATACCTTGATGGTTTTGGAGGTATTGCTACGGTGTGTTGCGGCCATTGTCATCCTGATGTGGTTGATGCAATCGTCAAACAGATCAACCGTATACAACACTCCACTGTTCTTTATCTCAATCATGCCATTGCTGATTTCGCCGAGGCCTTGGCTTCCAAAATGCCCGGAAATCTTAAAGTAAATAATATATGATTAAGGGGTTTTGTTTCTGTTTCAATGGGAATTTATTTTGTTGTCGAAATAAGTTTAGCAGATAAAACTGGTTTCGATGTATAGGTGGTGTTTTTTACGAATTCCGGGACGGAAGCGAATGAATTGGCGATGATGATAGCAAGATTGTATACAGGATGTCAAGATATAATATCGTTGAGGAATGCGTACCATGGGAATGCAGCTGCCACCATGGGTGCTACTGCACAGTCAGTCTGGAAATTTAATGTTATTCAGGTACTATCTTCTTCTTCTTCTTCTTCTTCTTCTTCTTCTTCTTCTTCTTCTTTAATTTATGGTCTGGTCAGGTGATATAATGTCATCTTTTTTTTTTAATGTTATCAATAAAATCCACTTATGTCATGATATAATGTCATCTTTTTTTTTTAATGTTATCAATAAAATCCACTTATGTCATCCATGAGTCCACTTTCTTTAGAATTTTGGGACCATTGTCCTATCTGGGACTAGCCTAGGTTGATATTTCATAGTCTACTCCGCCTAATTCAGCTGAGGATATCAAAAGAATAGCAGGGAAGATTGGAAAGATGGTGTTTAATTGCAATGTTGTAATGTTCGCTTTCACTGTGTGATTACTGGGATGAACTTAAACCACAATTTGTTCAACAGTCCAAATCAATGATTGTCATGCTTCACCATTAGCATGTAAAACTTTAAATAGAGAAAAATTTCTTCACATGTATAGAAAGGACTGGAACATCAATTTGCTTTGTGAACGAATCAAGAATGATACATGTCCATGAGCAGATCATGTAGAAACGTATCAGCTCCTTCAATTGAATGTTTTGGATAGCTGTTTTTTAGATAATATTGAACAAAGTCACTATTCAAGATGCACTCATGAGATCGAAAGTAAATCTGGTCACCACAAATTGTAATTGTAAAATTCCATTTTGGCAATAGAGTGGAGTCCATCATGCCTTGAATCCAGATCCATATAGAGGAGTATTTGGTTCAGATGGAGAAAAGTACGCAAAAGATGTCCAAGATATTATCGACTTTGGAACTACTGGCCATGTAGCGGGATTTATATCTGAAGCTATCCAGGTGATCATCAACTACTCTGATTTTTATTGATTAACAACTTATTATCGTTTATGAGGCACCATATGTGTGCTTATCATAAATATTTTCTGTGGTAGGGAGTGGGAGGAATTATAGAATTGGCTCCAGGTTACTTGCCTGCTGCTTATGGAAGCGTTAGGAAAGCAGGAGGCCTTTGTATTTCTGATGAGGTTCAGGCTGGGTTTGGACGCACAGGGAATCATTTCTGGGGATTTGAGACCCAGGGTGTTGTTCCTGACATTGTGACAATGGCAAAGGTTAGTCCTCTCCTCTATTTGGTTCAGGCATTTCATTGTGAAGCTTCTGTCTTGCAGTAACAAAAATATAGGCCTCCTACTTGGACAATTGAGTTTGGATTATCGGATCTTCAATTCCTGGTCTTAGATGCTCCTCTTTCACGCCAGATTTGCATGTTATTTGTCACTACAATTATAAAGGCAAAACTTTAGACAAGTCTCACTAGATGCGTACAGATTTGCCTCGTATATTCCTCGGTATGCCTAATTTTCCATGCTTAAGAAGATGGTTTTTTAAGTGTCAACTTATATTTCCTCATTGACAAGTGCAGGGAATTGGGAATGGCATTCCTCTTGGTGCTGTGGTGACCACCCCTGAAATTGCAGAAGTCTTGACTCGTCGTAGTTACTTCAACACATTTGGAGGAAATCCTTTGTGTACCGCTGCAGGTCTGGCAGTTTTAAAAGTGATGGAGAAAGAAAATCTTCAGGAAAATGCACTAGTTGTGGGGTCCTATCTCAAAAAGAGACTAACTGAACTCAAGGATAAATATGAAAGTAAGTTGTCTCACTCGGTTCTTTCACCTTATATATTTGTTCATTCTCCCAAACATAAGAAATTTCAATTTACTTTATTTTGTGCTTGTATCAAACGCCATAATGATCATTTAACCACGGCCTGAACTTAAGTGAAAAAATACGTCCCAGGAGTGTGTTTTTTCCTAATTAAGTTAAAATTGCACCCCTACTGTACCTCTGAACTCTGAAGTGAAATTGTGAAGTAACATAGCCACATGATTAAATACCTTAATGTTTAACTACACTGAACTTTCTTTAACGTTTAATATCAACACCAGCAGTTAAGCAATATAGTTTTTTTTATAAAAAAAAATCTCGCCTGGTGGTATTTACTCGTTTTATTGTTCTCAATGGTTTGCTTATTTCCACGATTGTCTGCAGTTATTGGGGATGTGAGGGGAAAAGGATTGATGCTCGGTGTTGAACTTGTAACTGACCGCCAGCAGAAAACTCCAGCGAAGGCTGAGACTCTGCATGTGATGGAGCAGATGAAAGGTATGTACTCGTCTCATCCTATTGTCCAGCTATCCTCTGAGCTAACTTCTAGTAGTTAATAGGCCTTTTTTGTCTTCTTAGAATTGGGAGTCTTGATTGGGAAAGGCGGATTCTATGGAAATGTTTTCAGAATTACACCTCCACTATGCTTTACTAAAGAAGATGCAGGTACAATATTTTTTTGCTAATGCTAATTGTTAAAGCAATTTTTCTTTTCTTGCATTTTTACTGTACACGAATTTACTGTTTGCACTCTTATATTTTACTGTGAATTACAGTGATGCTATTTTAAAAAAATTTAATTTTATCATCGAATTTTTTTAACACAATTTAACCCTTATAAGTCCAAATTAGAACTCAATTTCATGTTTTTTTTAGGGGTAAGAGTTAGATTAAAAACCAAGTAACTGAAGTGCAAAACACAGGTAACATAGGTGGTGTATGCAAATTTGTTTATGAAGTACATTTTTATCCCTCGATATTTTTTTTGTTATTAGGTAACCAGTCCTTTGAATTTTGCAAAAAATTATTTTGATATTAAACTTTATTTTTATTATTTTTTAGTTCTTAGTGGGTCAAAGGAGAGAGAGGAAATGGTTATATTTTTTTTTTCAAATAATTTCATATGATGAGAGGAGTTTGACTTGGATGTTTTTTTTTATACCTTGAAAGTACCTAAAAAATCCAGATATGAGATCAGGAAGAAATTGGTTTCCGGGTTGATTCTTGGTTTTGGACAAGTTGCTTTCGCTTTTGGAGCTTAAAGATTGGTTTCACGAGGTTATTAAGGTGTTTTGAGTGGAAAATTGGTGGAAAATGAGTTTTTAGAGGGAAAAAATCAGACAACCTAATTTTTCAGTCACCACAATGGCCGGAATTTGAGAATGCTAGACGTGTCGTAAAATTAGACAGATGACGCGTTGTTTTTTTTATTGAGTTGGGGTTTTGTTTTAAAAAAGGATCACACGACTGGGCCTGGCTTTGCAGGCCCGCGTGCAGACTCGTTTGTCATGGGTAAGGTGCTAGGCTTGGCCTCATTCTTTTCTTTCTTTCTTTCTTTCTTTATAGTTTTGATTTTTTTTAATTTTGAAATTTTTTTATATTTTTTTTGAAATAATTTTTAAGTTTGTATTCTACTTTTCTGTGATTTGTTTTTTTTTATTATTTATCCTTTTTTACATAGTTATTATTTTTTAAGTTATTCTAGATTTGTTAAATTTTTGAAGAGATTAGTATGATTCATTTGTAATTTAAATATTATATATATATATTAAATTTATTTTTAGAAATAAAAAAAATATTTATTTCTTTTGATATTTTTAATATGTGCAACCTTGCATAATATGTTTTTATTTTTTATTTTATCCAATAAATCTCATGTGTGTCAATTTCTATTTGAAATTAAATTTAATAAACAAATTCATTAAATACAATTATATAAATTACTCATATTATGATATTAAATATCTTGATATACATTTGTCTCAGTTTTTCTTATTTTTTCTTGAAAAAATGACAAACCAAAAATGGGTTTGTTGGTAAATAATAATAATTTATTATAATATAATAATAATGATAATGGTGATAATTATTATTCCTATCATATGATTTGTTTAATTCGATTTCTATCATATACTACCAGCTTGGCTGCCGTTCTTATCGTCTTGTTTGTGCACCCTTTTGGTTGCAGACTTCCTCGTGGATGCGATGGATTACTCCATATCAAAGATGTGAAGCCGGCAAATGTATTTTAATGTAAATAAAGATGTGTATTGATCATTCACAAACTGGTCCTACTCATGCTAAATATTGTGATATGAAAAATTATAAATACATAAATACGTTTCTACTTTGAATAACTTGCTAGGGCATCAGAAAACGATGAGTCAACAACTCGTTGTCTCTCGAAAACTTCTCCTCGGGTTTTTACTTAAATAATTTCTGGGAATCTTATGAATAGATGGGATACATTAATCTCTCTCCCTCTCAAATTGAACTGTATATATTATGTATGGCTACGCTATACGTTGTGTTTGGTATCAATGTCAAAATGGATGCAAGAGCAAGACTTTAATGCCACGCCGAAATAAAAATCTAAATGGATTTTCTATGTGAATTCCTAATCCCTTTTTTTACTTCTTATTTTTTCTTCCTTAATTAAATTTAATAGAATATCATCAACCAAATTTGTATCTTTCTTTACTTCTTTTGATTTGATCTAGTTAGATGGGTTGAATAACTTTTACTTGAGGGTTAACTAGTAAAGTTTGGTTAGTAGTTTCAATTGAGTAATTTATTTATCTATCGAAATTATCTATTAATTAGATAAATATTTTTCTTTGATTCTTTTGGAATATTCTAGTTTTTGAAGATGTTATACTGAAGTGATCTGATATTCTTCTGTATTAAAATCTTGGATAATATCATGATCAAAGGAATTTGGATTCAAGAAAGATCTAAATAATCTAGACATGATAAAATAAGATTGAATTTGATTTGAATCATTATCAGGAAGGTATACCTAATATAATATATTTACTACTACGTACAAACATCTAACCAACAAGCATAAATTGGCTTACCAATTTCAATTGGCATACGATGAATAATTTCTTACCAATAATGACTAACAATTTCTTGTGCTAAAAGATTTAGAGGGTGTTTAGGAGTATGGTAGCGGTTGTTTTTCAAAGTGTTTTTCATTTCAAAACATATTAAAATTATTTATTTCATCACAAAACCCCTAAATCAAAAATTTGGCATAAGTTTCATGAATTTATAAACAAATATAATTTTACAAAATCTAAAATAAACCCTAATATGTACAAATCATAAATCCATACAAAAAATTTGTTGAAGAAAAAACTATAAAACAAGTAAACACTCAAACAAAATACATATACTATAAAAATATACAAAAAAAAATTAATTAACATTTTAAAATTGTGTTCAAATAAAAAAAAAGGTAGACTTGCTTACTTAAGGTAGAGAATCCTCAATAAGATTTGAATCAGAATACGAATATTGATAAATCAAGTGTTGTGCTGAATTTGTTGTGGAAAGTTAAATTGTGTTGAGATTTGAGGGAGAGAGGGTGGTTGTTTGTAGCAGGAAAAAAAATATACAAGAAAGAATTAGAAATTGGAGAAGGAGAGAGGAGGGTCGAACATCAAATCATAAATTAAAATAGTAACGCCATTAGCAATTCTGTTGGTAAAAATGTCATGTCATCATACAATTTGCCTTCTTGAATCCCACTGTAATACCCTTCATAATGTCGCTGGTATATACCAACAAAAGTTTTTCATCGGTATATTCACGGACAGATTTTAACGTCGAGTAAATTCCATCGATAACGAAAACTTACATGTTATCGTACTATTTAGTTTTTTTATTTTTTTTTTTTCACTGTGATTCTTTTAGTATATATTATAAAAATATTCATGTGAGTGTTTACTAATTGATTTAGTGATGAAAAATTTGATTGGTAAATTGTTTTGATAGTATCCCTGTTGCGGAGCGGGCAACAAATCTAGTAAATAGTAAATACTAATGCTAATAACATACGTGTTATTGAACCGTTGAAATTAAATATGAAAGTTAATTTAAAAACAAAACAAAACAAAAGTCGATCAAGAAAGTATATGTTATATTCATTTTAATCTCATATCAGAGAACGAAACCGGAAATAAGTTGCGACTACTCTTAAGACAAAAACACAAAGTAAAACTGGATAATATGTATTTGGATACTTTTATTACAACATAAATCAAGATTTATAGCAAGAATCTTGCATATTTATGCAGATGAGATAAATATTTTATTTACTTTTCCATAATAAAAGGTAAATATAAGAATGAAAAAACACTTAACCTCGTCCACAACCGATTATTGCAAACTTAGTCAAGTATATATAATATCCATTTCTATTAATCCTCTCAAATCTAAAGCAGAATAAATATCATATTTGCGTTTTCCTGTATTTCTCACCATAGTTTTTAATTACAGTTTGCCATAACATTACTAAAATCGAATTTTATTTCTCAAACTCGACTTGAATATGCACACGATATCTGTTTAGAACTTGACAAAGTGACTTCATGATCATTACATAAAAATTGACATTTTTTATTACACAGAAATATACGTGAACAACAAAAAAGGCTAATCATATTTATCAAATATTTAATTTAATTTAATCCAATATTGATTCGTAAAAGCATTTGTTTTAGTTAATCATTTATAAGATCAATATCTGGAAAGTTAAGAATATATCAAAATTAAATCAAATTGATGAAGATGAAACGAGAACATATATGAGCTTGATAATTTAATCAGTTCACGCTTCACGTTTAATAGCAATCAATGTGGTAATTGATGAAAATGCTTGTTCACAGACATTCTGAAGAGACAAGTTAAAATTCGTAATTATTATTCATCCATTTTGAAGATGATTACAATAATAAATAAATCAAAAACAGCGATTAATTAATGTAACAACATAAACTTAAATTAAAAATGGAAAATTTCACAAAAAAGATAGATATATTGTAGAGGACTAACGATCACGTAGAGCAGCCAATGATGACAGAAGGGAGTACCTGCGGAAAATTGCAGCAGTAGAATGCTGAGCGTGTAAGCTAGAATTATATCGGAAGGCTGACACCCAGAGCGAGAACGCGTCCATCAAGCAAAAGGAAACTTTTTGAAAAAAGCTAATGCTTTTCCTTAGCATTACTCCCATCAATGCTGACATTGTATCCTCAAATCTTGGCGTTTCTCCTCATCTATCTGCTTGCTCTGTGCGATCTTGGCAATGTCTAACCTAACGTGTTGAAGTAGCTACCATGATTGTAGAGCCTGTGGTTACTGAAATACCCTTCTTCTAGTGTTTTTCTTACCAAAAGGCTGGCGCTGCTGCGCAGCTACTAGTCAAAAACATTATACATCCCAGGAACTGGTGGCTTATGCGGTGAATAGGTTTTCTCTCCCGTATTATCATTTTGAAAATGAATCTAGGAGAAGTGTATAAGAAAGAAATATTTTATAGACTCATTAATCGGTTACCTACTTGCTTTGGATCTATAAGATTTAATATTGATATAAGAAAACTGACCAACAATACCAACAACTATATATATATATATATATATATATATATATATATATATATATATATATATATATATATATATAGAGAGAGAGAGAGAGAGAGGGGGGGGTTGTGGGATGTTTTATGTCTACAAAATGATCAAAATTAGGGATTAGGGATTAATTTAATATTTTGTCAATTACATAGTGAATACATGTAGAATGCTTTTATATATATAATGATTATGAGTATAATTATGAATAAAAAAAATTATTTTAATGTCTTTCCAAGCAAAAAATATTTTAAAAAACAACCACTATTATAATTTTAAATATTACCCTACATCTTCAACGATATGATTGATTAACGGTGAAGTTATGAAAAAATAAGAAGTTGTTTTTAACTTTCTTTTTTATTAGTTCTCATGTTTTTTTTTTATCTTTTTACATAGGTTGAAATGAAAATGTGTGAGTTTTCCTCCTTAGTTTTTTGAACTTTTCCCTTTAATTTTTATCTGAAAAGTAGATCTAAATAAGAATGCATTAATTGCTTTTCATAGCTTTCTTTTTGCTTGTGAATGAAAAAAATTGCCCACTTAATTTACAAATATTATTTACTTCGCCGCTTATCACACAATCACGTTTTTGAACGTTAGGCGCAAGCTAAAGAATGTAGATAGCATGTATAGAGAAAGAAATGGTAGTGGGTGGAGTTTTCTTGAGGAATCAGGGGTGGTTCCGTAATTGTCTTCCAGCAATATAGATGAGAACATTATGTGCTCATTCCAAAGAAAATGGTGGTAGCTTGCTTTGTTTCCGCACATCAATTTTTGGTCTTCGTGCTGAAAATGTCGACACTTTTCATTAATAATTAAAAAACCTTAAATTTTAACCCCTCAAGGCCTCAACTACTTATCCATCCTCAATGTAGCTCTAAGGAAAATAATTTCCTCCATTGGATCCCCGCCTGAACTCATCTCCTCATTTTTATTTCTAATTATCAATTATTTTTCTTAATACAATTTCTTCAATTAATTTTCTCCATCTGTAAGAATTTCTTAGTTGGCAACTAAAGAAGAGGCAGCTGGTTTATATATATATATATATAAAAAGAAGGCCTGGAATGGGCCTTTTTAATTAATGAAACTCTATAAGGCCATAACATACAAGCTAATGGGCCAGCGGCCACCTTCGGCCTTGTGGTTTAAACGAGAAATTATTTAATATACGGATCACTTTTCTATTTACATAAAAAATAAAAAATAAAGGATCCATCATAATAATTGCAACTATATTCCATTTTTCTTATTCAAGTCAAGAAGTAGTAATTCAAAATTATTAAATAACTAAATACTTGCAAGCGAGTTATATTGGTTATTATTTTTCTAATCCCACCACCGACCAAAAAAGATGAATAAGGCATTCTCTAAATTTTTCGGATATATTAACGTGCAATCCTCATATTTGGTGGTGACCTAGGCCTAGGGCTTATCTTTTTTTCTAAATTTATAGGGGGGGGGGGGTTATTATTATTATTATTAGTATTATTATTGTTGTTATTATTAAGACTTGGAGCCATTTATAAGAGATTTTCCTTGATTTGAATGTAATAAGTTTATAATAGAAAAATCATGTATAATATTTGGGTTAATGGGGATGGCTAATTAAGCATGAACATAAGCGAGTTCCATGGTATTCTTTTGGGCCAAAAGCAGCACAAGTGCTCTCTCTCACTCCAAACTCATTCAGCGAGTCTCTTCTTTAATCTCTAAATCAATATATTTTGATTTATGAATATCACGGATTCTTAATTTCTCAAATCTTTCTTTTTGTAGTTTCTTATCATTTTCTCAAGTAAGTTCAAAAGCCTACGGAGGCCTGAAACGTTTTCTAAGCAACAAGGATTTTGCTCGCAAGGAACCTTCAGAAACCATTATTGAACATGTGATTCGGGTTCCATTGTTTGCAACTACACAATGCAAAAGGATTCTGCTTTAAGAAAAGGGGTTGAAGGACAACAGAAAAGAAAAGGCAAAGGGTCAATTGCATGATTATCAAAGCCAAGGCCTACCAGATCACCAAGACCCCTTGTTTTGTTTTGTTTTGTTTTGTTTTAGACTCTTCAATGCTCCGGCGGTGAACTAAGTATCACATCAGTAACCAAGAGGACTAGAAAAACTCTCTAATCGTCGGGGAGAAGAAGATGTTGTCCGCTGAGTATTAGAGTTTTTGGACTGTGTAACTCTTCCTTCAAGCTGGACTTGAGCCTGCAATGTTTAGATTAGGTAGGTCCAGCACTACCTTTATATGTCCACAGGTTGACCACATTGCTGTCAAGTGATTTGAACATGTGTAATCCTTAAAGAAACTCAACCTCATCATCGGTTGGATACTACAGAGTACAGAAACAGCAACAGACTTATGAGTTGTGATGCGAGAACGGTAGGTAGATATGGTAGATCATCATTGCTGTTAAGCAGAACAGATATGAGCCCATCACCTGCTGTAAAGCAAAGGTGCATGCTGTAGTCTGGGGCAATTTGAAGAAATCAGCCTGGCTGAGAGAACCGACAATCTGCTGTAAAGCAGAGGTGCAATATGTTTTTTTAAAAAAAAAAAAAAGAAATCCATACTTTTATTACAGCAAGGGTTACACTACATTCATGGATTTAGGACCTTAAATGAGATTCATGAATCTGATAATACTCTTGTTTATCTACCAACAAAGAAGCTAGCGGCGATCCAATTATAAAGAATTTCATAGTTGAGAGCTCTTGGAATTAGAATGTTCAAGTTCAAGTTTTAACCACTGGTTCACCAGCACCGTTTGCAGATGCTGCATTCAAGGTAAGAAAATTAAAACATTAAGTAATAGTGCCATGCGTATAAATGGCACTACTTTACAGAGTTTTCTATTTTGCAAATAAAAGAATTTTAATTTGATAAAGAAATTATGATATAAGAAAAGGGTAGACATAAAGTCCAAAGTCGGTAGAAGTAGGTATAAAGTTATTATTTTTCTTATTGAAAATTTATAGTTATTTTTTAATTTATTTTTTATTTTAATTTTCTTTCTCTTTTTTAATTATTATTTTTATTTTAGATTTTTTATATAATTATTTTTTTTTCATATTTTATCCTTTAATGTTTGATTAATTGTGATTTTTTTAAATATAGTATTTTCAGTCTAATAACTTGAATCACGAATTTAAAATATTAATATAGTTAATATCTTTTTTTTTATGAATTTATTATTGAGTATTAGTTTTTAAAATAATAATGGAAGCTAGCATATTATTACTCTTTGTTAAATTTATTAATCGGCTAAATGATCCTAAGATAAAAATATAATTTTATGAGACAATTTACGCAATGGATGACCTATGCAATCGCATCACATATTATCACAGACAAATTAAGACCTTTTTCTTCTTTCCCCAGACCTTGCAATGTAGACATCTATCACATCCATCAAATTTTCTCATATCAAAGCCACAAGGTGCCTGATTTGTGATAGGTTAGAGCTTAGAATGTTCAAACATGCAATATAAAATTACTGGCATTCGTGACTCCAACTACGCGTTGAAACGAACTGATTTTTTTTTTAATGGTGGAAAAATAAATATATAATTATTTTGAATGTATTTATTAAAATTAAAAGAATAATTATAAATCAAAATATTAATACACATATTTAATTAAATAAATCAATAATTACATGCATCAATAAAAAAAATAAAAAAGTAGTTGTTAACTCTAATTAAAAATTAAAATGAAAAATTAATAAATAAATATAAATTAAGATACATGATCTCGCAAAACATTATATGGATCCAAACGCGCTTAAAGTTTTTCTAACCAATTTCTTATTAAATCAAAGATGATTAAAATAGATACTTATTGGAAAGTGATTAATTAAAATTTAAAGAAAAACATATTATATGTAAAGGTGTGCAGAAACAACATGTGAATATTAGAAAAAATATTACAATTTTATTTGAAAAGCATTTAAAAATTAAACAGTATCTCATAAAGAAAAATATAACAAGATTCTTTATAATTTATCTATTTCAATCGATCTTAATTAAAATTAAATACCCGCAAGGTTCGGCATCAAATATATATGTGATAAATTCATTTACATTAATTTATAATCAAATGAGACGGTAAAAAAATTCCTAAATCTGAAAAAATTAAAAACCAGTGTGTTAGCAAACGCCCAATATTTATGTGATTATAAGGATGCTCTCCCTCCTTATAATTAATTATTCATTAATTACAACGATATCCATATTTGCATTGAATATAAATCGGATTCAAAAGCATATTTTTATTGGAGTTTTGTAATTCTCAAAGATTTCGTGTCCCACTCTATATTATCTTTGCAAAGATCTCTGTGGGGTTTTGTTGCTGGCATTTCCCGTTGCTTGGAAATTTACTGGAAGCTTCCAAAATATCAAGATCAAAAAGTAAGTCCCTCTAGTTCATACCCCATCCATATTGTGCTACGTACTGATATTTTCTGTTTTCAGGAGATGGGGAGGTTGTCCTCTCAGATTCTTTATTCATGTTATTAGTAAAAACTACACTCTCTTGCTCTTTATTCTACGATTAACGTAAATTTTATTAACTTGTAAATCCTCCATTTCCTCGAAATTGAACGATCAAAAATTCTTGATTCTAAAAAAAAAAAAGAAAAAAAAAACAGCTGAATGAGTTAAAGAAGAGAAACGGGCGTTTTTTCAGCAGTAGATCAGAAGGGCAACATGCACAGGACACCCTCGCCAATAAACCTAAACACCTTGAGGAGAAACTGGCCCTGCGACGGATCAATCATGTCGGTACCAATCACTAAAGAAAAAAAAAAAACATGACACTGTAAGGGAAAAACAATGCAATCTGTGGTCTGGGAACCGAAACTAAAAGGTTACACTTTTTTTGTCTCTTGGTACAGGAAATAGCAGCCACCCAGCTGAGCAAATGATTTGTCCAGGTTTTCTAGGCTGACAAATCAAGCAATCATTTTGATTTTTTATTGAGAATAGCCACACAGTAAAAAGAAATTAGAGACTGCAGACCTGTGAAAACCCAACAGCAAATCATTACCTAAATGACACTTGAAAAATAGCGAGCAGATTCAGAGTGAATGTTTGTCTTCTGCCCACGTCTTGACTTCATTTGCATTTAACACCAAAGATTTCCATCCAAGAATCTAATATCACATCTGTAAAGAAAACAAATTAATTAATGATACTAATCTCATATGAAAAACAAGCAAGTACTCAAAGTAAGAGAAAGAAAATAGCAAAGACATGACGTATATAGCACCGCATTCCCATCTCACCATGCTCCTTGCATCAGGTGTGAGCGGGCAAAGAATTGGCCTTTGATGACCAAAAGAGAAAAAAAAAATAGAAACAAAACTAAAGCATATAATAACTCTACAGACCATTCACAACATCACTTGATTCCTTTCTAGACCGATCATGTCAAGGCACCATTTGACAAATTAAACAAACATAAAGGAAAAAATTCTGGAGTTTTACATCAAAATGACAAGATTAATAAAAAAAATGGCTTGTTTCTTTACTTGAGGGGAGTGGGAGGTAACTAAAATCTCTTTGACAATTTAGTATACACTTCTCTCTTATATATATTCTGTGTTCTTTCAACATTGTTTTCATTTTTTTTTGTTTTTTTTTTTTTGAAAATTTATTTTTATTTATTCATGCGGGCCCTCAAAAAATGGATAAGAACACTTGTAAGGACGCATTATGATCCTCTGGTTGGAAATGTGCTTGGTTCTTGGTGACACTTGTTTTCTTTTCATAGTGTAAGATGCACAGAAAGCAATGGAGAGAAAAGAAGGTGATAAAGTTGTGGATACTTTATAGTAATATTTGAGACTTCAGGGTCAACCATTCTGCATATGTTAATCGTTTAAAAAGGAGCGAAACGAGGATGGTTGTCTTTTTGTTTTTGGAGAAAAGGGAGACAGAGCTCTCAAGGGATGCTGGGAGTACTAGAATGAAAGTGAAGTTGGAGCCACTTGTCTGATCTTGAAATTGCCCACGATCCCTGTTATTCCGAACGCTACGCTTTGCTTGGCTAATTGTGGCTACTGTGGCTAATGGAAATCCAATGTAATGTTAACTTGGCAGTGACCCACTGGCCACTGCCAAGTTAAAATATTATATTTGAGATAAGTTGGTGGGGCATTGAATATTTAAAATCTATTTATTTTTGTGTTTGAGAAATATTTTTTTTTTTTTTATTGTTTTGATATGTTAATGTAAAAACTAATTTTTAAAAATAAAAAAAATATTATTTTAAAGCATTTCTGAGTAAAAAAATACTTTAAAAAACAATTATTATCACATTTCTAATAACCCCCTTAAAAATGAGCCCCTTTGTTAATCAAAATTGAGTTACTAGTTTTGTCAATCTTATATATTTTGATCCTTCAATTTTTTCACTTGTCATTTTGGTTATTCACCACCAACTTAGACAATCTCTAGGGTTTATTTCTATATAACGTCTTGTATTTTAGATTTTATTTTTCTATTTTTTTCTTGATTTTTTATGGGGTAAAAAATAAGTAACAACAAACTTTACTGGATTTAATAACTTTATTTTTATTTTATTTTTTTAATTATATGATAACAAAAATAGATATTCATAAAATTGAGTATCAATTCAATGTTAAAACATTTGTTAGATTTTTATTGTTGGAATGTGGCTAAGTGATTGTTTCTCTTAATTTCATTGTTTTCTAGTAAATTTTTCTTTTTTCTTTTAAATTTAAAGACAAAAAATAAACCAATTAAATTTTTAAATTAAAATTAAAATTATAAAAACTAAAACCACCGATCAGGAAGAGAGAGAGACAAGTAGATGAATTTCCTATAGAGAAATGCGCAGTGGTTTTAATATATTGTGTAATAATTATTTAGACAAGTTACAAGCAAGATCTTGAACCCCAATAAGTAACAGCTTGTGTTAATCTAATGTCAAATTTTGTTATACTCTAGTTGACGAAAGTAGTTTTAATTATTCGACGATGTGAATTTCACGGTTTATTATTGGCTGGTGTAAGAAATCAAAATGAGAGGGTTGATTCGGTCTAACGAACCAGATCCATGGAAGACTTTGGTCCGTAGCTTGAAATTCAAAACACATCAATCACCTCATGCTTCTAGAATTGTGCATTTTGGTCACCTTCGTTTACAGCTTTCAATTGTCGACCAACTTTAAGCTGTTGCCAGCTTTCCCGAGACCATTTTGTACACCGTTTCGCCTTCAATTATCTTATCCAAAAAAAGTGTATATTTTGTTTATATGTGTGCTTCCACGTATCCTAAGGGTTGGATAACGAGAAATTAGAATAAGATGTAAAGAATAATTAAATAAAATAAGCTATAAATGAGTTAGGCTTATATATTATCCTCTCCTCTTGAAAGAAATCCTTATTGCATACAAGTACATCAAACAATCCTTGTATCTTATTTGAATTCCTAGGGTTTGATTAGGGGTGTGTTAAAGGTTGTGTTTTAAAGTGTTTTGTGTTCGGAAATACTTTAAAATAATATATTTTTATTTTTAAAATTTTATTTTTGATATTTGCATATCAAAATAAACATTAAAAAAATTAATTTTAAATAAAAAAATTTAAATTTTAAACAAAGAGCATCTTAACCGCACTATCAAATACAACTTTAATAACTCATCATGTAAACATAACATTAACTATTACTATTTCTTGTTATCTCTAATTTGATTTAGGTTTAAAAATGATAAGTTTTTCAAAAATGGATTTGGATGGAGTTGATAAATCAGGCATTATATTTGAAATTTTTTTAAGATAAAAGTGAATATTTTACCACTTAAAAAATATTAATTAAATATATTTTTAAATAAAAAATATTTTAAAAACAATCTATGCAACACTCACAAACAAATCTTAAAACTTAACTACAGATTATTTTTATCCAAGAAAATGAGCGGTGTTCGTTTTCTTTTTGCCAAATTATATGGTCCTTTCAAAGCCTATATTTTGTGCACGACATGATAAGTGAACTTTTCCCCGCTTGATAATTTCAAACCTCTCCTTCGATTCACTACTTCTCCAGATATATATATATATATATATATATATAAAGAGTTTTATTACATGTTATTGTCGGACTGACCATCACTAGTGATCAATTCAGTAGAACTTGGGATAACTTTGCAGGTCATCTGAAATGTGACCATCAACAGGGATGGACACGTGATGAGGCAGTGGTTAACACGTGGGCGGTTTGTGCAAGCTAAATGCTGTCAATATAATTTGGTTTTGAAATTAAGTGCTTAATCATTGAGTTTCGGCTTCGTATGCACCACTGATTGAGACCCTAATATGATGTCACGACACATATGTCATGGCATATGCTTTCTTTTTCTTTTTCTTTTTCTTTTTCTTTTTCTTTTGAGCATATCCGTTCTAGTTAAAATCCTGAATCTTTGATCATGCTTGGAATAATAAATCTTGTGTGATTGTTAGCCAAATTTTAGTTGATAAAATTTAATTGACGTAATACAGGATTATTTTAATTTGAAATATTAAATCCAGCTTATTATAAAATCTATAATAAAGTCTTGAAGAACTAAAATAAAGGAGGGTCTTTCACATAAGACAATCTTTTTTCATGAAAAACAATGCAACTAATGATGTATGGTTATGATCTTTTAATTTTTCTTTAAGGATTGTATGATTTAAAGGACCATTGTTTTTTTTTTAATGCAAGATTATAATTTAGGAATTTTCCTGATTTTTTTGTCACTATTAATAGATGAAACATCCATAATTTGCAATAAAACTCCCTACTTTGAAGATATGAAACCTCATTTAAGTGTTTTTCTCCATGCTATTTAAGAAGGTTGAATAGAAGAAAAATAATAACAATCTAATTTTTTATTTATCTAAAATAAAATCTTTTCACAATCATCTTATATAAAATTAATTGTTTTAAAGAAGAAGGGAGTTTAGGAAATTGAAAGACAACTCGTTATAGGAAATGAGTGGGTTTGTGCCATTCATTTAACAAAAAAAAAAAAAAAAAACTACTTTCACATGATTGTCAATCTTTTGTTAGGTACGTAGCCTAAAGACTATGGTAATAAATTCCAATGAATTGAAAACAATAATAATAAAAAAAAAGAAGTTTATTTTAAAACCTATAGTTCTTTTTTATTTTTTATTTTATTGCTTGTTATTTAAATAAACTTAATCTTAAGGTTGGGACATATGTTTATTAATAAGTCAATTTTATTTATTTATTTATTTGTAAATATATGGGCTTGACACGCATACTAGGCCTAATACGCTTGGACTTGGCAGCACGCCAAATCCAAGGTTGTGTGGGTCTAATATGCATGACAATCCAAGACATTTGGACTTAACAGTTAGCCAAGTCCAAGATAATTATCATCCTCCCATGGCATGTCTAGGAGAGTGACCGGCCTTTTTTGGGTCTAATCTCAAGGAAGAACTCAGTCTATATAGGCTTAACTACACTTGACGTCTTAAATTCTATTTTTTCTATAATTTTTTAAGTGTATAAAAGCCCTTCAATGACCCACCATATTCTTATTAGGTAGGGGGAATTTATCCTTCATTCAATGTTATCAAGTAATTACTCTGCAGACCCTCTTTTTATGAGATATAAATACGTCATGAGAGCTTCATAACAAAGGTTCACAATCTCTAATGCTCTACTGCATTTATATTTTCAGAGTATCTCTCTCAAGAATATTCTTGTATTTTGTCTCTCTAAAATGATATTTATTTAAGCATCAGAAAGTCTCCACCTCCACCAAAAAGAACTTTTTGCACGTACTAGTCACGAGCAGCTTTGGTCAATCAAGTACCAATATATAAGCTACGAACTACCTTGGCTAGGGAGAATGAAGGAGATTTTCAAAACCAATTGATTAACCGATTGTCCAACCTGAAAGCTCTATTCCTAGGCTAATTGAATTTTTAGAACATCATTAGCGGCGATGTCTGTGGGAAACTCTACAAAAAGTCTTAGAAATATTTTTCCCCAAGTATAATTATTGATGGTAGATAATCAGGACACTTCAGGAATGGAATGAGTTACTGATCTTCCTGCCACAACATATATTCTAACTCTCAAACATACGATCCTTCAACAACTGGTGGAATAAATACAACTTTTCACTCAGACAATCCTGGTAAACCAAAAGGTGAGAGAAAATCCACCACCACAACTTGCAGCTCCTCATCAACAAATTGCAGACCCAATACGCTTGGATTTGACAGTATGCCAAGCCCAAGATAGCATGGGTATGGCACGCATGTCAGATCCAAGACATTTGAACTTGACAGTCGGTCAAGTTCAAGATAATTACCATCCTTCCATGGCATGTTTAAAGAAGTGACCGACCTCTCTTGGGTCTAACCTTGGGGAAGAACTTAATCTATATATACTTAGCTATACTTGACGTCTTAAACTCTATTTTTCTTACACCTTTTTAGGTGTATAAAAGTCTTTCAATGACCCACTATATTCTTATCAGGTAAGGGATATTTATCCCTCATTCAATGCTATCAGGGTTATAAATACATCATGAAAGCTTCATAACAAAGGTTTAAAATCTTCAATTCTCTACTGCATTTATAATAAAAAAATAATTGGTCTTCATTTAGGATTAAATCACCCAAAATAAAATTTTAATGACCAAAATAAATTATGGAAACAAGCACAATATATCCATAGTGTTTTGTGAGTGTGAGAACAATATCGGCTTAATAATACTTACCTCACATGTTTTAGTTTTTTAGTTAATTATTACTAGAAAATCAAGAGCAATGCTCAAAAGTTTTTAGAACACCATTTTAATAATAATAAAAAAAGATTTCAAACTCTTTCCTACAACATTCATAAATTTGTTTTCAACTCTAAAACCTATTCCAGTCAACCTTAAATGGCTTAAGAATAAAATAAAAGTCTCGAAATAAAAATGGATCTCATTTTGAATCTCCAGCCAACTATATTTATCGTGGACACTAATCAACTGTATATATTTATCAAGATGACCTCTTTGACATCCTTTTTCTTTAGAAATCTGACCGACATTACCACAATTGCCTACTTTTCTTCCATTCTTTCTCTTTTTAATTTTGGCCCCCTCTACACAATAATGCCAGAAACCAAAATATAAATCAAATAAACTTCATGACTAGAAAAACCCCAAAAATTGTTGTAAATGACCATGAAAGTCGTAGAAATAAATCCACCAAATTAATAGGATTTTGTATCTACATGAACAATATATAGCAGTGAAAACCACTCGATCTTCTTTTTAATTAATGTATTAGTAATAATATCGAAAATCTATTTTTTTAGTATATTCATTGTAGCAGCCGAACAAGTTTATTTGGAAATATGATTATAGTTGGTTTTTAAAATATTTTTTATGTTGAAATATTTATATTTGATATTATTTATCAAATACTTCAATTTAATTTGTTCCTATTTTTTTAATATATCTTCATGTTAATTGTTTTCGTTAAAATTATCGGTCACATACGCAAAACATGATAATTTCAATATGAATTGATGTAAATAACATTTTAAATTAATAAAATACAAACAAAAGATGTTAGGTGTATGAATTCGAAACTCGTTAGCTTTGTTACTTATTGAAACTATCACATGCCATACACGTAAACGATAGTTTTATATATATATATATATATATATATGATATTTTCATCCATTCATATTGGAATTGCTCACATGTTTCACACGTACCTGTAAATTTTAACGAAATGCAATCAACTAGAGATTTTAATTGATGTGGTTTTTTTTTTAAAAAAAATTATTCATAGAATTAGAATTTTTTTTCAATTTAATTCTTGTTCAGTTTTTTCACTTTTCAGATTTAATCTCTATTTTTTTATTGTTATTTTTTAATTATTCTTTTAATTAAATTATCTTTCCAATATATCATTCTCTTAATTAAATTATCTTTTCAATTGCATCCCTCAATATTTTAGTTCATTTTTTTATGTTAGATTTGGTCTTTATACTTTTAATTTCTATTTGTTTTCTTTTTAATCCTTTTTTATTGGAACTTTCTTTTTCGATTTTATTTTTCATCATTTTATTGATCGGGATTTTGTTAACCTTTTAGGTCATGGGCTTAAAAGATTTGACCATGTTGGCTTAAATTTTTTTTTTCAAATCCTTTTTTATAATTAGTTTTTGTTGATTTCATTCTTTTATGAGGTTATCTTGGTCTCATATGTTATACCATAAGTTTCAAGTGTTAATCAAATTTTACACGAACCAATATTTTTTTTAATTTATTTATTGTTATTATTATTATTATTTTATTATATTATCAAATTAATCAAAATTTAATCAAAGTCTTATATTTCTCGTGTTTCATTGAAAACACATCTGTCTTTTAAATATTAATTTTCATATTGAAAAGGAGTTTGGTCCGGTCCATGACATTGCGCTGATTCTTATTCAAATGCTCAAGAGATTTTTAAACGATGTGAATTCGTTTTTTTTTTCTGGCGCGTGAAGAAATTAGTTTTCCTTGTGCTTCTCCTTTCCATTTTACTTCTCCTTATTTGTTTCCTTTTCCTTGCCTTTCTTTCTTCTTTTCTTTTTTCCTATACATTATAAAGGCATATCCTGTGGAAATTGTTCATCATATTTCCTTGTATTGCTTTAATTTTTCTAAAGAGGATTTATTCAAATTTCACGGGATCTTTAAGCAATGAAGGAATTTTTTTGGTAGCAAATGGAATAACTTTTTTTCCTAGCTAGAATCAAGTATTAACATTAACAAAACAATAAATAAATAACATGGAGAAAATATTATTCCTTATACCACTGTAGACTAAGACTCCACACACTGTGGACTTTCACAGTACAATTTTTTTCGTTCCAAAATTGCTTTTTTTTTACTATTATAGGGCCAAATTAAAGGAAAATTTAAGTTGATTTGTAAAAGACAGGAATCAAAACAAAAAAAAATAAAGAAAATGGTTGGCTTTTTTAAACTTTTGATGAAATTGTCATTGTCCATTCTCTTGGCCTCTTTTTTTTAATTTGATATGTTTTTAATCCCTTAATTTTTTTTAAAAAAATATATATATCTTGTTTGCTTTTAAAAGGTCTTTTTTTAATTAGATTTTTGTTATCAAACTTTTTAAAATATTAGGTCTATGTTTTTAGTCCCACTTGCAACCACTGTCTTTTTAAAAAAAAAAAATATTATTCAATATATAAAAAATTCCTCATGCACTTGATTGATGTATAATCAAATGAAAAATAATTTTGGAAATAAAATATTATTAAATTCAATAGCATGTATGACCTAAATCGTAGGTGTAATAGGTTAATCCGGATTAAATTAATTTTTTTTAATTGAATATTTTGATTTCTAATTTCTGTCAAATTTTTTTAGAAAAATATTATTCTTTTCATAACAAATTGGGAGTTAAATTGCCAGAATATTTACCAGGAGAGGTGACATATTACTGATAAGACATGATATTTTATATTCATGGAGCTTTAATTCTTCGATAGGAATAAAAAAAATTGAATCCAAGACATGTTTATTGAGGATAACAATGCTTATACTTTTTAAATTCATTTGTTTAAATTTCTTAAGAACAAAATACTGAAAATTGGTATTTCTCATTTACTCTACTAGCACCGGTGGCACAGTTCCCCCCTATGTTCATCATTTCTAGCTACTTGAAATGTAAAGTATCTTCAACGACACCTTACTGGCTATTGTCATACCAACATTGACTGGTCAATGGCTTCTCTTTTACAATGTTGTTATCATGTAATATATATATATATATATATATTCTAATACATGGTTTTATATTAATGGGCATGAACATCAACTGAAATTTTTTGATCGAGATGAGTATTGTAGAGATTATAGTGATCCCGTTTATTATATAATAGATATGAATTGCTATTATTCACCAATTTATGATATTATTTTGGTGAAGATAATGTTAATGATAATATCATAAATAATAATAGTAATAGTCGTGATGATATTATTGATGATGTTCTTATTGATAAGTTAGTGCAAATAAAACATGAAAGATACTCAAAAAAATAAAATTATTGATTTAAATTATATTGATCCTTTTAATTATAAGTTTATTATTATCAGAAAGCTATATGTGTTTAAAAGTTATGTGGATATAACAAATATTGCTTAAGAAGCCAATAAAAGAGAAATAATTCGTCAATTATTGTTTCCTATACATGTTTTAACATGAAGGGATTGAAGTTAAAGTCTAGAATTGTTATACACTTGAAGAGAAAAAATAAAAGGACTAAAGAGTCTTGATTGGATATCTAAGAGATCAAGGTAAGGGCAATTTAAACTTATGGACGAGTTCTTTTCAATTTGGGAAGACTGATGCATTTGATTTTTTTTTTCTAATATGCAACTTTATGTTAATAGACATAATTTTTTATTTGGTTGTTAGATTGAGCTTGAATTTCACTATAAAATTCTAGAAGTTTTAGAGGTCCTATTTCCTATAGGGTTAAAATTCCATCATAGTTGAAGATTAAGAAAACTTGCCAGAAGTTATTGTTTAGGATTTGCAACATTTTTCCTAATTAGTTTAGAAATTTTTTTTCTATTTGGTTTAGAACTCTTTTATTGTTTTTTTTAGATTTATGTAGGATGTTCTTTTTTAGTTTGTTTAGGACTTTTATTACTTTCATTTATTGTTGAGTTTCCTTGTTGGTTTAGGTAAGTTTTGAAGTTTATTTAAGGAGTTGTAAACCTCCAAGAGTGAGACTACTTAAAGAAAAAATTTATATTAATAAAATTTTAAATTACAATTTTTGTGTAATCCTTATTCAGTGGAATTTTGTGTTCATGTGCTTGTTGTTTTTCTAGTGTTGTTTTCATCTATGCCATGTTTCCTTTTCAATCACTACAATAATTATTTTCTTTAAATAAACATTGTCTTTATAGTAATTACTATATCATTGTCTTTTGTTATGTTGCACGTTGAATTAATGTTTTTTAAGCACAAAAAAAAAAAACAATCCAGATATTGCTAATATGTTTTCTAATAAGAATTTGTCTTTTAAACTATGTAGATGATGACTCGATGTGACCTAGTTGACTTGGTGGATCTAAACACAAACCGGAAAAATGGCAAATCAAAATAAATTATGAAGCTCAAATCTCAAGTAACTCAATATTCTCAAGTAACTCAATGTCCAAGGATGAAATTAAAAATAAACTCAATTACGAAAGGAAAAAAAATGACTCAAGTCATCCCGGGTTAATTTACCAAACCCTTAACCCAGGTCATAAGACTAAGATAATCTCATAGAAAGCAAATCAGAACTAATTATGAAGTCTAATTTTCAATCAACTCAATGTTGAAAGATGAGATTGGAAAAAAAATCATTAAAAAAAAGACTCAAGTTAACTCGTTAAACTTGCGACATAGATCATGAGACTTGGATAACCTTATAGAAAATAAAATTAAAAGAAAATTATAAATTTCAATTCTTAATAAATCAAAGATTTTAAAACAATTGATTTAAATAAATAAAGAAATAAAGAAATAAAAAACACCAAAGCCTAGTAAAATCCAAGGGTGACTTGCTAGGCTAGAATTTGATAAATTAATATATTTATAATATTTCAAATTAATTAATTTTTTAAATTAAATTTAAATTAAAAAAACACCTTGGTGCGCCCTGCTAGGCTAGACCCATGTACTTGACTTTAATTAGAAGCTTAGGCTCATGCTTGATTTTTTTACATCATCATCCACTCTTTTTTTATTTATTTTTTAAGAATAGGGTGAGAGGTTGCATATAGTGAGAGGCAACCTCTTGTCTACTGTAATGTTTTCTAGTCGCCTTAGTGATTGAAATATTAGGGTCCAAGTTTTTCAACACAAAAAACCTAATTTTCAAGTTATTTTAACTCAAAAACACTATAAAAATCTTCATAAACTACTTACCAACCACAAAACACCTCGAAATCACTTAAAAACAAAAATTAATTGAAAAATAACTAAACGAATCCCGATCTGCTTTTTTCACCATGTTTATAGGAAAAACCCATCACCATCAAAATCTTTCGTCAAATGAAATTTCTTGACACCAAGATCAACCATTATGGTTGCTAGAACATGATCAACCAATAACTTTTTCTGTCTTTTGCTGTTTTCAATGACTTTCTCTATATTATAAAAAATTCAGGTAATGAAAAATAAAATAAATAAACTTTTGGATCAAAATTAAAATTTCAAAAACTACAAGGACTGAACAAGTAGATGAAGGAAATAAAGGAATTAAAAAGAGCTTTTTTCACACAAATT
The DNA here is from genome assembly GCA_019202695.1 of Populus x sibirica. NCBI lineage: Eukaryota > Viridiplantae > Streptophyta > Magnoliopsida > Malpighiales > Salicaceae > Populus > Populus x sibirica. The sequence continues at coordinate 290,866 of JAGMVL010002113.1, forward strand.
TGAAAATTAGCCATGAAGTTTCTCTTTATTTTACACTTTGGTCATTTTTTGTTGAATTTATTCTTTCTCTAACAAATTATAACAATTTGATCAATAATTTAATTGGGATGCAATTGAGAAAAAAGGTTAATTGAGACATGATTTCAAGTTAATTTCAAATAAAGAGAAGAAAACATAAGTGATAAGGATGCATTTTCTGATATCATAAAATTTATTAATTGAGAAATGAAAGGATGATGTTTGCACTTAATACAATGAATTAAAAAAAATGCATGAACCAATAAATCATAAAAAGTGTTGTGAATGCTAATTAAAAACCAGAGTAAAAGGTTGATCTTTTTAGTAAATAGTAACAAATATATAAACATACAAATATTCTATAAGTGTGGGCTAGTTAACGGTAACATAAGTGTGATAAACTGTGAAATAGAGAAAATAATGAAGGTAACATGATCATTTTTGAAGCCCATTTTTATTTAATTCTATGACAATTAAAATAAATATTCAAAAGGAATCAAAAGATTTAAATTATGTATAACAAAATATGTTTTTCTAGTCAAAATCCTCATTTCTAATCTATGCAATTTTTTCTTGTTTTGATGAAATATGTCTTTTTATTAACATCATGATTATTTTAATAAAAAATTAAGGCAATTAAAATAAATATTCATAAAAATTCTAATAATTTAAATTCAAGATAAAATAATATTTTTTAGTCAAAATCCTTACTTGCCTATTCATTTATTTTGTTGTATTTAACCAAGACATGTTTTTTTGTGTATCCGGCCGAAATGTTTCTCCCTCATTTTCCTTTTTCGATAACTTTCTTTCTTGTATCTTAACATCTAGGGAACGTGGAAAAAATAATTTTTTAGGACCAAAATATAGATACTTAAAACTATAGGAACCAAAAATATAAAAATCAAGACTTGATGACCAAATTGAACTTATACAGAAACTTCAAAGACCACGCTGAACTTTTCACGTCATACAAGGATTGAAATGTTAGGAAAATAAAATTTTAAGATTAAAACATGAAAACCTAAAACTACAAGGACTTTCAAGATTGAAAATTGTAGGGACCAAATCAAACTTCTTTAAAGAACTCTAAGGACCAAATTGAACATTTAACAATATCTAGAGACTTAAACTCAATAAAAATAAAGTTTTATAAATAAATTGTAAACAACTAAAACTACAATAGGTAATGTGGAATAAGAAACTATTAGTATATTAGCCCGCGTTCTGTAGCGAGTCAATAACATTTTTTTTAAAATGTTAAAAAAATAATAAAAATATAAAAAATATTTTAAGTGTCTTGAGTCAGACGATCATACCTGACCCAACACACACTAACAACTTTTAGAATAAAAAATAAAAAAGATAATACTCCTCATGATCCTTTAAATATTTATAATATAGTTAACAGTGCAAATATTTTATGTATATAATATTAGTATAATGATTTTTTCCCACGTTTTAAAGTATAGTATAATATAATAATAATAAAGATAGAAAAGTACTTTTCCAGCCATAAACGGTGAAACTGTATACCCACAGCGTTTATTAAATTTCATTAGTGATAATGAGTAATAATCAATAACAGTTATGAACCCAAAGGAGGAGAATATGGGGAAAAAGAAAAGAATTTGGAATCGATTCTTTCCATTTTATTATTTGCTAAATTCCTCTTTTATTCTGAAATCACACTCCTCTCCAGGACTAATTCTTGAATCAGCTTTGATATATTGAAATCATTTTTAAAAAAATAAAAAAAATGTATAAAAATATAACTTGGATATTTCTAATAAATCCCAAATCATCAACCAATAGTATAATACTACGAGATGCTTAATATCATTTACGGTTTTCGTTGTCTGTTAGTAATTAAATAATCTCAAGTGAACAATTATAGTCATTAGAAAAGAGAAGATGCTGTAATTATAACAATTTTAAAACCGTTATTTTATTATTAAATATCCTCAACAAAAGGATGTTGTAATTAATTACCCTGTAGTGTACACTGCTGTATTAAAACAAAATCAAAATAACCTAACAAAAACAAAATTATATTATAATTTAAATTAAAAAAGACACAGGGAAAGACAAGAACAGCAATCCTATTCTCCCTCATCATCTCTCCCCCCCTCTCTCCACTTTATTTCTCTTTCTCCCTCTCTCGCTGCGCCTCCACACTGTCCCCCCACCACCACAACCACCACCACATCACCGAGCTGGATTCTCTCTCTTCTCTCTTACGCATCTCCATGCGCCGCTGGTTCAGCGGTTTCGTTGATTAACCCCCTCCCCTCCCTCTGTAGATACCCTTACACACGACCACAATAAACCCCCCCCCTCTCTCGTGATTCGAAAAACGACACCGTTTTATCACTTCCAGGAGCTAGGGTTTCGAAACCAGATATCCATTTCTAGAAAAAAACTTGTAAATATTATTGTCGTGTTTAGGGATTTGGATGGCATTGGGAGATTTAATGGCGTCAAGATTCTCCTCACAATCTCCAGTTGCTTTTGTATCGAACCATTATGATCATTATCCGTCAAGTCACGAAGATGATGCTATTGATGTAGCCAGAAGAGATGACAATAATAATAGTAATAATAATAGAGATAGAGATTCTGATACTGCTAGCACTAGTAATTACGGCGGAGGCAATGCCACGGCAAGCACCACCGCCACAACCACTACTAGTACGGCGTATTTGCCGCAGACTGTTGTTTTGTGTGAGCTTAGACACGAGGCATTTGAAGCTTCTGTGCCTACCGGTCCGTCTGATAGTGGACTCGTTTCGAAATGGCGGCCCAAGGACCGAGTAAGATACTGAGTTTTGATGTTTTGTGTTATTTTTTATGTTTTAGTGTTTGATTGAATGTGAATGAGTTATAGTTTTTTCTAGGGTTTTTTTTTGTCAGCTATTCATTCTGGTGGATTTATGATTATGAAGAAAATTTGATCTTTTATGGTTGTTGTGTAGTTATTAAATGAAAAACACTTTTAAGAAAATAGTTAGATGAATAGATAATGGAACTGTTGAGATGAGATGAAATTATTGTTTGGGTGGGGAAGTTTTACAGTAGTGTTGCTACGCGGAGGAATTGTTGTATCACACTGGCAACTGGCTGTTATGTGATCACTGGAAACTGTGGTTTCTTGGTGGGTGGGGGTGGTTTGAAGAGGTTTTGATTCAATATAAATATAAATATAAATTGTGGCACTTGACATTTTCCGTAAATGTTTCATAGAGGTTGTCTTTTAAACCAGTGATATTTAACATGGCATCCCTGGAAATGAATTACAGTTTATAGAGAAGTACTAAGTAGGGTTTTGCTTTATTGGTAGAAAGTGTATGCCATCAATTACTTGACATCATATTAGCTTAACAATTATACAAGGAAAATTTGGGTTTAGAAATCCTAATGTCAGTAAAAGTAACAGCTCGTCTGACCTTTGATGAGTGTTCTATGCTTTGTGAAATTTCCGAAACAAAGTGAGCTGAGGAAATTGAAATGCCAGTATCTTTTTTGCTTCTTCTTGACATTTTACTTTAGATGAAAAAGTCATTTAACTTTCAAAATAGTAAAGAGATTTCAATACTACTACAATGAGGGTTATCATATAGACCATGTCACTGTTGGTTGGTCGTGCCCTGCATAGCTGACTGTCTGCTGGGAAACGAACATGTCTACAGAGCTCCTGAAGATCCTTGATTCAGTCTTAGCAGTCTTTTGATGAACAGTTTTGATTTCTCTTTTTATTTTTATTTTGCCTTGAGCTTGCTTCTCTAGTTCTTAACTCTATCTGCTGCTATGGCCTAGCAAACATCTAATAATATTAAACGTGTGTTTGGAATTGGCGCTTTTGAGCTCAAAAAGTACCAAATTTTTGGGGTGCTATTCCTTGCTTTGGGAAAACATTGAAAATTCCCCAAAGGCATCAATTTAAGCTTAGCATTGCTGTAAGATGGGATGATAGTGTACAATGAATTTCCTAATTGGTTTTGTTGCTTTAGGGCTCCCACAGGGCTGACCACCTCTTTTCCTAGGATTGCCATAGATTTTGGCAAATGCCACTAGATCTTGTGGATGAAACACGTGTATTAGGAATTGGGTACTGATTTTATTGCTTGGATGGATTAGAAGAAAATGATGTAGCAAAAAGAGTAAATCATATCCGAAAATAGCTTCTTGAAAGAAAAATATTGAACGAGTTATTAACTAAAGAAAAACTGCATGCATTTAGCAGTTGCATGTTGTGGGATGCCATTGCCTCCACTTGCATTTTTCACAAAAGAAGTTTTTTTCTTTGTATGGAATATTTTTCTTTCTTTGTATGGAATATTTTTCTTTCATTGATAATGGCTAGGATGGTAATATCTAGGACATCATGTTTTTTGTACTTGGCTATATTTCTTATCATCTCCATGTTGTGCCACCACGGTAAATTTTTGTTCTAGATGCTTACAAGTTATATCTTCACATATACTTGTGTTTGATTTAGCTCCCAACTTTTTGTGCAGATGAAGACTGGATATGTAGCTCTAGTTTTGTGTTTAAACATCAGTGTTGATCCTCCGGATGTAATAAAGATATCCCCTTGTGCCAGAATGGAGTGCTGGACAGGTGCACTTTGAGCTGCTGATCTCTCCTATTAGTTTTAAATATTTGCCTTCTCTCTACTCATGCTCTGTATGCTGCTTTCACTTAAGCTTTTGTTTTAATATTAGAATTGTGTGGTTTATAAACTTTTTTTAGAAGGCCAATTGGTCAAGAGACCCTCGAACTTTTTGTCAAATCCAACTTGACCCCTGGCTTTTCCTTTTTTTGATTTTGGTCCCTCAAACTATCAAGTCAAAGCAGTTGATCATGGAGGCGGTAATTACAGCCATCTGTTTTTAACGAAGGTGGCCAAATGCTTTGACCTGATAGTTCGAGGGACCAAAATCAGAAAAACAAAAGTTAGGGGTTAAGTTGGGTTTAACCAAAGTCCAGGGGCTCTTTTGACCAGTTAGCTTTTTAAGAAACTGTTGTGTGGTGCTTAATCTACTATTTGATTATTTATCTTACTGTTGGATTCATATAGTTGTAATGCTTTGTTGGTTGTATGGAAGGAAGCAATGTACTAGAATCTGGGAGCTTACTGCAATTTTTCAACTACACAATTTAAATCCAATTTACTTTCCCATCATTTTATCTCCATGGCAAATAAGTGAAACATAATCAAGAAATGCTAAGAACAATCTCCTTTTATTCATGAATTTAAATCCTCCCTTTTGAGGTTCTAATTTTCTTTTTTCTTGGCAGATCCACTTTCAATGGCACCTCAAAAAGCACTTGAAACAATTGGAAAAAACTTAAGCATTCAGTATGAAAGGTGGCAACCTAAGGTGAGGGAATTCTTGACACTTCTTTCTTTGAATTATAGTTCCATTTATATTTACGTTGTTCATCTATTAACAGGCTCGCTACAAGGTTCAACTTGATCCTACTGTTGATGAAGTGAAGAAACTTTGTAATACATGCCGAAAATATGCCAAGTCTGAGAGAGTTTTGTTTCATTACAATGGACATGGTGTTCCAAAGCCAACTGCTAACGGTGAAATCTGGCTATTCAATAAGGTTTTACTTTTACTCCTTTAGTTGATGAGTTTTTTTATTTCACCGCTACAGTAATCTTTCTAGACATTTTTATATTTAACATGCTAAAAATTTTCTTCATCACTGGTGTAGAGTTATACACAATACATTCCCTTGCCAGTCAGTGATCTTGATTCCTGGCTGAGAACACCGTCAATCTATGTTTTTGATTGCTCTGCTGCTGGGATGATAGTCAATGCATTTCTGGAGGTATTCAGCAATTGTGTCACTATAAGTTTCTTTCTATGTACCATTGACTGTTGTTTCATAAAATTTGATCTCACAATTTGAGTAATCTGATTCTAACATGGCTGTTACTATTCTTTAAATAGCTTCATGACTGGAATGCTTCTGGCTCTGCTGGATCCACGCGGGATTGCATTTTGCTTGCAGCCTGTGAAGCACACGAGACTTTGCCACAAAGTGATGAATTTCCTGCTGATGTGTTCACTTCATGCCTCACCACTCCTATCAAGATGGCATTGAAATGGTGAAGCTTTTATCTTTTCAGTTTTGATTGTTACAATCCATCCTTTCTTTTTCTTTCAGATAGCAACTTTCTGACTTCTGGATAAGGATTTCCATGTTGTTTTTTCTCCTCATTACATTAGTTAGTGTTTTCTATTTATGTACCTTGCCTGTGATTATCCTCTATTCTTTTGTCATCTGTTGACTTTACAAGGAATATTTAAATGTACTATGTTGAGTTGTCTTGATATTTGGAGTTTTCATGTGGTTCACTTCTGAAATGTTGTGGTAATTGATTATTTTTGTGGCAAGTACTTGTTAATCATTTGGTTTTTATCCATGTGCCCCAGGTTCTACAGACGTTCACTACTTTGTGACTCCCTTGACTGCTCATTAATTGATAAAATTCCTGGCCGGCAAAATGATCGTAAAACGCTTCTGGGAGAATTGAACTGGATCTTTACTGCAGTGACAGACACAATTGCTTGGAATGTTCTTCCTCGTGGTATTTTCTTCTTAGTAAAAAATGATTTTTTGATTTTTCATATGTGCACTTCCTCTGATTTAGTTCTTCATTTGTCTCTTTCTTTGTTACATGTAGATAACACTTAGTTTTATTTTGCAGATCTTTTCCAGAAGTTGTTCAGGCAAGATTTGCTAGTTGCCAGTCTGTTCAGAAATTTTTTGCTTGCTGAAAGAATTATGCGTTCGGCAAATTGTTCTCCAATTTCTCATCCAATGTTGCCACCAACCCATCAGCATCATATGTGGTATTGTACGAAATACTTGTTTAGTCAGCCCTGCAGTGTGTTCACATATCCATTTATCACTGTTTCACTAAGGTTCAATGCAGGGATGCATGGGATATGGCTGCTGAAATTTGCCTCTCTCAGCTTCCATCTCTGGTCGAGGATCCAAATGCAGAATTCCAGGTGTGTTCCATTGTGATACTATGCTACAATAAAATGGAATGAAATTTCTTCCGCCACAATTGTAATGAGCTTTTGGAAGACTGAATTTCTTTATTTATTTTTCATATTATTACCTTTTGTCCATCCAAAGCATAAAAATTTAATGTGTCTAAGCAATATGCCTTTCTTTTGATTCAGCCGAGTCCTTTTTTTACTGAACAACTGACGGCTTTTGAGGTGTGGTTGGACCATGGATTTGAACATAAGAAGCCACCCGAGCAGTTGCCTATTGTTCTTCAGGTGTGTGCCGCTTAGTTCATGTTAATTTCAAGAAAATCATAAGTGGCTTTTTTCCCTTCTGTTTGTAATTACAAAAAACAAACTGGTAAAATGCTTTATATTAGGTTAGATTTTATCCACATCTGTGCCTGTCTTAGCTAAATTCTTTTCTTTTGTTCTGTTTTCTGTAACTATTATCTTATGAGATCTTTTATTTATTCATATACAGGTTCTGCTAAGTCAATGTCATCGGTTCCGAGCACTGGTGCTTCTAGGGAGATTCCTTGATATGGGACGCTGGGCCGTGGATCTGGTACTTGCTGATGAATTCTTTGGTGCAAAAGCTTTTTTATGAACAAGTGCTCATGGATTGGGGTTTTATTATCATGGCATGATTGACTTGGTTTTTTTTTTCTAGGCTTTATCTGTTGGAATATTTCCATATGTTTTGAAGCTGTTGCAAACAACAACACCAGAACTAAGGCAAATTCTTGTATTCATATGGACAAAAATTCTAGCGCTTGATAAGGTACATTTTCAAGGTCTTTTTAACTTTTTTGACAAGTTGGTGCATGTATGGTGTGCTATATTAAACAATATTTTGAATATTTTTGGTCTCTAGTGGTGGTTACTGGAGTAAAATACTCTCCACCTGTATTATAAATTAGCATAAGATGAAAGGGTGCAAATGATCATTTTTAGTGATGAAAAGAATTATCAAAAGGCAAGCTGCCAAGAAATGTTGAAATAATATTGTGCAGTTTTTGCCTCTGGGGCATGTAGCTAAAATACTATTTTCCTAGTTCATAAGACTACAACAGTGGCATTATTGTTCAAAGAATTACTTAGGCTGGAAATTTAACAACTATAAACTATATTTTACTGCCTTTAATTCCCAATTTTCTCGTGGCTATTATTCTTTTGTCAAAAGGATTTACCAAGGCTGGAAATTTTACCACTATTAGAGTTACTTTCCATTTGATTGTTTTCTATAACAGTACTTAAGAAGTTCTTTCTTGTGGATCTCAGTCATGCCAGGTTGATCTTGTTAAGGATGGGGGGCATACATATTTTATTAGGTTTCTCGACAGCTTGGAAGCATATCCAGAACAGCGTGCAATGGCTGCATTTGTTTTGGCTGTTATTGTTGATGGACACAGACGGGGCCAGGAAGCCTGTATTAAAGCTGGTTTGATTCATGTGTGCTTGAAGCACCTTCAAGGTTCAGTGCCAAATGACACACAAACTGAACCCTTGTTTCTTCAGTGGCTATGCCTCTGCCTGGGAAAGCTGTGGGAGGATTTCACAGAGGCTCAGATACTAGGTTTGCAGGCTGACTCCCCAGCAATATATGCTCCTCTACTGTTGGAGCCCCAACCAGAGGTTTACCTTTTTATTAGTTTGTTATCCTCAGCAGTTCTTCTTGAGTTTGCTTATTTGTTGAACTACTTAATTACATAATCTATTCATTCCAGGTTAGGGCTTCTGCTGCATTTGCACTGGCCACCTTGCTTGATGTTGGGGGTGATGTCTGCAGGGATGGTGCTACTGGAGATGATGAGTTTGATGATGATGAAAAAATTAGAGCTGAAATTAGTATTGTTAGAAGTCTATTAAGTGCTGTTTCAGATGGAAGTCCACTGGTCAGGGCGGAGGTTGCTGTGGGTATGTGTAGCTAACTATTAACATTTCTATACTTGATCGATTATGTTTTCTTTCTTTTAGTTTAGTGCTGTGAATATGCCTTCAATTGCAATTATCTTGTATAATTCAGTTGGGGGCAGGTTAATAGCATCAACTATCGCTGGCGCCATGGTTAACATTTTGGAATTTAAAAGAATACCTGAAGTGCTACCTTCTCTTATCATTTTTTTCTCAGCCCAATTTTGGTTATCATCTGTTCTGTGGGAATTTTTTTTCTTCTGTCAACAAATTAAATAAAATTTTTGGGGCTTAAATCTATAATAATACATCCTCCAAAGCCAGTTAGTCTACTAACATGCTTGACAAAGCACACCAATTATTAAAGCTAATTATATCTCTGGTGGATCATTTATCTGATCCCTACTTTTCAAAATGACCTTTATAGGTTTTTGTACTCATAAAAGGCTGTACAAAGATTAGGAGGCAACATAAGACTTTTTTTCCCGTGAAAAGCAATGTTGTTTGGTGTCTTTTTGCCTCTTCATGTCCACTTTGTTTCTTCACCAGTTCTGAAGCAAGTGTAGGGGTATAGATGTGTGGGGCAGTCCATATTTTTTCTCCTATTTCATGTTTGTTTTAGTGAGTCCCTGGGATTACAATTGTGAATCATGAATGAATTCAGTTCTCTTTGTGCAGCTCTGGCACGCTTTGCATTTGGCCACAAACAGCACCTCAAGTCAATTGCTGCCTCCTATTGGAAACCTCAGTCTAATTCTCTACTCAACTCATTACCTTCTTTGGCCCATATAAAAGCTACAGGTAGTGGACATGCCAACCCTAATCAGTATGTGCCACATGCAAGTATTGTTTCATCTCAATTTGGCCCTCTGACAAGAGTTGGTAGTGACAGCCCATCCGTGGTTCGAGATGGAAGGGCTTCCACTAGCAGTCCTACTACAGCTGGAATTATGCATGGATCACCATTATCTGATGATTCATCTCTGCATTCTGATTCTGGTATATTGAATGACATTGTCAGCAATGGGGAAGTACTCCATTCAAGGCCAAAGCCTCTGGATAATGCATTATATTCCCAGTGTGTGCTGGCTATGTGCACTTTGGCCAAGGATCCTTCTCCACGCATAGCAAGCCTTGGTCGAAGGGTACTGTCGATTATTGGGATTGAACAAGTGGTGACAAAATCTGTAAATTCCACTGGTAGCAGTGGTCCCAAAACTTCATCTCCAAGTCTTGCTGGACTGGCTCGTTCATCATCATGGTTTGACATGCATGCAGGTAATTCTCTTTATATCTTTTTACCATGATTGTACTGTCACTCCAAGCAAGTGATTGTGTCAGCTTATTTATCTGCACCTTTATCTTTTGATCTTCTCTAATCTTTAATTTTGGAATATTTTTGACAGGTCACATTCCTTTGACATTCAGAACTCCTCCTGTCAGTCCTCCACGATCAAGCTACTTAACAGGAATGCGTAGGGTGTGTTCTTTGGAGTTCAGGCCGCACCTTATGAATTCTCCAGATTCAGGATTAGCTGATCCTCTTTTAGCTTCTGTTGGATCTTCTGGAGGCACAGAGCGGAGTTTGCTTCCTCAGTCAACTATCTACAATTGGAGTTGTGGTCACTTCTCAAAGCCGCTTCTCACCACACCGGATGATACTGAAGAAATATTAGTTAGAAGGGAAGAAAGGGAAAAATTTGCACTGGAACATATTGCAATGTGTCAGCACTCTTGTGTGTCTTTCTATTTCTTTTCTCTTCTTTTATTTATTTATTTTTGTACAAGTTTTTGGTTGAGCTGATGAAATGTTCATTTTCTTGGCCAGCTGTTAGCAACCTTAATAACAGAATTGCTAGTTGGGATACAAAGTTTGAAACTGGTACAAAGACAGCCTTGCTGCAGCCTTTCTCTCCTATTGTGGTTGCTGCTGACGAGAATGAACGAATTAGGTAAGCCAGTCTTTATTCAATACATCTTTTATGGAGTCTTATTTTAGTTTCTCAGGGCTCTGTTTTGACATGCCAAGTATGGTCGCAGATTAATGACATTGTATGATGTCATGATTTCAAAAGTTAGGAAACTTGCATACATTGTACAATATGCCAACAGGAACTACTTCTCAGTGGCTCTGGCTTCTTGCTTAAGTTCATCTTTAGTCCTGTTTATCCTGTTACCTTTTGCATCTATTAAGAACAATTCAGCATGTATTCTACCTAAATTCTACTGATACTACAGAAAGGCCTGGGCAAACAAAAACTGGAGTATGGATTCTTTTGTTTTTTTCCCTGGTGATAGGCAAATAATTTTTAATCTTTTCTCTGATATTGATCTCTTGAGTAATGTGTGATGCTTGTTTCTTTGAAGGGTGTGGAATTATGAGGAAGCTACCCTTCTAAATGGGTTTGATAATCATGATTTTCCTGACAGAGGAGTTTCGAAGCTCTGTCTTGTAAACGAGCTAGATGACAGTTTGCTCCTTGTTGCTTCATGTAATGTTTTTTTTACTGATTTTCAATTCATTTCATGGTGGCTAGACTGGTCCTTTATTAGAATGCTTGGAATCATTTTTGCCATACTTGTTTTTGCTGCAGGTGATGGAAATATACGGATTTGGAAAGACTACACTGTGAAGGGTAAGCAAAAGCTTGTCACTGCATTTTCTTCAATCCAAGGTCATAAACCTGGTGTGCGGAGTTTGAATGCTGTTGTGGACTGGCAACAACAATCTGGATATCTGGTACATACTCACTTAAGTTTGTCTTTGGTACTGTTTTTATATTCGTAATGTGATGTTCATAATAGTTTCTTCTATTTTTAATGTTGCTTTCCTAGTATGCTTCGGGTGAGATATCATCCATCATGCTTTGGGACCTGGATAAAGAGCAGCTTATTCATTCTATTCCTTCATCATCAGATTGTAGCGTCTCAGCAATGGTGAGTTTTGTTGTTTCCTGGGGTTGTTTTTGAAAGTAGTATCATTCTTTGCTACAATAGATAATAGCAGAACTAAGTTAGAATTTACGAAAAGTGGCAAATTTAAAACATTGTAGTTTTGAAGAGATTCTTTTTTTCTTTTGTTTATGGTGTGCTTGTGGATGTGAGAATGATTCAGGCACTTGTGTAATGAGAATAATAGAGCTTCTGATGGCATGAATATATCTTTAATAAATGTAAAATGGTTCTTTTCGTATTATTATTGTCATGACCTTTTGTACCTCATTTTTTCCTTTCTGATTATTTTACTGTTCAAGTTTTATGGGGTAGGCTCTCATATAACACCACTGCTATCATTACTATGTAATAACACTAAGAAAACGTTATCACGCATGTACCTATTGGTGGTAAAATGCAGATGTGTGATTGGCTATAGGAGCTTTAACAAATACCTTTCTTTTCATTTGTGACAATGATGCTTGCTGGATACATTAAATGTTGTCTTACAGATTTTACCATTGTCTTTTGCTGATGTTCTTTTTTAACTGATTGTGCTTGAGAGCTTTTCCCTATCATCATAAACCGCGGAGTTAAAAGAAATCTTGTCAAGGTTTGTAGAAAGCTGTTTCCAACTGAATGAAACCCAGCCTTGGATCCAAAGTCTTGCTTCTCTGTTCTGTTCTAATTAGTGCTAGGTGTGGGGTTTTTTTTTCTTCAATTTTCTTCCCTCTTACTCCAGTATTCAAAATGTGTAATACCGTCACTCCATCTGATAAACCTTTTTCTCTTTCTGGAATTGCTGTTGCAAGGAATATATTGGTTTATTTTTACTGAAACCTCAGAGCGGTGTTTTTAGAATACTCCATAAACTTTTAGTTTACCCTGCCACAGGTTTCATCCATTATAATCATATAATCTGCAAATAATAAAAATCATGGTGTATCATCTTGAATATGGACAATTTCTCCATCATGAAAGCAAAAGGTAGAGGCCGCAAACCAAAAGGACTGTCCGGATGGTAGACTCTTGGTGCTACCCAACCATGATGGATAAATAGTTCATGTCCCTCCCAATAGTTCTCACCCTTGTAATTGTCCTTTATACATTCACTTGTTCCCCAGCTCCACAATAGGACCTCTGGTACATTATCTAGAGTGATAGAAAGTTTATGGAGGTCTCTTTTTTTTCTTTGTATTTGCATCAGCCTCATTGGGAATAATATAGCCTTCATAGTTGCCTGGCATAAAAGTGAACTGGTTTTCTCATGGAATAGCATTTTAATGTGCTGCTCTGGTGCTTATCAAGGATTATTCTCCTTCACCACTTATTTGCATAGCAATTTGCTTTCTATAGCCAGTGACTAAACGTTGCAGTTCTTGGTACTACATGTTTCAATAGAATCTTCAAATTGAATTCATATGGATAAGGTTGTTCCATGCCCAAAATTGGTTATGGGCAAAGATTATGTATGTAAATCGCAAATCTTGTCCAAATTTAAGAATGTTTATAATTTTTGTGCACTATTGTTTCTGCCACCATATCAAGCATCCACATCTTTAATTATCTTTTATTTATTGCTATTTGGTAGTTTATTTCATATCTGCTGTCATCATTAGTAACTTGTCAAATCTGTTGAATGATCTTCATTTATGTTTATCTGTGCAGTCTGCTTCTCAAGTTCATGGAGGTCAATTTACTGCTGGTTTTGTGGATGGATCTGTCAAACTCTATGATGTCAGAACACCTGAAATGTAAGCACTGCTCGTAAAGTGTTCCTCTGGCTCTGGCATGGCATAAATGTTTGCTTGTTTTTGACGTTTTGATAAGCTTGTTACCGTTGCTACCTTTTTTATGATAACAATCCCAAATTCAAATATACTGGTTCCTAATGCTTTACAGTGAAACAAGTAATGGGATTGTATGTGATGGAACGTGTTTGGGATTTTATCATATGATGAAATATGTTAATCTTATTATAGACCAGACTATTCAGTAACTTATATTACAAGCTCAAAAGATATATTCCTTTGCGTTCCCTTCTGTTTAACTGTCGTATTTTTTCTAATCTTAGGCTTGTTTGTGCTACTCGGCCGCACACTGAGAATGTAGAAAAAGTTGTGGGGATTGGCTTTCATCCTGGGCTTGATCCTGGAAAGGTAACAATTGCACTTTGTGATATACTTGTTTGTTTAGACTGCTGGTGGATTTGTATCTTACCTTGCCACAATTCTCTTTTTCTCTTGTTTTCTTTCAGATTGTCAGTGCATCCCAGGCTGGTGACATGAAGTTCCTGGATATGAGAAATTATAGAGATCCCTATCTCACGATCAAGGCTCACAGGGGCTCACTCACAGCTTTAGCTGTTCATAGGCATGCCCCTATTATTGCCAGTGGATCGGCAAAACAAATTATTAAATTATTCAGTCTAAATGGTGAACCATTAGGCTCCATTAGATACCACCTAACCATAATGGCCCAGAAGATCGGTCCTGTAAGCTGCCTCACCTTCCATCCTTACCAGGTACTCCTTGCTGCTGGTGCTACTGATGCTTTATTCTCAATCTACGCCGATGACAACACTCAAGCAAGATGAAAGCACACTTCTTTACTGGTTGACTATGTCGTAGTTTTTGGTGGCTGCACAAGTACTGAATGATTTGTTAATGTCACCGATGCTAGTTTATGGCTTCAATTTATCATCAGATGTGACAGTCGACCATGCCAACACCTGTTTGCTGAAACACTGATTTGACGTCCGGAATCGCGTGCCAGATATTTCATTAGCCTCCGGTGCTGAGGGTCAGATGGTGAGAAGAAGTCCTGCATGGTGTGGGTGGGGGGGCAAAAATGTGTGTAAATAGTTTCTTTTCCTTTGGTGTGTTCATTGATCCTTCCGTCTCCTTGTTCATTTTTATAAGCAACACGTGTCACTACATAATTGGAAGTGTTGCGAACAGATGTTTATAATCAGTTTATCATTCAATCCCAGAATATTTTAATAGGTTTATGGTTCCGTAGGCCTTTGTATAGCTTGTAATTAATTGTCGAGTTTGCCACGTGTAACCCTTTGAAAAGTCCTCTTGTTTCAAGCATCTAGCAAGGCCAAGAATGGCGTGATTGAGATGTTAAAGACAGGATGCCCCCCCTTGTATCATCTCGACCATCAAATTAGAATGTGATAAAAATGTCCTGCGGCGTTTAATATTCTGAGAAGAAGACGCTAAAGGTAAAACTGGAGCGGGGCCAAAAACATTCAGGGGGGAGCCAGTTATACGTATACATGCCAAGAATATGTTTGATCACACCACGGAAGTTCTACCTCCACAAATGACACCGTGGAAGGAGTGATGAAGCCAGGACAAGCTTCCAATGAAGAGCCTGGCTGCTTTTCGCAATTCAGGTTAATTGAAGATCAAAACCACTAAATCCCACATCAATTTCATATATCGGGAAAAATCATAGGCAAGTGCTGAGATAACCAGCAGAAGCTACCCAAGAGGTGGATGTACGACCCATCAATGGGGGAATGCAGGGCTATTATCGCCTCACCTTCTTCGATACATCTAAAAATGAACCTTCTTACACACCCCAAACTGAAAGACCACACAACAGGCATTAGCCATATTCACAAAGATATATCCAGTTTGTTCACCCTATTCCCCACTAACATTTCACTTCCTCCCACCCACCATACTTTCGCCAGATCATCCCAGGCTTGGTGGTCTGCTGCTAGTCATTTTATACCTTCCATCCGCATTTCCAAGAACATTTAGATCTTCAAACAACCTGTATGGGGGAACAAAGGACTGCTTTTGTCCTGGAGCTGCAGGTATCCTAGAGGCGGAACTCATCCAAGGATCACCATTCATGGTTGATCCATTGCCTGCTTTTGTGGGAAATGAGTTAAATTGTTGCACAGGTCTAGCAGCTTGCACCGGTGTATAAGATGCAGTTTTGTTGGCCCGGGGAGATGAAAACATATTATTTGTAGCAGACATGTGATTTTGGTTGTTGAGATTACCAGTTGTAGCTGCCCAGGGTGGAGGTGGGTAGCAAGACGAGTACCGAGGATGTTGCAACTGGAACTGAGGTTGTAATTGTGGTTGAGATTGGGGCTGCAAGTACAGCTGAGGCTGAGGCACTGCTTGCTGCTGGGGTTGAGGTTGCAACTGTTGCAGCGGTTGAGATGGAGGTGGTAACTGGTGCTGCTGAGTTTGATGCTGTAACTGGGGTTGAGATGGAGGTCGTACTTGGTGCTGCTGAGTTTGAGGCTGGGCCCATGGAACGACATAGCTGTTGTATGGAATGGGCCCATGGTTTACAGGATAAGTTTGAGAAACATACGGATAACCTTGTGTATTGGAGGAAACATGTATTTGAGGCATGGTTTTGGAGACTGGTGGGGTGTGAGGGGAGGTTGATGTTGACAAGGTGAGGCTCAAAAAGTCAATCATGTCCTGCTCTTTCATGGTTCTTACTGGTGCAGGTGGATCAGGAAGAGCCAGAGCACTGCATGGGGAAGAGGTTGATGCAATGGGCACGCCAGCATCCAATGGCACAAGAGCCCCGTTTGTTCCACATGAGCTTTGAGATGACATGGAACGCGTTTTGGAATGCCTGTGTTCACAGAACAAAACAAGTGCAATTACTGCTTCGAGATAAACCAAAGTCTTGGTAAACACCCATGATGCAGAGCATGAACAAAGGAAACGGATAAATAATTTGTAAGATCTCCATAAAGGTTGGCCAGCTACCATAGTAAAATAAATTGAGTGGTCTTTTATTCACCAATTACTGCTCCTGTCGCTCCACATACTGGCCATAGTTATGGTCAAGGTTTATTTCCTACCTCATGATTGCTTTACGATGGGTTCCGTAGTGGTAGTAGATCTGCTATCTCCCTTGTGTATGTAATGTGAAAATAATTTAATAGTTCAGGTCACCAATGAAAAATTATATAAGATTATTTTCATAAGCATGAGCTACCTCCGAGCTAGCTGTGCGAAGCCATCCTCCTCTTCATCCTCTTCATCTATAGCGCTCCTTGTCACATTAGGAACTGGTGTGGTGGAATTAGTTGTAGATCTTGGGCTGGCATCCCTTGCTTCAGTTGGCTTGATGTCTGAGGACCATCCTTCACTTGGTTTGGCGCATAAGCTTGTAACTTGAGTTGGCATTGGAGAGCCAGAAGCAATAGCATCATGTTTTGCAAGCAAGATTTGCATACTGTCATTTAGTTCAAGACCCTTACCAAGAAGTTCCTCGTCCCTGCATCATGACCAAGGTACTTTCAGATATTCATACACCAGACTGCATGGGATCAGCACACACATGCATGGAGAAACAAAGGCAAGCATACAGTTACCAGTCTTATATCAAAAACATGTTTTCAGCAAAATAGACATCTAACGAGTAACTGACCCAGTTGTAGCTAGCATCTGCATCAACTTTTTCTGGTTCGACCGACACCGGTCGACAAGATCAACTATCACTTCATCTTTTATAGCCTGAGAAGACAAGCAGGACCACATCTCAAATATTTTCCTCAATTGTTTCGCTAAGGTAAAAAGCTCACTGCACATACCTCATGGTTTCCAGGGTTAACAGCTTGCAGCATATCATTCAAGAGCTCCATAACATCCCACATGGAATCCAAGCCTGACAAACTATGATAATTGAGAAAAATATCAGTCAATACAAAACATGAGATTTGGCAATTTTGAGAATACATCATAGACAACTACAACGTGTAAACCAGCGGTTGATCCTAACCTTAAGCATTCAATCTCTGCAGCCATTGTTTCATCAAGTCTTCTAGAAGAATTGCTAGGCATTCCATAACCAGGTTGGGTAAGCCTCAATGTTGGATTGATTGCCGGTGGTGTAAATATTGGAGCTGCATCTAATGATCGCTGGGGAAATTCAACTCCAGCACGCTGCCATTCGCACACCCCGTAACTAAAAATTAATCTTTCTGTATAGATTCCATGTAATATGGCATAATTTGTTAATTAACTACTATGAATGAAAAAACTTTTGATCAGGCTGTCATAAAGGCATGTAAGAGCATATGAGCAATATTCCATCCAAAGGACTTGGCTTGCATCTCATTTGAATGCAATCATCTATAGCATCATTTGATGGCACTCTTATTATGAATCATGCATTGTTTTTAACACGGATCAAATTAAATCAAGACCATATCTTTCTAGCATTAAAAATTAAATTAAAAACCAAATTAAAAAATTGACAGCGCACTGTAATCCACAACAATATTTGGTTGGATACAAAACCTATAAATTATGTTTAGATCAGGGGCTTATCAGTCTAGCATTCAATGATTATTGCCCCACTTCCAAAGTCAACCAAGTAAAAATTTCATGCAAGAGTTGGCACACATACTGAACCCAGCATGAGCACATCAAATAAAATAATAGAATATTTTAGCGAGATACTTACCCTTAATTCCTCATATGCCCAATAATACTGAGGATGTTTTCCTCCAGGCCCACCAAATGCCTCTTGCCACGAATCAAGCAAAGCCAGAATCTTATCTCTCACATGCATATCTGTCTGCACAACCATTTAAAATATGTGTTAAGTTAAGATTGAGGCTTCCCCCAGCCTAGCCCCTTTTTTGTTTTTGATGAAGAGTGATTAGATGAGAAAAATACAAACATCAAGGTTTCGACTTTCTCATGAAAAATCAACCACGTTCAATCTTATTTGAGATCAATGGAGGCCTCGGACAACATAACATGGAATTTTTTGACATCAAAACCAAATAGCTCATTGAGCACTGTGGTTTTTATGGCAAAGGCACCAATAAGTGGCAATCATATCAAAACAATTTATCTGTTATCCTAGTTAAGATGGGCCAAAACTTTTGCTTATACTACTCTTAAATAAACCCGATTACGATTTATCCTGAAATATTTTGGCTGGCCTAGTTAAAAGGTTTGAGATAAACAACCATTGCTGGAATTTCCATAAAACACACAGCATAACAATGTATCAATTGCAAAACACAAATGGTTCCACCTCTTTAATGTATATGCAAAACTCCATTTGACTATTAGACATTCTGCTGACATTTATCCTTTTGGTTGCTGGAGTTCAGAATTTAACATCTTGAAAACAGAATGGCTACAGAATTACAATTACAAAGGATTCTAAAGAAGGGAATCATATATACTGATTTCTAACACATATTAAAAAGGAAAAAAAATCTCTACAGAGATGGTAAAATTGTGGATAATTACTTCTAGCAAGAATTCAAGGAGTTACCTTCTTCTTTATGATTTTCACCATTTCCCCCAATACATTCTTTTCAGCAATTTGAAAATGGACATAATCACCACAGTTCTTCACCATTGTCTCCAAAAGCTACAGAGAAAATTTTGCACTCAATTAAGCAAACCCAAAAAACCAAAAAAAAAAAGAAGAAAGAAAACTTTATAAACAACAGAGCTTCCTCGAATGCCAAATAGATAATTCAAATCCATATTTTGGTGCAAAAATCAAAAGAATTTCACATTCCAAAACACACATTTGAATTCGACAAAACCATAATCGAAATAAAAGCTTAAAAAAAAACATAGAAAAATTAGTGAATTCAAGAAAACAAAAGGCTACCGTCAAAGCGAGTAGTTGGACTTTAGGGCTCTTGTGCTGCAACCTTTTCTTCAAAGCTTTCACTACATCTTTGGCTTGCCTGATATATATATATAAATATATATATATAAAAAAAAAAACCTCACCAAACAACACAACGTAATGTCTAAAAAAAATCCACTTGAAAAAAAAAAACACCATTTCTTCTTATAAATTATTTCTTATAAAATTAAAATTCTTTCCGGAAAAACAAAGCATACTGATTAACCGTTAACAAAGAAGTAAGCTTCAATTTCAGTTACAACACCTAAGAGAATTAAGAAGCAGAATCTTTAACACGTACGTATACGTATAAACATACGTATACAAATGCACAGGATAAAAAAACCCACCTGTTATCAAAACGTAAAATTCTGGATAAAAACATAAAAGAGTTAAAAAAGAAAAAAAAGGAATTACCAGTGATGAGAATTAACGGAGTCACAAATATCAATATTCATGGTCCAATCAGGACCGATTAAAAGATCGCTTGTTGCTTTATCAACGGCTACTGTTGCCGAAGAAGACGAACCCAAACCCATCCCCATAGCAAGAGCCATCAATCTCTCTCTTTCTTTACTTGTGTTTAGCTCGTTTTCTGGGAGTGTTGTTTGACGACAAAATTGAAGGTGACAGTGATGACGACGACGACGACGACGACGACGACGACGATGATAAAAAGAAAGTCTCTTTCTTTCTTTCTCTTATTAATTATTTTCTTGTTTGGCAGGAAAGAAAATCAATCTAGGCCTTCTTGGTTGTTTTCCTTCTCTCTTTCTTTCTTTATCTGGGTCACTTCTCATTGATTTTCTCCCCTTTCTTTTCATTATTTTTTGACTCGCCATTTTCTTTCAGCCTTCTCTTCGCGGAAATGTCGTTTCCTTTTTCTTATTTCTCCTTATACATTATTTTATTAGTTGATAAACAAATTTCTTTAAATTAGAAAAATTGTCTTACATCATACAGAAATATCATGTATTTACATTTATTTTCTTTAAAAAAGGAGTGTTTTTGTGAAAGGAAAAATATAATATTTGTGTTTTTGTATGTTAGAATAGAGAATAAAGCATGATTAATGGTTTTTTGTATGTTAGAATAGAGAATGAGAATCTGATCCTGCCTTTTGCTTATTTTATTTTAGTTTTATGGACCAAACTTTTTTTCTTTTTCTTTATTTTTTCTGCCCTTTCTGGGTGTTCTTTTTATGATTTTAAGTTTATTTGATTTTATGTTTTAAAAATATTTTTTAACTTTTTAAATATATTAATATTTAAAAAATTAAAAATAAAATCTATTTTTAAAAAACAAACACTTAACAGGTTTTTTGTCAGAATAATTTGAGAGAGAGAGAGAGAGAGAGATTAGAGGGTGTGGTCGTAGAGTGGACAAAAATGATTATCAGAGGTCAGAATCAATCAGGGTGGGGCTTTGTCTGTTAAAGAAAAGTGGAGGTCAGTTTTGTCATGCAACCCACAAAACATGGAGGGTGCAAAAAAATACTTTTTAGTATATATTTATTTTTGTATTTTAAAAATATTTTTGAAAAAATTATTTATCTTTTTACTTTAAATTGATATTTTTTTGGTGTTTATGCTGATATTAAAAAATATTTTTTAAAAATAAAAAAATATTATTTTAATATATTTCTAGATAAAAAACATTTTAAAAAATAATTATAATTATATTTTTAAACAAGCTCGAAATTCTTAGATATATTGCCAATATTAGACATTGAAGTGAAAAGAGAGCATACTGTAAACATAGGATTGTTTTGGCTGTTTCTAAGCAGTTCGATTTTACTTGTAAGAAAGCTCATTTATGACTAGCATCCTTTGTGAGGCTGTTTATGCCAAATACTGCACACTGTCCCACTTCATCAAATATTTTCCTGCAAGGTTTTTTTTTTTTTTTTTTCCTGGAGAATCCAGGTTTGAATTTTATATAGTAATATTTGTTTTAATGAAATATAGGAAAAGTAGTGAAAAATAATTGTTTTCATGAATTCACCCGTTTGAATATGATTTAGTTTTTTTAAAATCTAAAAAGAAAAAATAAAAGAGAGATATGAACAGCTTGCCCAGGTTTGAAGCTTGCCAATGATTAAAAAAAAAAATCTCCAATTAATGGCTATTCAGTATTCACAATGAACAGCTTGCCCAGTATCAGCAATAGGATAAACACTAGCTATTTCTTCCGCTCTTGGTTGTATATTTTTTAAAACAAAAAAATTTGATATACATTCTTTTTTTTTTTTACATAAAAAGATTGTAACTCTAAATCAAAAAATTTATGCAATCATCCAATTAAATAAATTGATAATTATTTGTATAAATAAAAAAATCATTAACGATAAATAAAAATAAAATTTTAAAAAAATAAAAAATAAATACAGATCAAGATATTTGATCTCGCAATATAGAATATCTACTTGATTGTGTTTACTGAATTTATTTATTAAAATCAAAATTTTATTCAATTAAACGATATTAAAAATAAACATGCATATAAAATTAATTAAATAAAAAAATAAATCTTGTAGCACATATTAGAAATATTATCTATAAATAAATATTTTTATTTTAAAAAATATTTATTTTTAAATAAAATAAAGTTTATCCATGTAAAGACATATTAATAATTAGAAAAGATCATGCCCTTTTTTTCTATTGGTATCCCTCCACTGAATAACTTACACGTATGATTGTTTGGAAGAGTGGAAATTTCTAAATTTTATTATCAAATGCTTGCTAATAATAAATATTTGTTTTTGTAATCCGTGATTTATCCATTCAAACCTCACTCACAAGGTGATGGTGTGTGGGTTCGAGCCTTCCTCTGGGAAACTCAGCTTATCTATATACTTGTACATCATTTTATATATCATTATAGATTGCAGTAGTGAATATTTTTTTGAAAATTTTAATTTGATCATTGAATTTTTATTTTACAGCAAAAATATTTTTGAATCTAAATTAGCATTTAATTACATATTTTTTTAGGAAAAAGGGTTAAATTAAAAGATAGATAACTAAAGTGAAAAAAATAAGTAAACTAGGTGGCGACTTTGGAATTTATCTTATAAGTTCATTTTCATCCCATATCTTTTTTAAGCTTTTAAGTAATCAGTCCCTTTAATTTTTAAAAATTTAATTTTAGTACCAAACTTTATTTTCCTTATTTTTCAGTCCTTTATGGTTGGAAGAGAGAGGGACTCACTGGATTTTAGCGTAGAGAAAAAAAGTTGCCGTTGGTAACGATTACAACCACTAAATTTATTTATTTTTGTGTCAAATGATTTCATACAATGATAGAAGTTTGAACTATGTGTGTTTTTTTTAATCTTAAAAGTGCCTAAATATATATATATATATATATATATATATATATGAGCTCGGAATGATTTTTGATTTGAGGATCATTTTAGGTTTCGAGGCATTTGTTTTTGTGTTTTTTTAGGTTATGGATTCGTTTAACAAGGTTAGAAGAAAGAGCGACTCGCTGGATTTCAGCGTAGAGAGAAAAGGTTGCTGTTGGTGACGATTACAACCACTAAATTTGTTTATTTTTGTGTCAAATGATTTCATACAATGATAGAAGTTCGAACTACGTGTTTTTTTTTACCTTGAAAGTGTCTAAAAATATATATGAGCTCGGAATGATTTTTGATTTCAAGATCATTTCACGTTTTGAGGCATTTGTTTTCATGTTTTTGTAGGTATGGATTCCTTTAACAAGGTTCATAGAATGTTTTATAGGTGTTTTGTGTCAAATATATATTGAAAAATGATTTTTTAGGTGAAAAAAACATGAACCTTGTTTTTTTTTATCACCACAATAGGTGGAATCTAGATGACATGTCGTCTATTTTTTCTAGAGAAATTGGGGCGCCCCAATGTTTTATAGGTGTTTTGTGTCAAAAATAGATTGAAAATTGATTTTTTAGGTGAAAAAAACATGAACCTTGTTTTTTCGATCACCACAATAGGTGGAATCTAAATGACATGTCATCTATTTTTTCTAGAGAAATTGGGGCGCCCCAATGTTTTATAGGTGTTTTGTGTCAAAAATAGATTGAAAAATGATTTTTTAGGTGAAAAAAACATTAACCTTGTTTTTTCGATCACCACAATAGGTGGAATCTAAATGACATGTCGTCTATTTTTTAAAAAAAAATTAGCCCCCCCCCCCAACTTATAAAAAAAAGGTCCATACATATGCCATTTCTTGATGGGACAGACGCTTGGCCCGACTTTCTAGGCTTAGCTGCGCATGTTCTCATTCTTTTCTTTTCTTTTATTTTTTCTTTTGATTTTTTTAATTAATACTTTTTTTACATGTTTTTTACATATTTTTTTTTAAGTTTATGTTTTAATTAATACTCATTCTCTATAATTATTTTAGCTTATTTATAATTTTTGAAGAGATTAGTATGATTCATCTGTAATTTTTTATTTTATTTCATATAGATTAAGTTTATTTTTAAAAAAATTAAAAATTATTTTTTTATAATATTTCTAATATGTGCAGTCTTGCATCATATTTGTTTCCTTTTATTTTATTCAATACTTTTTATATGTGTGTTAATTTCTATTATAAATTGATTTTAATAAATAAATTCATTAAATACAACCATGTAAATGATCCGTGTTGCGATATTAAATATCTTGATCTATATTTGTCTCTTAATTTTTCCTATTTTATTTGTATTTATTGTCAATTTTTTATTTATTAAATTATCTCGACCTCAAACTTAGGATGCATGATAGACATGTAATATGAATATATTTTATGTCCAGGTCATGAGTTTCACATGTTAGCCCAGTTTTTGCTAGAGGTAATATTTTTTATTTATTTATTATTGTTATCTCATTTGTTTATCATATTATTAAATTAATCAAGATTTAACCCAATTATCAAATTTCTCTTATTTCTATAAAAACATAATCATCTCTAAAATTATTTTTTGGGGATGAAGTTTTTTTTTTATCTGACCTATAACATCACACGGGCCACCAATCTAGTATCCATAGTATTTTGAGGTGGCAGCTTAGGCCCATTTGACATTGCGGTCCAACTGTGTTTTTTGAAAATTTTTAAATTTTTTTAGCTTTAAATTATTTTATTTTTTGTGTTTTTGAATCAATTTGATATGTTGATATCAAAAATAATTTTTAAAAAACTAAAAAAAATATTATTTTAATATATTTTCAAATGAAAAACACTTTGAAAAGTAATTTCTACTATACTTTCAAACAGTTATTTAGCCTAACATGGTGTACAACGGTGAGAAAAATTAAAGAATTCTTAAAATTGAGGTTTTTTAAATTTTAAAACTATAATCTTCAACTATAAGAAAACTCGGATATTTCTAGAAATATTTGTAATTAAATAATTTAATGAAAAAAATAAGAAATTAACTATTTATATAGAGTTTTAACTGTTTATATAGAGTATGAAATGATTTAATAAAAAAAATTAAATTTAAGTTGAAAACATAATTAAAATCCTAAACTAATTAGAAAAATAATTAAAATAACAAAAATAATATTTTAGCTAATTACTTTTGTGGCACGCCCCTGTCATAACCCCTCAACTCTTAAGTGGTGTTTAATTTAGCTCTTCTTTTAGCTAATCGAACAGCAGACTAAGAATCCATTTATATCAGATTTTATCAAAAAAATAAAATAAAATAGGAAAACAAACAACCCTCACTCTCAAAAATATTCTAGTAGTAGTTTAAATAGAAGAGAGGAATTTGAACTCATAATCTCCTATTTCAAAAATAAATAAATAAATGAATTCTGAACATACAAGATCTAAATAGAATAATGTTAAATTACCTACAACTCTAAAGGAATCGGGATTTCTTATAGTGCTTCACTGTCCTTTTTTTTTTTTTCATTTTCAAATGTTTTTCTCCTTTTAATTACATTATTCAATGATCTAATTATAAGGAATTAATATTGAAATTATGATAAAAATACTACATCAAAAGAAAAGAGATTAAACAGTAAAACACAAAGAACAATAAATTTGATTTAAAATTCTTGCCAATGTTTATTTTAATCTACAAGGTCATTCTATGCATTTTGGATCCTTAGATGAGAAAGACACGTTAAAAAACAACGGGTAAAAAAAAAATGATTAGTTGTCACGATTATAACCATAAAAATAATCAGGTTTGGTATTCAAATTTTTCATTCGACTCGAGGAGTTGGATGATATTGGTTATTGACATTCAAATTGGCTGGAAAAATAGATTAAAGCTTGAGAATATTTGAGGTCTTGGGTTGAATTTTTATTTTTTGAAAACTTTAAGGGCACAAGTGAGTTAATTGAGTTGTGTATGTTGTTGTTCATGTGTTTTCAAATAAAAAATTAATTGAAAAATAAGTTGTTTGATTCAAAAAGTTAAAGGGAGAGTTTTTGCTCATTTTACAGCCACTTGGTTGCGGGAAGGTAGGCAAGCAAACAATGAGCCATTTTCCTCATCCGACGACACATTGTTTGCTCCTTTAATAATAATAAGAAGCAAGGCTAGACGCTGAGGCTGACCCTTTTATGTTTTTTTTTTTTTTGTATTGGAAAACAAATAATTACCATGCTGATTCAGTAACTCTTAAGTTTTTACATGGTTATTAAATAATATTACATGGTTTTATTTGAATTTTAATAATATTTTTCCATTATTATGTACTAATATGAAAATAATAATACTAATAATAAATTGCTCATGAAAATTTAATACAAATTATTTTTGTTTTTAAATATATTTTGAACATGATGATAACATATTTAAGATTTTTTTTAGCTTTCAATCATAGATAAATATATGGACATAATATTTTGATATTTTTTTTAACTTTATTTAACAATCATAAAATAGATATTTTTAACAGAAACAATGATTCCAGTTTAAAACCTCGCATTCACTAAGATAAATAAAAAAATTAAGTTAATAAGAAAATTAATTTTAGACTTAAAAAATATATGTTTTGTGATTATTTAAAGTGATTTATATTAAAAAAAAACTATTGTTCTATAATTAGATAAAAAAAATTAAAAAACTATATGTGATATGAGATTATATATCTTAATATACATCTTTATCTTAACTTCCCAACTCACCTTTTGCTTTAAATAAATAAATTTATTATCATTTATTAACATATATAGTTCTCGATTTATTTTATTGGATGCACATATTAACTTTATTTTGTAATGAAAATCTATCTTGATGGAAAAGAATTTCAAAATGATTATATTTTTAGTTTAATAACAATTCAAACGAATTCTCCAAGACATGGATATTTTATTACCTTAATTTTTAGATATTATTTAAAATATATTTTTATTAGTTCATTAAAATTATTAAAAAAATATTAATTTAATATTTTTTTTTATATTAAACACATTTTTAAAACACAATCATTCTGGATAAAAATGCAATGCCAAACCGGCTGAGCACCAGTTGCAACTTCTTTTGTTTTTTATGCCGCTTCTTCTTCTTCTTCTTCTCCTATTTTTTAAAACCTGTAGGCAGTAGCCTCGACCAGCAATTCTTTAGAATTACTTCCATTAACACGTGCAAGTATTGTGGTAGAAGAAGGAAGTGCTTTTCCTGTCAAAGACAAGGCAAAATCTAGTCACGCTCATCTCCATCATTTGTTACAGGGCCAGCACCATGATGGCAGACGTCATGGAAATACAGTCATCCTCCATCCTGCGCGTTGTGAAGTGAAGGGCAATTGCTTTTGGAATTTGACCTTTCCCTTTCCTTTCTCAGAATGATTACATATATCTTTAAAAATCCATCCATGGTGGTGATAATTGCATCTGCCCATACCTATCGACCGTTGCATCTACCATCAATTTTTAAGTGCATGCTTAGTGTAATCAAGAATTTTTTTACGTCAAATCACTGTATGAAGTGCAAGGTCCACTTGAAATTATGATCACAAAGGTATTTATAAAAATAATTTAGACCATGAAGAAATTATTTAATGCTTTTTTATATATCTCACATTCTTTTTATAATACCACTTTTTTGATTGTTCAAGAAATCACATTACCAAGTCCTTATGTACGATCATTCAAGAAATCACTACTCAAAATGTTCATGTTTGATTGTGACCTCACAAAGAATAAGAGCTTGTTTGAAAGTGTGGTTGTGGATGCTTTTTAAATAATTTTTCGTGTTAAAATACATGCCAATGATATTTTTTTATTTTTAAAAATTATTTTTGACATCAGCACATCAAAACGATCCAAAACGTACAAATCATATTAAATTTTAACAAAAAAAAAATTTCAAATTTTTTGGGAACGCGGTTTGAACCGCGTTCCCAAACGCTTCCTAAGTCTTCTTGAACATTTCTTTGTTCAACAACTTAGATAACTTCAAGTTCTTTCTACTCAATTTCTTGATCCTCCAATTCAATTTTGCCAAACTAATACTTTTAGGCATACATTTGATCACACTAGAGAGATAAACTTGTTCTTCTGTATATGATCATGCTAGGAGACACTTTTATATTTCTATTTTAATTGTGTTGGGGGTCAATCTAATGCTTTCACATCCAATCATACCGAGAAGCAATCGTATGATGGGAAATCATATGATTTAATGATATCTAATGAGTAGTTATGATGCTCGTTCTTGCACATAGACATAGTTATAGCCTGAATAAAATAAATATATATAAGAATGATGGAAAATCACTATAATATCTTATTAATTAATTTGATTGTATTAATCTTTCTATAAATAAAAAAATATAATTGATCAAACTCCGTTGGTTTATTTAATGATATTTAATGAGTAGTTGAAATGTGTTTTCTAGTAAACAAAGAATTTTTTTAAAATAGAAAATTAGTTTTACGAGGTAAAATTTATAACTTTGAAATAAATAGGAAATAAATTTTAGGATTATAATTGAAGGTTTTAATTGAAAACAAAGACTTGGTTTGTTTTTGTTATCAAAATTGTGTTTCAAAAATATATCTAGTATGAAAAAAATAATAAATTCATATTTTTTAATATTTTCTAATAATTCTAATGTATTGATATAAAAATTTAAAAACTCATTTTAATACAATTTATTTTTTAAATACTTTACATCACACAACCAAGTACTTCTCCAAAGCATTTGAAGATTTTACTTGAAAAATATAAAACAAATAAACGAACTGGTCTATGTGTTGTGGCCCATTCAATGCAGATATACTGGGTAAAAAAAAAAACTTAAGTTGGATAAAAAAGCAAAATTTCCATTCTTCTTGGAAATGAACTGGGCTATGTGTTGTGGCCCATTCCCTTCCTAAGCAAAATTTCCCCAACTCCCAGCTGAAGCATTTCAACTTCAACAAACATGAAGTGACATGGTAAGAAAATCTGACAACATGCTGTTGTAACTATACTCCCAGATTGATCTTCTTCCAGAATCCCAACAACAATGGTTAGTTGCACTTCTAAGAAGAGTGCTAGTTTCTTCCTTAGAAAACACAGGAAATGGCCATACTCACCTTACAAGGCCAGATGGCACAGAATTTTCAATCAACAACAAGCCATGCAATCTCTTAAACAATCAGCCCTAAAACCGCCGCAACAAGAATCTCCCAACAAACCCCATCTTCTATCTTCTCTTATTCACTCCTTTAGCATCTACGATGTTGAACCAGCCCCTAAAGCCTTTGACTTTATATTCAAAACCCTTGTTAAAACCTCTCAATTCCATCACATTCCTTCAGTTCTTGACCATCTCGAAAAAGTTGAAAGCTTTGAACCACCTGAATCTACTTTTGCTTATCTGATTGAAGTTTATGGCAGAACTAATAAAACCCATGAAGCAATTGAGTTGTTCTACAGAATCCCAAAGTTTAGATGTGTCCCTTCTGTTTACTCACTCAATACTCTGATTTCAGTTCTTTGTAGAAACAGTAAAGGTTTAAAGTTGGTGCCTGAAATCTTGTTGAAGAGTCAGGTTATGAATATTCGAGTGGAAGAATCGACTTTTCAGGTATTGATTACTGCTCTTTGTAGGATTAGAAAGGTGGGTTTTGCTATTGAGATGCTGAATTGTATGGTGAATGATGGGTTTATTGTAAATGCAGAAATATATTCTTTGTTGTTGTCATGTCTCTGTGAACAGAAAGATGCAACTAAATTCGAGGTCATGGGGTTTTTAGAGCAATTGAGGAAGTTAGGATTTTTCCCTGGAATGGTGGATTATAGTAATGTTATTAGATTTTTAGTGAAAGGAAAAAGGGGTTTGGATGCTTTGCATGTTTTGAATCACATGAAATCAGATAGAATTAAGCCTGATATCTTTTGCTACACTATGGTTTTGCATGGGGTGATTGAAGATAAGGACTATTTGAAGGCGGATGAGTTGTTCGATGAGTTGCTTGTTTTTGGTTTGGTTCCTGATGCTTATACTTACAATGTGTATATAAATGGTTTGTGTAAGCAAAATAATGTCCAAATGGGGATCAAGATGGTTGCTAGTATGGAGGAATTGGGATGCAAGCCTAATTTGATTACTTATAATATGTTAGTGAAGCAGTTGTGTAAGGTTGGAGAACTTAGTAAGGCAGGTGAGCTTGTGAGGGAGATGGGATTGAAAGGAATTGGGCTAAATATGCAGACATATAGGATAATGATTGATGGCTTGGCAAGCAATGGTAAAATTGTTGAAGCATGTGGTTTATTTGAGGAAGCATTGGATAAGGGTTTATGCACTCAGAGTTTGATGTTTGATGAGATAATTTGTGGTTTATGCCATAGAGACCTAAGTTGTAAAGCACTCAAATTACTTGAGAAAATGGTTGGTAAGAATGTTTCTCCTGGCGCTAGAGCCTGGAAAGCGCTTCTCCTCAGCTCTGGATTCAAACTTGATTCTGTGGAGACTAAATTGTTTAGTTTGGTGGACTCAAATCAAACTCAATTAAGCAGTGAGAATGTTGCTGTTGAGTAATAAACCTTTTGAACTATAGAAATGGTTGAAGTTAGTGGTGAAAAGTTTTGAGCCTAGGGAGAGCTTGTCATCTTCTGGGGTGGTGGATCTACAAATAAATTGTGTTTGTTGGATTTTCGGTAATGATGCATCGGTGGAGTGTTGGCAACGTTAATAACTTTCAACTAACTAGCAGATTATGAATTTTCAAACAAATTAAAAAATACAAATGATCTGGTATGGCTGAAGCATCAAGTTGCAAATTCAATGTTTCTATTCAGAAGCTAAGTTCTACAGTGCATGGATGCCTATGTGCTTTGAGCACTAATGGTGCCTTTGTTTGATTCTCTCCTTCAATGGGCACATCCAGCTAGACTGTTCTGAATGCAAAATCATGCCTAATATTTATGCCTTTTGGCCCTTCCCTAATTTTACGAATTACAAGACATGCACGTAATATTGAAGGACCAACATCCAACTCCAGGTATTCTCTCTGTCTATGTGTCCATTGCATAAGATGGGCATGTAAATGCTTTTGTGGTGTGTTCTGGGCCAGTCTCGTTTTGCTTGTTTTGATAACTTTGCCTTCTTGAATGGAACCTAAACACTTTAGACTTGAGTTACTGAATTTGATTGGCATACTAATTTAAACCTAATAAGAACTTGCCTCAACACTTTTCTTTTCAGTTGCTATTTTTTCACTAATTTTGAATCATCGATTCTCAAGTTCAATTCTATTATCTTTCTCACAATGCCTGTCCATTTATTTCTTTTGATTTGTCTCTTGCAGGGTCTCAAATTTACTACTGAGTACATTCATCTGTGAGGTGAATTCTGGGAGACAAGAACTTTAATAGATAGGATATAGATCTCCAACAAATGCTTGAGTTAAGAGTTCGGAAGCTTAGCAGAGAGCTGTTGGTGGTTACTCATATTTGGTTTTTGTTATTTGTATCATGTCATCATATTACATATTGGAATAGGTCCCAAATGGTTTAGATCAATAGTTTTATGTTGGAGCAGCTTCTTTTACTTATTCAGCCTTTTGAGCGCCCAGCACTAGTTACAAAGCTCTGAGAAGGTATCAAGAGGGCAGTCAGGTGCGAAGCAATTAGCCCCTATTTGTAAAGTACCTCTCTTCCTATTTTGGGGGTCACGGCGAGAAATGGCTCGATGAACTATTCCGTTCCCCACGCACCGGCCCCAATCACTTGCTTATCGTAGAGGCTGTAAGTACACACCACAACTATTAATAGTAAAGTGGAGTTGAAACACGAGAGTGCCCGCCCTTTTTTTCAAGTAGGCCATTTTTTCCCGGAACACAGTCCAGGATAACCGTGACCATGTATATTTCTCTTCGATGCTGTCATTTCAAAATGACCTCGTCAACCGCTGTTTATTGTCCGACACTTGTTTTATTGTAGAACTTGTAGCCTTAAAAGCTGGGTCCTTTCTGAGGTATAAGGTTGATCAGATCAAGGTATGAGTTCATCCTAGAAACCTAAAATGTTCTTCAAGATTGGTTCAAGATTGAAGTACGGTAGTTGTGGAAGTTTCATTACTGGTGGAAGTTTCATTTGCAGAAATTTATAATTCAGATCTTGTTTGTTTTCAAATAGTCCAGCTGATGTAGCCCTCTGTCTCACTAATCCTCCTCTCCACGGAATTGATGCTTGGATTTGATTAATGGTGATGAAGTGACATGATTATAGATGCGTGTTTTTCCTATCATCTCATCTCTTTACATGTCATTGTTTTCAATGACAGGCTTGTTAATCATTTGCTAGATTAATTGGTAAACCAGCACACAGCGTCTAGAATAGTCTACATTCGGGTATTTTGCATGATCAAATTTAAATCTTTTATGGTCAAGGTTCATACGGCATTTGCGATTATTAAATTTACTTGCTGAATCTGGATGGTGAATGCATGCCAAACTCTTGGTTTTCATTGGTTGAGTTTTCATATGGATTATAGACTTGATAGATGGGATAGGTTGGTTGATTTCTTATTCGACTAAACCTTTCCAGTGTCCACTCGTCATGTACTTTCTTTATCATATATCATCAAGTTCAACGTCTTCAATCGTATAAAGTCTGCCTTTCCTATCCCTGAAAACAGCCAAAACTCTTGCAGTGTCATCTCAATAGAATTTGATTTGAAGACCACCAAGATAGAAGAACAAACTAAACAACTGGTGTTAGACTCTGTCGTCACTTGCTACCACCTGTCTAGAGTAGTGTGCACAAGCCTCTTGCAAGTCTGATATAGTTGCAGGGAGTGAGGAGTTGAAATTAAATTAAATTTGCTCTATTTCTGTCCAAGCTTGTAGAATATGAACAGTGATTTTGGACAATTTATTAATGCAATCATTAATCTGGCACCTGAAATACGGTGAACTACAAATTTAACCTATTTTTCGGGTTAGCTAAAACAAGCAAGACAGTAACTCGAATATAGCAGTGAAGTCTTCAGGTCAGCTAGCAAGCTGAGGTTTGTGATAAATTGGTTGGAGCTGGCTCTGGCCAAGAATTGTCATGGAGTGTATTTAGTCGGAGAATCCACATCACTAGTGTTTGTTTTGAATTGCTGATATATTTAGATTTTAGTTTTTACTCTGTAAATTAAGACAGTTTTCTTTTGCCTTTTGCCCTTTGCCCCCCCTTTTCCACTCATGGCATCAAAATCTTTTGTGGCTCAAACTGTAAAATTCAAGTCTTGGACTAGAAGACAGTGAAAAGCCTTCAGCATGAGTTGGTGGTAGAATAATTTTGTTCCACAACTCCTAGGAGAATTCTATATATTTGGCAAAGGATAGTTAAAAATACACTGGCTTTCCAACTCCAGTGGGAGAACAACTCCATATAACCCACCATAAAGAGCAGCAAAAAAAAAAAAAATTCATTCACTTTCTGCCTTTTCGTTTGAATTGGAAGGACTTTCGTGAAGTGGACTTTTAGGTGCTACAAGGACTTCTCTCTCAATTGTTGAAAGTTTAACGTCCATTTCTGAAACAACACAGCATAAACAGTATATCAGTAAAGTTTTTTTTAATGTATATAATTATCACAAATATTATTAAAAAGAATCTAAATATGTTTATATTTTCTTTACAATTAAATTTTATTTTGCAAATAAAATATTTGATGTGAGATCGAATATATATAAAATAAATGATGTAAGAAAACATAATGATTAACTAAGAATTAATACGTAAACTTAGTAAATCATTATGCCTCAGTATTGTGCTTATGTATATTGTATAAAGAAGAGGTCACATCCATATGGGATAAAAATCTAAAATGCAGATCTGAGCTGATCTAATCCACACAATCAATACTCATTAACCTCTCGATTCCGACCACCATATATATATATATATATATATATATTGGTGCCACCACTTAAAAGCTTACATTAATTTCTTGAATTTGATCCATTTGTTCCAGGTTTTTTTTTAATGGTGCAATTACTCTATTTTTATTATCACAGAGTTGTCTTTTAAAAAAAAAGAATCACCAAATTGGAGCCAGGACTACGAAGCCTGAAGCTCGGTCAAAGTACTCGGCTACAAATCAGCCGGAATATATAGCCGGCCGGATGGACACGCATGAGCAAAAACAAAGCAAAGTCCAGATTAACCTGACTTGAATCCTGATGCAATGGATCCATTAATTTCAATGCATGATCATGCTCCATGTGAAATAATTGCTTTTATTATTATATAAGAAATGTTTGAACTCCAGATCTTTTAGAGAAAGGAAAGACATAAATATTAGTTGAGGTACAACTCATTGATGCTTCACTTTTTTTTTTCTTTTTTTTATTAAAAAAAGGAGAGAAAATGATAATGTAAACGACAAAACAAAATGAAAGATTTACGTTACATATAAAAGGCAACATGTATAATCGTTGAAAAAGTGAAAATGATAACTTAACGAAGGAGCAAAGAGCAAAACGAAACATGTAAAAGGCCATATATCATTTTCTAATAAGAAGGCAAGATGCTGTGATCAATGGCATTTCATTGTCATTCCGACAAGGATGAGAGGGAAAAGAGCTAAATATTTTGACGGAACAGAGACATTTTAGACGGTGGCTTTTGCTGCTATCCTGTACTGTCCCCTACATGGTAGCCCCCAAAGTGCTATATCCCACACGTTTCTTGGAAAATCAGGCCTCAGTTGGTTTGCTCCATGTTTCCCTGATTCTTCTTATTGGTGAAGAATGAGAGCAGCATTGACAGACAGTACCCTCTGTAACAACCTCTACCACTTAATGGTGGAAGGAGTAGAGAAAAGGAAGCTAACCCTAATTAATGATCAACAAGAAACATCTCGGAAGAGTACTTCAGTCGCATTCATATAAATAAATAATGTATTAAGACAACCATAATTCTTCCAAACATTAATTAAAACAAAATATCATAACAATATTATTAACTAATTCTCAAATAAAAACTCTTGTCTAAAACATAAAGTTGACTGCTATATATCTTTACAATTATATGAAAATTAAAATTACAGCACAGAAATAAGCAATATATAATAATGGTTGGCATGGCCTGTCAATGTAAAGACTCTTTTGCTTCTAAAATGTCGCTGTCTCTCTGTCTCTCTGTCCTTTTTTTTTTTGAGACTCTAAATGCTGGTTTCACAAAAAGAAAGCATTACATAAAAGATCAATACCATCGTGAAATCCTGGAGAAAACTTTGTTTATATTACACACGTATATATATACTGTGATTTATCTGGATATGTGAAATTTTATATATATATACATATAAAAAACTGCTAGAGAAGTGCACATGAAAAGCAATTTCTACTACTTATCAGTCGGCTAAAGTAACACTTTCTTCATGCTTGCAAGTGGGGTTTAAAATTTTTAAATTCAATTCTAGAATCCAATAAAGATAATTATTTTAAATATTTTCCTGACAGGGTTTAATTACTTCACAAAATAATGAGGGAGGTAGAGGAGAAATGTTATTTCATAAGAAAAAACAACGACAATAGATTATGGAGAATTATAAATATGGGATTAATGTTGATTGATCCTGCTAGCTGGTTATTTTTTTTTATGCAATCTATTCTTCTGAAATAATATATATGGCTAGAGATTACTAATTAAGCTAGTCAGCAAAACTAGAAGAGAGAGAAGAATTCATTTTTTTTCTTGTTATATTGCTTCGGCCATTGACTTTATTATATTTTTAATGTATTTTCGATGATTACCAAAAAAAAACAGAGAGAGAGAGAGAGAAGAAATGTTACTTCAAAAAACAAAAACACCATAGATTATACGAAAAAATTATAAATATTAACCCATTAATTGGAGTTGCTAATACTGCCGGATACTTTTGCAATTTTTTCTTGTGAAATGACATCTCTCGAGATTATATAGAGATAGTAGAAAACAAATCCTCTGGTGATAGTTGGATCAAACTTCACTGCTAATTAATATTACTATCTTTATCCACCATGACATTTTTGTTTAAAAATACATCACTCACCAGCTCACAATTTGCAATATGACAATATTATATATCCACTCAGAAAGGACATATATGAAGTGCAAATCTTTTCTTGATCTTTATCCCCACAGTCAATGCATTTTTTTTTCTTTGCTTCACAAATATTATATTTATTACACGGACATATATTTGTGTGTGTATCTATGTCAACATATGATATGACTAGAGCTTTTAACACAGTAGAAATGTATGTCTTTCGACAAGAAGAGAGAAGTAGTTGGGTATGCAATGCTTATGTCGCCATAGCTTCACAAAAACCACAGTCGATGAATTATTCTAATTAGTATCTGATATTGGTTTGCATACGACTCACCTGCATGCATGGATTCAGCACCTGAACTGGAGATTCTCCTACTCGAAGTGCCCGAGATGGAGCAATATAGCTAGGTGTGGTAGTGATCATGATGAGGAAGACAGGCACATGAATAACTAACTCACTGGAGCTAACAAAATCAATAGTAGGTAAGAGTCGTAACTCGTAACTCCAGCAAGAAATGCGTCTCCCTCTCTGTGTGCATGAGTTAGTAGTGCACGTGCCCTGCTTCTCCATCTTGCTCACACACACCCCTTCTCTTCGTTCGATGCCACCACTATAACTCTAGCTAGAAATTAAGCCTAACTACCTCAAGAAAATGAGAGAGAAAGAGAGGGGGAGAGGTCCTAAAATGGTGAATTTGGGACACCTATCTGCAGTTTTCAATACCCAGTGTCCACTAATTTATAACAAAAGAGGTAAATGGAGATGTGTGTTCAAAGGTGGTTGCGAGGCAAGAAATGAAAAGGCTTAGTTGGATGTGGGACCTTATGAGTTTGCAAACCAATTTACCTCAAACACAGCTTGTCACAACCATCATGAATAGCTTTGGACCACAGCATCACTAACGCAAAATACATTTATTTACATCTATACCCTGTAGCTTCCAATTCTTAATTCAAGACAACCTAGCCGAATCCAATTGTTTTGTTGGGGGCACCTGATGAACTGTAGTTACAATTAGTGCATTTCACAATCGCGCGTTTAAGTATATTCATGCATTATTTCTTATCCATGGGAGGGAAATTAAGCCACAATAGTTAAATAAATCTATCAAGATCTTAACAATTCATAAGCTTTAGATCCTTTACTCATCACGAGCGGCTTAGTTAGTGTTCATATACTAAGCAATCATATCTCTTGTGATAAGGGGTTAAGAAAAAAAAAAGTTATGTGTCAAGAGCATTGTAATCGAAATTCAAGCCCATAATATTCTTCTCTATTTCAAGAATAATACGATATGAAAAAGAATTTTCTTTCACCATGCTTTTTTTCTCTTCTAATTATTTCTAACACCAAACAATATTAAGGAAATCAAAATTAACCATACGGGGTAGAATGACCCTTACATAATTGACGAATGACAAGGAATCCAAAGCCATAGGTGGTTTGTCAAGAGAATATATAAACTACAATTGCTAACCAGTTCACAGAGAGAGTTTCTAACATGTATCTCTTAGTTAGCTACCATCCCTGTAAGAAACTCTCTCTGTGAACTGGTTAGCCAATTGTAGTTTATATATTCTCTTGACAAGCCACCTATGTTAAGCACGAAGTGATGTTTGTTTAGTTGTTTTAATTGTTCGAAAGACATGACATGTTCAAATTTGAGATTTTTTTGAGAAAGGAAGGACACTAATATAAATTTAAACTACAATTTGAATAATTTTCACTCAAGAGAAGAAGAAAAACAGTAGAACTTCTAGTTCGTTCTCTTCATTTGTCTATGAGTTTTAATATGTTTTTTTTTTTTGAGTTTAACCAACTTTTGATCCAAAAAGTAGGTTAAGATTCAAAGCAAACAGGTAGTTAGGAAAAAGAATAAATATATATTCACTTTACTGGTGAAGGGCATAAATATTCTAGGTCACTATAATAATCGCTACTTGTATTAATGTATTAGGTGGTAGTATGATTAAGTTAGGTTCCCCAGAATCCGTGTAATTATAACTGCATGTTTATTACTGGATGTCCCAACGCCATTGTCCATGGACAATGATGATAATAACTAGCTAGGTTGGCAAAATATCCGAGCTCATCACAGGCATCTTGTTCCATAATAAATTACCAATGCCCTCCATTGTGGTCTCATGTCTCAACCCCACCCCTCTAGCCGAAGGTGGATATAAAACCAAACCCTTTGTCACTTTCAGTTCGGAGATCCGCATTGTCCTAACATGATCTTCCATATAGATTGGAATATTGACTCCTTGGAAGAATTTGGAAGTGTTTTCAATGCAAATGACATTTCATTTTCCTTATTTATCTGGATACAAGTAGTGATGTGTTTTATATATAAAACTGGAAAAATAATCTCCAGCATGATTCAAGATTCGATTTCCAGAAGACATTAATGCTAGTTTCTCCTTCTTGCTTTTTTCTTTTCAATGAAGATAGATAGATTGATTTAAAAAGGGAAATTAAATAGCTAGCAAGATAGTGGCCAGATAGTTTACTCAGAATTGTTAAAAAAGTCAATAATTCCTCAATTTCTTTTTATAAAGTCTATAGATAGTTAGATTTACATATAGATAGCTAGATTTAAATTTGTATTTAATTCAAATGTGTTTTACTTAATATGTAAGTCTACAATTCTAGTATTTATAAATATTACAACACCACAACAAAGGTTATGACGGTGATTTCAAAATCTCTTTATGCTATCAATGCAACGTCAAGGAATTCACATCCTTTGATCCTATGGCCTCTAACACATCATTCTCCTCT
This sequence comes from Populus x sibirica, assembly GCA_019202695.1. NCBI lineage: Eukaryota > Viridiplantae > Streptophyta > Magnoliopsida > Malpighiales > Salicaceae > Populus > Populus x sibirica. The sequence continues at coordinate 329,678 of JAGMVL010002113.1, forward strand.
TTGTCCTTCAACATTATGGTACACCTTTTAACCATTAAATTATCTTCTTCTAACTATCTTCTTTGGCGTGGTCAAGTATTACCACGGTTGAAAATCCTAATATCTCTCTTTGGATATTTTAATGATTATGTTACCATGTCTTCTGCAACTGATGCTTCTGGTTTTGAAAATCCAGAACCTGTTGAGTGGCAACAAATGGATCAACTTGTGCTGAGCCTTATACTTTCTTCCTTAACTGAGGAAGCCATGTCTATTGTTGTTGGATTACCTTTCTCTCATGCAGTTTGGTCTATGCTGGAGACCACTTTCAGTCATCGTTCCAAATCTTGTGAGCTACGTATCAAAGATGACCTGCAGCACATGAAGAAAAACTCATGTAGTGTTGTAGAATTTTTCTGAGATTCAAAGCCACTTGCGATTAGTTGGATGTTATGGGCAGACCTGTTGATGACCTTCACAAACTTCACTGGTATTTGTGTGGTCTTGGTTCTTAATTTTCTATCTTTTCTACCACTCAACTGTCAATTTCACCTCTTCCATCATTTACTGAAATTGTTCCAAAGGCCGAAAACTATGAAATCTTTGTTCGATCATTGGAGTCATCTTCTTATACAAGCTCCCCTGCTGCTTTTACTACATCTCACAATGCTATTACATCTCGCAATACTTATGGTCTCAATTCTGGTCGTGGAAGTGGCCATCATTCTAGATTTGCATGGTTCTATCCCCTATCACACACACACATACACATCCTTTCAATTGTTATTTTATCTTTTTGCAATGGTTGGATAAATTAAAAGTTTGTTTGGAATTATCACCTTGTGTTGTATTTGGATTATTGTGTTGTAGCATGATACATGGTTGAAAGTAGTATTAATGGAAACATTTTTTGGCAAATTATAATTATGCTTCTAAGATTATATTGCATTTTTCTTACAAAAAGTGGACATCATAATAAAATATCTTAGTTTTGATTCAAAGCATGGAATATTCTATTTGAATTCAAAAGGAAAGTAATTTTAATTGAAATAATTATATACTTTTTTTCAAAAACAGAATAAATCTTAACCACTTGCAACTTTTAAACAAAAAGTAGAAAAAACAATTATACTTCAAAAATATTAAAGTATGGAAACACAAAACAAACGAGAGATGTGTAAGTTTTGAACTCCATGATTGTACGTAATTGTAACTTTTACTAAACCCACAGTCCCACACACATTTTCTTCTTACAACAAAATAGAATTTCACCAAACACAGCTTGAAAGCAGTGGAAAGCAACTCGACTTCAAAAACACAGATATACCAATAGACTAGAGATATGCGAGGCTTAAAATCTTCATAATTGTATTTATTGTCCTTCCATGGTGTTCAAGTCTCTTTCCAAGTCCACTTCCCGTCATCAAAGTCACATATGCTTCTCATGCCTTGAAAACATGACGAGTATAAGAGACTTTTTTTTCTTCATAAACTTCTCTATCACAAATTGTCAAAAATAAAATGCTACCTAATATGAGTCCGTACGCATTCAAACTATAGACCCACCCTCTGAAATGTAAATATATTTTAAAAGAGCTCCAATATCTTAATACGGATATAGGATATAAATATACACGTTGTCTACGATATGATATATATGAAAGTGACTAAAAAAAACAAAAAAGAAGTCAAATTTGGACATGTAGGAGATGCGGCAGGAAACACAAGCGACACACACAACAACATATAATGACTGTGTGTAAACAGAGCCTCTCATCCTTTTTTTTCTTCTTACCCGCCATGTTCTTCCTCTAAACAATAGCTTTCAAACCACAAACAGCTACTATTAATTAAAACCTTTAAATCCTACCCATCTCAACCTTCACCCAGAATTCTTCTCTTTTTCAGCTTTCAGTTTCTCCCCCGTCTTCATTTTCAAAAAGCTTTCTCTTCACCTTTAAGCTTTTCTTGCTAAATCACCCGAAGTACTCAGGCTTATCCCCCCCTGAAAACTTTATATATCCTATACCATCAAGCAACATATACATAATCCACTCTTGTCGTTCAAATTCTACTTTGAACATTTTCCAGCTGAGCTGACTTATACAGAACTGAAAAAGGAGTTCAAGAAACATGGAAAAGTTATTTCTCTTTTTGTCTCGAGATGGAAAATGAAATTGGGAAGACGGTTTGGTGTTGTCACATTACAATCACACCAACTACAGGATATCCTCAAAGAAAGGCTGAATCTTATCTGGTTTAACACCTATAAACAAAGGGCTAATATGGTGCGATTTAGTAAACCATCTATTAACTTGTCAATGGGAAAACTAAAGTTATTTCTCTTTTTGTCTCGAGATGGAAAATGAAATTGGGAAGACGGTTTGGTGTTGTCACATTACAATCACACCAACTACAGGATATCCTCAAAGAAAGGCTGAATCTTATCTGGTTTAACACCTATAAACAAAGGGCTAATATGGTGCGATTTAGTAAACCATCTATTAACTTGTCAATGGGAAAACAGGAAGCTTTAGCGAAGAAAATTCAAACTTGGACACGCCTTAGAGATGGATGGAACTATGTAGACGTGGTCAAAACACCAGAATGTGGAAAAAATCTAGAGGCACGAACAATGATACATGAAACTAAGGACGAAGATGTAGAGTGGCTGCATATAATTCTTGTATGTGTTATTGCATTTGATGTTGACTATACTGCTCTCAAAACAAAGCTGATGCAAAGTGGATTGGGGATGATTGGCTCAAAATTTTCGGGAGCAAAACAAGTTATTCTAACTTTTAACACTTATGACTCCATGATTGAAGCTACTAAGTTAGAAGCTGTTGAATGGGAAATAGTTTTTACTGAAATCAGACCATGGCCAAGAGCAGACAGAGCTATTGGTAGATTTACATGGGTTAATATCACCGGGTTGCCTTTGGCAGCATGGAATAAGGACTTCATTACAAATATTCTAGCAGCACAAGGCAAGGTCATTGGATATGACTTAAGTAGTGTTGGTCACAGCTACATCTCTGGAGTCCATGTCTTAATTGCTACACCATCTACAGACTCTTTGCATGACTGAACTCAACTGACTTTAGATGGGGAACAGTTTCAGATTTCAGTGGCAGAGATTGGACAACCTTCATGTCCAAACTCTCATCAATTCAAGACTACTCTCTTGAATCTGGATCCGAGGATGAAGATTTTCGTGACATGCACAGCGTCACGAAAAGGGGATTTTGGGTTTAATAGCTGCTTCCTGTAAATTAAAGGACTCAACTGCTTTCTTTTGTCTTTTGATTTGATAATTTTCTTTTAATTTCAAAACTAATTTAAACTAATCAGATCATGCAAGAACTCGAATAAAAAAAAAGTTTTGAAAATGAAAAAACTAAAATAGAATCATCAGGGGAGCTGAGTTGACACCTCAAGAGCCAAAGTTTTCAAAACAGAAATGTTATGCTTTAGTCCTCTCAAGAGCCAAAGACTTGAAAATAGAAATGTTATGCTTGAGTCCTCTCAAGAGCCAAATAGTACTTAACCTCTTGGTGCTTACTGCTGATTCATAATATATATCCCACAACTATATCTATAATATTATGCGAGAGAGAATGGAAGATTATTTATGAAGTAAAACCTCGAACAGTCATGTCAGATCCTAAGAAAAAGATTGACATCATGTTCTTATCATTCTGGACCAACCACATCCTTTCCTTTATGGCTGGATGGTCTTGTTCTTAAGTGCTTAACAATTTGGAGGATGCGGCCCATTGACCTGGAATTCCACTCTACTCGAACACTGACAGAGATATAACTAAAAAGCCAATACATAAAGAAATAACTTCACAATATTAAATTGTCAAGCTATTAAAAGAAGCATACATTTTAGAAGAAGAGAATTATTTTTAATTTAGAGATGTCAATTTGTAATCTATGCACTTGTTGACATCACATTCTAAAAGACTCGAAGTGAATTGGAGTCATAAAAAAATAAAAATTAGTGTTAATTCAATCATAACTTATTTTTACATTTCAAAAGTCTTTTTTAAAAAAATTAAATTTTGTTTTAAATTAATTATTTTTTAGTATTTTTATATTATTTTGATGTGTTATGTCAAAAATAATTTTTTAAAATTAAAAAAATATTATCTTTTTAAAATAATTTAAAAAATAACTGGAATTACTTTCAAACATCCCGGAGTGGTGGGTCTTCTCCCTTAATTAAGAATTCTTTTTAGAGAAAAGAGGGAGAAAGGGATGGAAGTAGGTAAAGTTTCTCTTGGTGTAATGAATGCCCATATCACACACAAACCACAGTATCCAGCAGTGGAGGGAGCCAAATAATAATGGGCACGGGTTAGCTTAATTAATTGGGATTAACGGCTTGTTAGGTCTACATAATCAAATTATGGTGTGCACTTTTCTCTCTCTCTTACGTGTCGAAAATTAGACCTTTAACTATTGAGTGTTAACTATCATCGTCAAAAATTTAATGATTAAAAGGCAAATGATGCACTTTATCCTGTAATCCACCATTGAAGATTCCAAATATCCTTAGTTTCACATACAATGGACTTACATACTGACCTACATGGTTACATACTATATACATATACAGCATACATTTGCTTCTTATATGCTTAAATTTTATTATTGTCCTAAAAGCCACGATGAATGATATGGTTTGAGATTTATTTTAATTGTTATAGACTAGCTAGATTTATTTCTTCCATAAAAAATAAAATGTTTTTTTTAGTCGATTTGAAAACTAGTGTAATTTACACACCGTTTGGAAACCAGTACAAAATTGGGCTGGGATTTGTACCATTCATCACCAGGTCTTGGCACTAAATATGAGCTAAGACCCATTAAGATCACCAACCCAAAGCTTGATGGGTCACCAATCTTGTCCAAGCACTTTATGCTCACACAAGATTCTTCTCCCCCTTTTGGGTCCAAGTGCCATGGAGACCTATAACTTACTTATTCAAGAGGATTGTGCCATCTCTAATAAGCTCATTTGATCAAACTAGCAAAATCCCGAAAGGAGTCCATGAATTCCTTACATGGTAAACTATAATTCCCTTGAAGTTAGTCTCTTTTAGGGTTTTTTCTTTTGCTCAGGTCTATAAGTATCAACAAAGAGTACAAAACATGTAATAACAAATACAAACATAAAAATATACACAAATATGTACGAGTAGACCCAAATGTAGGTCGGATGGAATATCCACATATAAAAATTGCAACTAGAGCTTGTAATTGATTTGTATAGATATTTCTACTTGATTTTTACGTTTTATAAAATTAATTCTTCAATTTAGATTAGTTGTTTGATTTTGTTTAATGTCATTGTAAAATTATTTTATAGCTTTTTTTAAAAAAAATAATATGTTTAAACACTAATGAAATTTCTAACATCAACATTTACATTAGAGAATTATAAAAAGTTGTTAATTGTTTTGATCCACCTCGATGGATCACTGAAAAAATATGTCGTTGGTGATTTGTAAACGAAACTATTAGTGAGACATTCATATTGCCGACAAAAGTATACATTGAAATTTCCTTTATAATACCCACCATTGAATTTTATGACAAATATTGGTCAACTTTATTTTTAAAGAGTGATGATAATAATTCATCACTACATTTGTTGGTATAAAAATTACTGATGAAATTATCAACATATATGACATTAGTGATGGGATACTTCTTGACGACATGTTTTCATTAATAAAATCATCAGTAATATTTATATTTACAGAATTAATGTGTTTACACCGACAAAAAAATTTCATTGGTGTGTTGAATTTCTCTTAACGTGCAAATATTTAAAATTTTTATTTATTAGATAACAAGTAAATATAGTAAAATCTGATTCTTAGATATTCATTACCATTTTTAATTTTGTATAAAGTTACGCCTTGCATGTCATTACTTTGATTTCAAGTAAGAATTCAAAAAATATAGTAATAAACTAATAATGTTTGCTTTAAATAGTTAAATAATAATTTTTCTGTAGCTAATTTAACTAAATATTTCTCACTAGTCTCAGTCAAGGGTAGCATATGCTAATATGATGTCATGAGAGCACTGATTTTTTTTAAAGATAACAAATTCGAAAACTATTTAGCAAGCTAGCCCAATCAATTGGTCATCTTTTCTCTAGGCCCTTTTTTTTCCAGCTTTTCAAGTCGTTCTTGGATCTCATTCCGGGCCTCAAAATGTTTCGGATATAACCTTTATTGGGCCACGACTTTACTGCTCAGACTCTGCTTCGACTTGAAAGATTAGAGTTGTAGAAATTAGAGTTTATGATAAGTTGCACGAAAAAAAAAACCCCAAGAAATTATGGACGAGTATAACAAAAATCAAGGTCGCTCAATGAATATATGGTTGACATGTTTTGTATAGAAAATATCATGGTAATCAATTGAATACTGGAAACATGGTGCATATGAGAAGAAAGACTCATCGCAAGTAAAAAATTGTCATAATCACTAAACTATATGATAAATTATTCAATGCGTTGATTTGGAATTTTTGAGCCTTTTCCTACAAGACTTTAAAGAAAGTGAGAAAAATATTTTTGACTTGGACTAACAAAATAATAAAACGCGTTCACAAGAATTTTTGGCTTAACTGGCACTTCAAATTTGACAAGTTGATGCAATGTTCTATAAAGTAAGCTGAGATCCACATATATTTCATGCTTAAACGTGTTTGCATCACTGCGGACAAGAGAATGGGGTGTTTTCATAGGAGAGTTGCAGTCTGTGCTTTGCTTATAGCCTATGTGGTCTTATTTACGAGTTCAATTTCTGTGTTGACAGAAGCAAGAATTTCCAAGTTCGAAGCTATTCAAGGTACGTGCAAAACTTCCTAAGTTTGAATTTCCCTGGACATCTTTCACTCCTATAGATAGAAGTATGGCATGCCTAGGAAATTTCTAAACATGCATGGAATTGAGTATCTTAATTTCTTTTTCTGGCATGTATATTGTATTTATGATATGCTCATGTTTAAGTTGTTTTTGACAGAAAGCCTGGTCCTTCAGCGACGGAATCTGAGGCCGATTGGCACTTCTCCACGTCCCCCACAGAAAAATTATTCACCACATCCATATTCACGTGGGTAGGAGTTTCAAGAGCTAGCTGGGATACAATTAATATTTCTGCAAAATATATACTTTGATGATGTTGGTTTAACCACAATGATTCAAAAGTGAAGTGGTTTGCAGCCAAAATGTGTCCATGATGTATCTTTTTGTTTTAAATTTTCTATATTTTGCTCCTTTCAACCATCAATATGCATAACAAGCAAGCCTTTGGATTGGAGAGTCGCTTTCTTGCTTGTAAGTTGTAACTCTCCACAAGCTGGAACTTAGTTGCGCTTAAGCGCTAGCTATTAATAGTCTTACGTTCTCCCTATTTTGATAATTCATATATATAAAAACTAGTGCTCTCTATTTTTCAGTATACACCTGGAGATACTTTAAAAGTTTGATTAGATGGGATTTTTTAGAATCCTTTTGGATTACAATTAATGGCAATGAAACTAGATACTGCATGCAAAAAAAGAAAAAAAAAATTAAATACAAAGTTACAAAATTCATAAGATTTCTTAGTACATCGTGGGATCTGTTCAAGTTAATAACTAGTAAAATCAATAAATGTTACGAAGTGATCTGATATTGTTAGGTAAAAAGAAATCAGAGGAGAAAGGTAGGAAAAGAAGCATGTTGGAAGATAACTCTCTAGGGGAAAAGTCATCAATATAACCAAATTCACAGGTCTAGATTCTTTTCTCTTTTGTGCAATTAAAACATCATTAACCGATCAATAAAATTAAATAACCAATTAAAACAACTCAATATTAAAATATTTTACGTTGAAAACTCAATGTGAAAAAAAAATCACGGGCATGTAATCTACCTAAAAACTTTCCCTGTAAATAATGAGATTACAAATTATTGTTTCTTAGTAGAGATGAGAAATTGATAGTCTTGTTTTATGATTAAATGACCAATTTAAACACTTTTAATCTTCAGTTCAATCATAGCTATGTGTCAAAAATTTGTTGTCGAGATTTCAGCTTGATCTTACGATAAAAACAAATATTGAACAAACTATACTCAAGCAGTAAAATTTGTGCTCTCTCTTTTCTCTCCTTTTGTTACTGCTGCTAGAGTGTTTCTTTTTAATATCACTTGATCTTTAACTCACTTTTGATCCTTTGCTAAACACATGTTTTAATCTCTTAAATGTCCACTAGATTGAAGTAGTTTTAAAAACATGACAATAACTATAGAAATTACAATATTAAAATAATCCTACATTATTTCCTATACATATAATTATTCCCTATTCATATATATATATGCTATGCTATACATTCTATAGTAGCCTATACGATTACATTCTGTTGCTGCCGGCAGCTCACGATTATCTTATTATTTGAGCCTCGTTGGTATAGTTTGTAGCTACTATGGATGCCTTTGATCATCTTCGGAGTTTATTTTGCATGGCCGGCTTAACAATGAGGGAATTAAGAAGGCTGAATCCGAATCAAACTGATGACAAATATAAGGTGGTGTGAATTACGTCGGGGAACACTTTAGTCACATAGAAGAATAAACTTCATTGTACCAAGTTCCTTGAGCTTATTACACAAGTGGGTGTCTTTAAAAATTGCTTTGGACATGGATAATTTAATCTCTCGTTGACAGCAAAAAGACGAAAGAGGTGGGATTTTGAATGGTGGATCTTCATTACGGTATGACCAAGAACAAGAATTTGTAGCGCAGGACACCCAATGACATTATCATCTTATTCTTAAAAAATAAAGAGCCAAAGCCGAATCTCTAAATACCAAAACAAAATAGTTGTAATCAATTATCCATTAAATTGGTTACACCGACAAAATATTTATCGATATTTTAAAATTTTCTGGTCATGTAAAGTATAAATATCTATTTTTTATTTATTTATTAGATAATAAATAGAATATGAATATAGTAAAATCTGAATCTTAGATATCAATTATCATTTTAATATATACAAAATTGCATGTCATTACTTATATTACAAGTAAGAATTCAAAAACTAGAGTAGTAATAATATTTGCTTTAAGTAGATAAATAATAATTTTTCAGTAGCTAATTTAACTACATATTTCTCACTAGTCACAATCAAGGGTAGCATATGCTAATATAATGTCAAGAGAGCACTGATTTTTTTTAAAAAGATAACAAGTTTGAAAACTAGTTAACAAGCTAGCCCAATCAAGTGGTCATCTTTTCTCTAGCCCTTTTATATCGGCTTTTCTAAAGCCATCATTGGATCTCAATTCCCGGGCCTCAAAATGTTTCGAATATAGCCTTTATTGGGCCACGACTTTCTTGCTCGAGACTCGCTCGACTTGAATATTAGAGTTTCGATAAGTTGCACGGAAAAAAAACCCAAGAAATTATGGACGAGTATAAGAAAAATCAAGGTTGCTCAATGAATATATGGTTGGCATCTTTTGATTGGAAACATGGTGCTTATGAGAAGAAAGCCTAATCGTAAGTAAAAAATTGTCATAATAAAGATTCATCGACTTGACTTTACATAAAACATCAAGAGCTCAGACTTTGTGTTTTGACTGCGTGTTATAATATCTGGATTACTAAATGAGACCTTATGGTTATAGCTTGAACAGGTAGCTATTAAACGTGTTTGAACACAAATTATTAAGAATTCATTTCGTTGATCAAATCCTACATTGATGCCGTGTTTCAGAGTCTATAAGGACTTCTGAAGCTTTTTCCTACAAGACTTTAAAGAAAGTGAGAAAAATCTGTTTTGACTTGGACTAACAAAATAAGAAAATGTGTACACAAGAATTTTGGGCTTAACGGCACTTCAAATTTGACAAGTTGATCCAATGTTCTATAAAGTAAGTGAGATCCATATATATTTCATGCTTAATCGTGTTTGCATTACTACAGCACAGAATGGGGTGGTTCCATAGGAAAGCTGCAGCCTGTGCTTTGCTTACAGCCTATGTGATCTTATTTATGAGTTCAGTTTCTGTGTTGACAGAAGCAAGAATTTCCAAGTTCGAAGCTATTCAAGGTGCAAAACTTCTTAATTTTGAATTTCCCTGGACATCATTCACTCCTATAGATAGAAAGTATGGCATGCCTAGGAAATTTCTAAACATGCATGGAATTGAGTAATCTTAATATCTTTTTCTGGCATGTATATTGTATTCATGGTATGCTCATGTTTAAGTTGTTTTTGACAGAAAACCTAGTCCTTCAGCGTCGACAACTGAGGCGGATTGACTCTTCTCCAAATACCCCATTGCCACATTTCCCAGCACATAACGATCGGTAGGAGTTTCAAGAGCTAGCTGGGTTACAATATTTCTGCAAAATATATACTTTGATGAAATTGGTTTAACCATGATGATTCGGAAGTGAAGTGGTTGCAGCCAAAATGTGTCCGTGATGTATCTTTTTGTTTTAAATTTTCTATATTTTGCTCCTTTCAACCATTAGTATGCATAACAAGCAAGCATTGGATTGGAGAGTCGTCTTCTTGCTTGTAAGTTGTAACTCTCCACAACTGGAACTTAGTTGCAGTTAACTGCTAGCTATTAATAATCTTACGTTCTCCCTATTTTGATCATTCATATATATAAAAACTAGTGCTCTCTGTTTTTCAGTATACACCTGGATATACTTTAAAATTTTGATTAGATGGGATTTTTTAGAATCCTTTTGGATTACAATTTATGGCAATGAAACTAGACACTACATGCAAAAAAAAATAAAATAAAAAAATAAATACAAAGTTACAAATTTCATAAGATTTCTTAGCACATTGTGGGATCTGTTCAAGTTAATAACTAGCAAAATCAATAGATGTTACGAAGTGATCTGATATTGTTAGGTAAAAAGAAATCAGAGGAGAAAGGGAGGAAAGGAAGCATGTTGGAAGATAACTCTCTATGAAAAAAGTCATCAATTTAACCAAATTCACTGGTCTAAATTCTTTTGTCTCTTTTGTGCAATTAAAATATTATCAACCAATCAATAAAATTAAGCAACCAATCAAAACAATTCAATATTAAGTTTTTTCATGTGAAAAACTCATTGTAAAAATAATAATCACGAGAATGTAATCCATCTAAAAACTTTCATTATAAATAGGATTAAAAAGTATTTTTTTCTTAGTTAAAACTAAAGGCTACAAATATAAATCATAAAAGTATTTAACTTTGAAATTTGAGATCATTTCTTCATATTGATGATGGGGAAATGTAAATTCAGGCACCTCCTCGATATCCTCCATTGGCTGAAGAAATATCAAAAAAGAAAAAGAAAATAATTAAAGGTCGAATATTATGTGGATAGCAGAATTTGTCTCAAAGGTCAAGACTCGATATATGTAGGAACTGGCGGTACCTGCCATAATTGCAGTTGACGCCATAGCAAAAAAAAAAAAAAAAACAATTATCATAACGAAGCAGAAATTCTTGCCTGCCCAACTACCACAAAAGAAGCACCTAATAAACAGTTGTCACCAATGTTAAGAAAGCCTGTAAAAATTCAAGCAACAGAAAGAAAAAGACAAGAGATATCCTTTGGATTGGCTAACTTACTTAGCGGCGTGGTTCAATTAAACTGTCAGAGTATAATGAGGGAAATAAGGAAACAATCAAGTGACTAGCAGGATTATTTTGAATTAGTAACATAATGGATGGTGTGAATAATTGGTGCACATGCTACTGGATTTTCTGCTGAAGATGCTGATGAACATTCTGATAGTCTAACGAAGCCTCCATCAACTGTCTTTGTTTAGGCACTCACCAGACTACAACTTCACACTAATCAGTTTATGTGCAATTATACTGCAAAAAGTAAAAAAAAAAAAACTGAGTTTGGATCTTATGTATCCGATCTGATCGGTTGCATATCGTGAGAGTCGTTCTAAGGAATTCTGATCAGGGCATTTCAAAGCACGGTCAGACACAATATCTGCTCATTTTGCAGCATCATGCCAATCGTAGAGTTTCTAATGCAGCGCAAAGATTGAGCTTCTATGAATAGTTACTATGAAATTCTCAGGAAGACTAAACCTACATGAATGGCTCGCTCACACGATTATGCGTCAGTTGCGGGTCAATATTCGGAAGTAGAGATATTGCCTTTCCATTTGATCTTGCCATATCACTAGGATCTGGTTCTGCAAGTAAGATCTTGTCGTCTGGTAGAACCTAATAATATCACTAGAAGTAGCAAATTAGCTGTCTGTAGGATTTAGGATTACCAGAGCTCAATCCCGTGAACATGTCTCTAGCAACATGTACAAAAAGCAACGAGTATATGATATCGTGTTAGCTAGATAAAGAAGGAACCTCTCCTACGCGTGTCCTGACTGTCAATAATCCACAACTAGCAGCCTCTAATATGGCTATGCAGAATGCATCTGTCAAAGAACTGCTCGACGAGTTAAAGAGTACTGAGACAATATTCAACAAAAACATAAATGTATCCTGAAGCTATAGTAAATAATATGAAAAAATGATTTAAAATTAGAAATCAGGAGAACCTCTGACCTGCTTAAGAACATACGGCCAGAAGGCATGTGGTACGGCACTCAGCATTTCCACTCGATCTTGGAAGTGTGTTTTCCCTCATCTCTTCCAGCCTGACGCGTTTAGGTCCATCCCCTCCAATGAACCGTACCTTAACACATGCATATTTCTAAAAAGAATTTGACTATAAGCTTTTTAGACAAGTACGATGTTGGTTGCCTAAGTACAGATCCTTTAATCTGCCAATGCTCTGTGAAAATGGAGAACATGTGGGTCCATGATTAACACCAATACAGGCTTTACAGAGGTAGTCCTAGTAATGCAGTCCCATGATGAACATCAATCAGCCAATAGAACAATAGCATCTCAATTCATATTGTGAAGCTTAATACTACGTGCAAGTTTGACATGTTAATGGAAAGAAAAAGCAAGATATCAAAATCAGAACGCGGCAATGCACTATCAAATTTACATTAACGAAAATGAAAATTTTCATAACCATAATATTCATGTTGGCATTTACGGAAATGCAAGGAGAGAATCTTCATGTAAATAGGTTCATTCAAGCAGGTCATGTAGCTATACACTTGAGGGGAACTTGAAAAGGCCGAAAGAGAGTTTTTTTTACCTTCTCGAATTAAAGGTGCATATAGACTACTCCTGTAAAAAAACTAAACTTTCCATAGAGTCACCGATGAATATTTTTTTGTTCATGAATGATTTCATTGAAAATATAGACATTATTTCACCGGAAAGTTATAAAATGGTTTAAAAGTTTTAGATCTTTTCGATGAAAATAGTGATGAATATTTTGTTGTTAATTTTGTCTCCTATTCTATCGGCAAAATTAGTTTTTGCCGATGAAATAAGTGATGAAATATTTCATTGATAGTTCATTTATTGATGGAATAATCAATTAAATTTGGTTGATTAATTTTTTTTTGACACTAATATTCTATCAACATTGCCAATTACTGATGAAAATATCAACGGCTAACAACCACTTATAAAACTTTTCTTGACGATGTATTTCTATTGATAAATCCATTCACAATGTAAATGGCGAACAAAATGGTGTTTACTCGCCAACCAAATATTCCATCTGGATATTTTAATTTTAGGATGGTGGTGCTTTTATCCTACTCATTGGTTTTAATTATAACTTTTCGGGATTTAGCTAATACAATTGATGAGGAGAATGTTGCAAAGTTCACTTCCATTGTCAAGGAATTTGATAGTTTTTCCAAGTTGGTACATCTTACCATCATTCATTTTAAGTTGTTCAAATCCAGTACATGATTTCACGAGAGTAGGTCTAACGATGTCTGGTCCTGACATCTTGAAACCATGACTGACCATGATTTGAAGAGGAGTGACTAGCTGAAGTAGGGCTTGTCATGTTGAAGAGTTTCATTCAAGGAGAGAGCGAACTCTTGAAAACTAAAAGGAACATGACATTGATTCCATCTTGATTTATTCCCTCGATTAAAGACACTGTTTGATGTTGTGTTAGCTAATATATTTTATAACAGTTTTAATTAAAAACTTATTTTTTTTAAACCATGATTAAAAGTATTTTTCTTAAATTGTTTTTATTTAAATCACAATTGTAAGCTACGAGAATGCCAAACACGAACTAAAATTACTTTTGTTTTGGCGATGTCTTTGATTTCTGCCCCGTCTCCTATTAGAAAGACTATTGATCTTATATACAGAAACCAATTATTTTATCCTCGGCAAAAATCTTTCTAACCCCATATAAGCTACCAGCTCTGCCTATACAGTTCTGTTGCTGCCGGCAGCTCACGATTATCTTATTATTTGTGCGTCGTTGGTATAGTTTGTAGCTACTATGGATGCCTTCGATCATCTTCGGAGTTCATTTTGCATGGCCAGCTTAATAATGAGGGATTAAGAAGGCTGAATCCGAATCAAACTGATGACAAAGATAAGGTGGTGTGAATTCTGTCAAGAACACTTTAGTCACATAGAAGAATAAACTTCATTGTACCAAGTTCCTTGAGCTTATTACACAAGTGGGTGTCTTTAAAAATTGCTGGACATGGATAATTTAATCTCTGTTGACAGCAAAAAGACGAAAGAGGTGGGATTTTGAATGGTGGATGCTGTTACAGTATGACCAAGAACAAGAATTTGTAGCGCAGGACACCCAATGACATTATCATCTTATTCTTAAAAAATAAAGAGCCAAAGCCGAATCTCTAAATACCAAAACAAAATAGTTGTAATCAATTATCCATTATTAATACTATTTAATATAGAAAAGGTGTTTTCGCCCTTCGGTCCTATTTCGCTCGTCCATTGAAGAAGCTATTGTAATTGGCGTTGGCATTACAATGCCGGCCCGCAATAACCTTTTTTTTTTTTGGTGGTAGAAGACAAAGAAAACATTCAAAATGAAAGAACACAAAAGTAATCACACTCTCTTAAGTCTTAACTTCTGTATTAAATACTAAACCTGATCCTAATTCTACTCAACAGCAAATCCTAATTCTCCTTCTATGGCATCGTCATATCTTTCTTTTGCTTCAAAGCTCTCTTTTCTCCATAACGGAAACTACAAAAACGATGCCGTTGGAAGGAACTTGCTGTTTGATAACCCAAATTCGTACAAGTGGAACCGGAAATTCAGTGATTCTTGTTTTTCGAAGACGCGATGCTCCGGCGTTGGAGTAACACGCGCCGCCTCCACGACGGAGGCAGTGGTGGATAACAATCGAGTTTCGAAAGAGGATAGTAGAGTTCTAAGAGTTGGTTTGGTTTGTGGAGGTCCTTCTGCTGAGCGTGGGATTTCCCTCAACTCTGCTCGATCAGTACTTGATCACATAGAGGTACTCTTGCCTGTGCCAAGATTTGTAATTACTGGATGTGCATTGTAACTTTTTTGGTATTTTGTTGTTGTTGTTGTTGTTACAGGGGGATGATTTGCAAGTGAGCTGCTATTATATTGACTATGATATGAATGCATTCGCTATATCATCTGCTCAGGTTGGTTAGTTACTCAGTCAACGAAATGTTTTCACTTGAATTGAATTACAAGTAGTAACTGTGATTTCTCTCTTAGGTATATTCAAATACTCCGGCGGATTTTGATTTTAAGCTTGAAAGGTAAGGTTTTATTTATTATTTTCCCCCTCTAATGCAGAGAAGGATGGCTAATTGTGTGTTTTGTGCAGCCTTGCCAAAGGTTTTTCGTCGTTAGATGAATTTGCAGAACATCTTGCTGCTTCTGTGGATATAGTGTTCCCTGTTATTCATGGTCGGTTTGGTGAAGATGGTGGAATTCAGGTGCATTATACATAGCATCATCCTTCATTTGCGTTATAGGATATTGTCTCGAAAGATATATTTTTGTAACGGGTGGTGGTCTTTTTATTCAGGAGTTGCTGGAAAGGCATAATGTTCCATTTGTTGGCACAGGATCTCGTGAGTGTCGTAAAGCATTTGATAAGGTAAGGGAGACAGTCTATTAGTCTGTAATAAGTTATTAGGTTTGGAAGCCCCTAGAATTGAATCGAAGTTCCTATGTATTGTGCATTGAATATTTGAAACTTGTTGGTATCTCTGGAGGTGTGATGAAAGGAGAGCTTTGTTAGTAGATGTTGCTGGCAATTCGAAGAATCAATATTTACTAGCATCCATGTTATTAGCTGACTGTTCCTAGGTCGACATAATTAGTGATAGATGCTTGGGAAATAAATTGAGAAGGAAAATTGTCACACCTCCATATTTCATATACCCTTGATAACTTTCGAATATTACTTGTGCTAGAAGTACTTTCTTCTGTGAGATGAGGCTAACCATTTACCTTCAAATCATTGACAGTATGATGCCTCCTTGGAACTCAGCAAACAAGGATTCGTAACTGTACCTAGTTTTCTAGTCCAGGTATTGGTCCCAACTATTTGGTAATTTGAAGTGCTTTTGTCACGCCCGTTTGGGTCAACTTTTATTTATTTATCTATCAATTTAGTGCTGGATATGCATTAGGTTGCAATGTATCTGGTTATGAGTGGATATACTGACATGTGCATATGGCATTTAGGGAAGTGAAATTGATGAATGTGAATTATCCAAGTGGTTCACAAGCAATCAATTGGACCCTAACTCTGGGAAAGTTGTGGTAAGACACACTTCCTCATCTCAGTTTAAGTAGTCTAATAAGCACGTGTAGTGAGATGGTTCAGCATTAGGATCTCAAACTTGTCATCATATGTTTGCAGGTAAAGCCAGCTAGAGCTGGATCAAGTATTGGAGTTACAGTTGCTTATGGTGTTTCTGATTCTCTTAAAAAAGCAAATGATCTCATTTCAGAGGTAATTTAAATCTTATAACATTTCTCATTGATGCATACTTTGAAATTACCAACTTTATGCTGAAACACCAGACCGACTTACATGGAAGGTGCTGAGATTGCTTGTTCATGTTTAGGTTTTAGTTCTTTTTTTTTTTGTTTTTGCAATTTCAGGAAGGTGTTAAAGCCCAAGGTTACTTTTTGGTACCATGAGTACTTAGTTTGCAAAGTTTATTCCTAAAGATTTGGGAGGATTTTTTTTTTGTACCATCTGAAGACAAGGAAAAAAATGATTATCAAACTGGAATGCTGTTGCATTTGGGCTACAGATGGTTCAATTGCCGTAAAATGTTTTCATTTAAAACCATGTGAGATGGTTCAACTGATTAGAATGATGTGTCTTTTCATGTCCGAAAGGGGATAGATGATAAAATCCTTGTTGAAATATTTCTCGAAGGAGGGAGCGAGTTTACAGCAATTGTCCTTGATGTGGGATCTGGTTTTGATTGTCACCCTGTTGTTCTACTGCCAACTGAGGTATACTCTTTTCAGCCCTCATGAATCATTTCAATAATGGTTTAAATCTTCCAAGGTGCTTTAAGATTTTATGTATACTATTTTATTTATTCATCATATTTTTATGAGATGACCATGAATTGTGGAGAGAGTTTTTTTATTGGTTGTATGCTCAAACATTTGTTTTTAAAATTTGAATTATTGCTTTTAATAGTCTGCGGTTGTGTTAATTTTTTTTTAAAAAAAGGGGCTCTTGTATAGTAGTGGCTTACAAGATTTAGAAAACTAAGCTATAAATTAGAGTAACCCGGTGAAGAACTGTGATCTAGTAATATGTCATTGATGGTGCAGGTGGAGATTCAATTTCATGGCAGTGTTGATGTGAGAGAAGAAGATGCAATTTTCAATTACCGAAGGAAGTATCTTCCAACACAACAGGTACAGCAGAAGTGTATCTGAGAATTTCATATTGCACTTGCATTTTTCAGAAAGATTATAATATCTTTTCCCGTTTCTTTTGTTTTGTAACTAATGCATCTATGGTGCATCATATGTATCTTGAGTTGTGATGTGTAAAATTTGTAATGCCTCCTTTCATTGTTCTAGTCTCAGAAGTTCTTACTTTCTTCACAGGTAGCATATCACACTCCACCTCGTTTTCCTCTCAAAGTAATTGAAAATATTCGAGAAGGAGCATCTATTTTATTCCGTCAACTCGGTCTACGTGATTTTGCTCGGATTGATGGATGGTTTTTGCCTAATTCCATGCATGCATTATCATCTTCAGCTGGAAAATTTGGAAGGACTGAATTGGGCACAATAATATACAATGACATTAACCTGGTAAGTCAAATATATTTTTTACTGGGACTACCGATATTATTTTTTATTACATCTGTGATGTTGATTTCTGATTAATATGTCAGATTAGTGGAATGGAGCAGACCAGTTTTCTTTTTCAGCAAGCTTCAAAGGTACTAATTGTCAGTCTTTTGCTGCGGGCTTCTACTTGAACTTCTTATGAATGTTGTGTCCCCTTTGTTTATTACTGTAGCAAAGTTGAGTTGCATGCTTCTTGTAGGCTGGGGTCCTTCCCCATCAGGTTGCTTTTTCTTTCATGTTAGGCTTGGAATTGGCATAGGAATATGTCAGATACTGTGGCATGCTGATTAGTAAACATTTCATGGAAACATTATCATAGCAACAGAAGTGTGGAGCATGCATAGCTCAAACTTTGGAGTCTTTGTTCTATATGGTTCATTGGTACCTAAAAGTTGACAGATTTTCTCATGTATAATGCACACGTGAAGTGAGGCATGTTATTCTTTATATGCCACAGAAATGTTGAAATGCTCGTGAATCTAATAATTTTTTAGCTTTTTGTCACCATTCCCACTCGTCTCCTCAAAAGGTTTCTCTTCTTGTTCAGGTTGGATTCTCTCATTCTAACATTCTTCGAAGTGTTATTCATCATGCTTGCTTGCGGTTCCCCAATCTTGCATCACACAACGAAGTATCAGCTCATTTGCCAAGAAGATCGAAATCCTTGCCATTTGATGAAGCATTTAACAAACGGGAGGGTTTTCGTAAAATTTTTGTCTTGTTTGGAGGAGACACTTCAGAGCGGCAAGTATCTCTTATGAGTGGAACAAATGTTTGGCTTAACTTGCTGGCATTTGATGAAGTAAGTTTAGGAAACATTAGCTATAAATTTGTTTAGTTTGCGTAATGGTTGGCGGATGTGTTTGATGAAGTATATAACTGGATGTCTGTTATACATGGATGATGCAGTATTAACGCATCTTTTGAATACTGAGGCGATTAAGTTTATCTTCTGATTTTTGAATCTAAGCATCCAAAAGTTCTCATATGTGTGCCCTGGATCAATGCTTAGCCTTTCACCGAGTATCCTCCATTCCTGTCGTTTTACTCCTCCAAGCCAGCAATATTTGTGATTCAATAATTTGTTTGGATGTTTTTAATCGAGGTACAATATGGTTATGAATAATGTCTGATATTGGCAATTTGTTGTCTACAGCTTGATGTGACTCCTTGTTTACTTGCCCCCTCAGACGACCATTCTGATGATGGTTCCAGAGTGGTTTGGTCATTGCCGTAAGTAGAGATTTTTGTTCATTGCCGTAAGTAGAGATTTTTGTTCATGTTTCGACTCCATTATAAGCTTGCACAAATAATACATTTTCTTTTTGAAAAGTCAAATAATCCACCAGCTATTTATTTGTTTTCTATAAATCTGCACTCAGAAGCAATACTTAACATTTTTTATTGCCAGCCATGTTTTGATTTATTAGATTTTCATGTATGCTATATCATGCTCCTGGAATTTCTATGCAGTTACTCTCTTGTGCTGAGACACACTACAGAGGAAGTTCTTGATGCTTGCATAGAAGCTATTGAACCAGCTCAGGCCGCGCTGACTTCTCATTTGCGCAACCAAGTGATGAATGACCTCATGGAATGTCTGAAGAAGCATAGTTGGTTTACAGGGTTTGACATAGCTGATGAACAGCCTGTTAGATATTCATTAGAGAAGTGGGTCAAGCTTGCCAAAGAAGTTCAGGCAACAGTTTTCATTGCAGGTATTTTTTTTAACCATTGTAATATTATGATTGATGCTTGCATTAACCTTTCTTTCCACTGCTAGCATGAACATAATAGTACATGTTTGATCTATGAATGTGTGTTGTAGTTTTAAGATATCTGTTTTTTCAAGAATATACAGTAAGAGCTTTACTTCAGATATAGCTCCTGTCACGTTAGATAATATCTGAACATACTCTTTCACCCAAACAAGGAAGGTCATCAAACATGGATTTAGTTGTCTGAGTAATGGTTTGCTTCTACTGGTAAACATCATGTTTGTTAAGCCATAACTTTTCACACTTGGGAAATTTGATTGCAGAGCATGTGGGAGCGTGCTGTTCATATTCTGATATTCTTAAATGAATGCTAACACTATGTTAAGGATGAAATTTTTATTTAATCTCTTTTGTTTAACGAAACATTCAGTTATTATATTCCATATGAAATTTATCTGATGTTTTCTACAGTGCATGGAGGCATTGGTGAAGATGGTACACTTCAGTCTTTACTGGAGTCTGAAGGAGTTCCTCATACAGGTTATTGTAGTCAACACTTTTTCACCTGAAGAATTTAGTTGTCTTGGTACCAGATTGTTCATTCTTCTTTTATTTTCAAATAAAGGTCCTGGTGCGGCAGCTTCGAAGACTTGCATGGACAAAGTTGCAACATCACTCGCTCTTAGTCATGTATGTAACAAAATCACTTGTAGGGATCATCTTATGAAAACTCAGGCTATGTTTAATCTTTCCTTTCTCCATCATATATTTTTCAACATAGCATTGGTTGTGATCTCTAGTAATGAACAGCTTGCAGATTTGGGAGTTCTTACCATAAATAAAGATGTGTGCAGAAAAGAGGATTTGCTGAATATGCCTGCACTGGAGATTTGGGATGAGCTGATCTCAAAGCTTCAGTGTGAAACATTATGTGTTAAACCAGCAAGGGATGGATGCTCAACTGGGGTTGCAAGATTATGGTTGGTTCATACCCCTTGTTATTGCCAGTTGCTAATAATCTCTTTGATCTGATATCATATATCCCTAAACTTAGTTAAATATTTTGTGTGTATTTGAATTAATCATATGTTGCGTACCTTTTGTTCGAGCAGTTGCGTGGAAGACCTTGCAGTGTATATAAAAGCTTTGAAGGATTGCCTTCTCCGGATACCACCTGATAGTTTCTCAAAGGTATAGAAGCTTCTCCATAATTTTGTTTCAGGACATCAATGTCAAGTGCCAGTATCACAGATTGTTTTTAGAAATACAGATATCTTGTCTTTGAAAACATTTTAAAGTGATTATTATGCTAAAGTGCATGTTCATGTTTGATGAACTGTTGTAAATGATGTCATTTAGCACCAAATAAGAAAATCGGAAATTATTTTAGATTTCAGCTCTGTAATTACTTGTTAGGGTATCCCCTGTAATAAGAGTATGAGCTTGATGCCCATTTAAC
Organism: Populus x sibirica; assembly: GCA_019202695.1. Lineage (NCBI taxonomy): Eukaryota > Viridiplantae > Streptophyta > Magnoliopsida > Malpighiales > Salicaceae > Populus > Populus x sibirica. The sequence continues at coordinate 351,147 of JAGMVL010002113.1, forward strand.
ATGTGCGTGGATGGTAGTTCCTGGGTGCATCTAATAACTTTATTCTGAAAGTTTTGCATCTTTTGTTTTCTTCTTTTGATAAGCATGAAAGTTTTTGTTCTTAAGACCTAAAGAAATCAACTATTATTAAATATCAAGTGAAAATTAATAGTCTGCTACTTTTTGACTTTTAAGTTCTCTAATGAACCCCCAGTAAACCCGTTGTCATTTACCGAACGAATAAATGATTGTGACTTTCTAACTCATTAGTCCATACTTTGTTGGCAACAGTCCATACTCTTTAACCCAAATCTTTCTTTCTTAGCCATTATTTATAATTGAAACAATAACTGGGTTTTTATCTTACAACAGTCAAACATCCTTTTCTTTTTGTGTAATGTTCAGTCACATGGAATGATTGAGATGCCAAGCCCTCCTCCAGAGCGTTTGATCTTTGAACCTTTTATTGAGACTGATGAGATTGTTGTCTCATCCAAATCTGGGGGTGAAAAAGCACAAGGCCTTGTGTGGAAAGGAAACAGTCGATGGGTAGAAATTACAGTTGGTGTTATAGGAACTCTTGGATCAATGCGCTCACTGAGCCCTAGTGTTACTGTTAAGGAAACTGGTGATATTTTATCACTTGAAGAGAAATTTCAAGGTACATGTTTTTGCACGTTGCAATTTGTTTCAATTATGTTGGCATTTGATGATATCTCTTTTGTTTTTCTTGCTGCTTGCAAATCATGGTAGTTAACCAATGGTAGCATTGAAGTTGATATAGTAGTCCTGAAACTTATTGGTTATGCAGTAAAACACACGAGTAATTAGATACGATTAAAAAAAACGGATCAAAAAGGATGATTTAGTGGCTGCAGTTGAAGTTTTCTTCATGCTTAATTTGAGGGAAATAATTCGTGAATTTTTGCATGATTTATTGGAAGAAATTCCAAATTTGTTTAGATGGCATTGCTGGTATCTTGACATTGATATTACTTGACAGGCGGAACCGGCATCAATCTTACTCCTCCACCGGTATCAATTGTTAGGTTTGTTAACTGCTATATGAAATTGTCTTTTATGTTAATGCCATGATTAAGACATCCTGTACTGATAACTATTCTGAAATAATATCACCTCCAATTCCCATGATCATTCTGACCATCTTTTACAAATTTTGCTATGCTGCATGAAAATATAATTAATGCATTCAATGACATTCGGAGCAAGCACTCTCTTTCTTCATCTCTCTCTTATTGATCATCTTTTCATCTTTGGATTGTAGTTTGACTAAATGAGCAATTTCTTCTCTTCTTGAATCAGTAACGAGGCGTTGGAGAGGTGCAAACATCGTATTGAATTGATTGCAAACACTCTGCAATTAGAAGGATTTTCACGAATAGATGCTTTTCTTAATGTTGATAGTGGAGAGGTATGCTCTACATTCTCCATGTGCCATTAGCTGAATCAACACAAGATAATAGTTGAGCTTGATTCTGCTCTCTGTTTTGCTTACAAAAGTTCTCTTTCGTGATATTTATCCATCACCCATATCGTTATTTGCAGGTGCTGATTATAGAGGTCAATACTGTTCCTGGAATGACTCCTTCCACTGTCCTTATTCATCAGGTAGCGTTAGCTGTGTTTTGAGCATTTGGTAACCAATTGACTTTGTCTGTTTCTGTGACCCTACAATGAAATTTTGCATTTTATCTTAAAAAAGATATCAGCAGAATTATTTTTGAAACATCAACATAGAAATAAGATCATTTATTGAAAAACAATAATCTTCTGTGAAACACTGCAAGGAAAAGTAAAAATGAGATGATTTACTGAAACATGATGTTAGGGATGGCTGTATCGGCATGGTTGTTTAGATGTAATATAATGAAATGTGTAATTTAATGAAAAATGTAATTTAATGCTTTGGAAAAGTATGTAATGGAAGCATTCACAAATTTTCAATCTAGTCCCTGTAATTTTTCAAAAACATTTGTCTTTATATTTCATTTTCATTTACAAGTTGGTCCTCATTTAAAAGTTTTTTCGTCATTGCACTTCAACAAAATTAAAATTTAGTCCTTAATATGAAAAAGTTTTTGCAATTAGGTTTCTGTATGATTGTTCTTCATCGTATAATGGTTTGACATAGGTTTTTTTTTTTAATATAATGAGTCGTTATAATTGTAATGATCCATAACATTAAAATCTTGAAAATTATACAACCAAACGTAGGATTATAATGATCCATTACATTATATGTTTCATTACATACAAACAAGCATGCCATATTAATTCATTTCATAACTAGTTACTTGTGTCCTAATGAGCTAGAATTTGCTGTGTTTCTCAGGCGCTAGCAGAACAACCTCCCATGTATCCTCACAAATTCTTTCGTACGTTGCTTGATTTAGCATCAGAGAGGATCATATAGAATTTAGCTGTGCTCGATTAGCTTCAAGTCTTGCAAGAACCCTGCATCATTGTTTGTTGTTTGGGATGGTGCTTTGAAACTGTAAAATTAAGAAATCTCATCCATGGTTCCTCCCTCTATTTGATCATGTATATTACATACTCTTCTTCCTTCAGTTGTCACCTATATTTCTTGCCTAAAAAGGTTTCGCAAGCATTCCCTGTATTGAAAAGAAAGAAAAGGAAGAGTTTCACTTGTATATCATCCCCTTCTCAAAAATCACTTCCATAACCCCTATAACTCGAGCCTGTATATAGCAGGAAAGATGACTGACTTAGCCTAATTGGTTTAAAACAACCTTGACCACATGATTCATAACAATAAAAACCCGTCGTTTGTAAGGACAGGTAGAGCTGGCTACAGGAGTACGAGAGCATAAAAATGCTCTCCTCCAACACAAATTATAGCGATAAAAATACAACATGGACATGTAACACACAAACCCAAACAATATCTCAAGGCAAGAGTAAACGACGCCAAGGTTGTGAAGGGGTGGTGATGAAATCTCCAGAAACGATGCCCAAATTGGATGAAACGACAGGTGTGGATAAAAAAATCAAGAATACTCGAAGAGTCAAGCGGCTGGAGCTCGATTTGATCAAAGGTAGATGGGGGCTAAGGTTTTAAAGCGATGAGGAGGCGATTTGTAACTGATGTTACTATAGCTAACTTCAACAATAAATGGATTTACATTTTTAAATATAAATAAAAGCTCCTACACAAATAATTTTATCAAACTTTTTTACTAGTTGAAATTGTTTCTTGTATCAAAATAATAAAGGTAAATTACTAAAAACCTAATCAATTAGGTTTGTTTTAGGTTTATACCAACTGCTGTTGATGCTGTTAGTGGTGGATATTGCTGTCGACGTTGTTGCTGCTTTTTCTGCTATATATAGATGGTTATTGCTGCTATTATAATGGCTGTTACTATTGCTACTGTTGCTGCGACTGCTTTTGATTTTGGACTCGCCAAGCTTGGTCCTTAAGGAGACAAGACGCATCCATTATCAAGAGTGATCTCAGTTTGTGCAAAAAATGGTAGAATCAATGACGCAAGCAACATGTTCGATAAAATATCTCGTAGAAATTTAGATTCTTGGAACACTATGGTTTCTAGGTATTTAATTACATAATGAAAGTTTGGTGAAGATTATAAATTATTTATTATAATGCTTCAAAGGTTCTTGTTTTTGTTTTACACGGGCCATTTTTTAATTGAGATAGTTTAGATGGTTAGGTATATGGTGGAGAAGAAGAAGATGAAGAAGAATTTAATTTAATTTAATTTAATTTATTTAGTTTTTTTCATCGTGCAGTTGAAAGAAGAAGAAGAAGAAGAAGAAGAAAAAGAAAATCCAAATATATTTAGTTCTATAGATCCTGTGATGGTAAAAAGTTTACATTAGTATTAACTAAAAATATAGAATGCAACTTGTAGAAGAAGAAGAAGAAGAAGATGCAAATATATTTAGAGTATTTTTTTTCATTTTTATTCTAGGCTAGTCTTAATTGAATGTGTAAATTGTAATAAATAAAAATATAGATATAAAGTGTTTTCAAAGTTTTCAATAATTTACCCTAATTTATAAACACTTTTAAATTTTTTAATTATATATGTTAACTTTTTTATTTGAAGGGGAATTTATAAGTAAATTATTGCAACTTATGATCTAGTTTGACACCAAGTTAGGATCTAGTTTGACACAACTTCTACTTATGTTTTTAAGTTATTTTCAAAAGTATTTTTAGCTTAAAAAACATTGATTTGAAATTTTTTTAATGTTTTTTTTTATGATTTTGATATATCAATGTTAAAAATAAAAAAAAAACTTGATAAAAAAATTTATTTTAATATATTTTCAAATGAAAAATTATTTTAAAAAGTATTTTGTACTACAATCTCAAGCACTCTCAGTAAGATTGCATAACAACAACAAAAATACATATTTTTTTGTGGTCTTTTAACTTTAACAAAAACAGAATCTGTCATCTCTTTCACACAACAAAATCTTAAAAATCACAAAAACTAAAGATTGATCATTGATTAGTATTGGGATTAAGGGTGTGTTTAAGATAAATGAGTGATGAGATGTAGTTGGGTTTTTTTGGTGGGATCCACAAGAAAAAAACATGTATATTTTATTTTTAATGAGACGTGAGATGTGTTTTAAGTATGAAAATTTTGCAATGATTGGGATCATATTCATTATGATTATGTCATAGTACATTTATTCCATTTTTCATAAAAAAAAAATTATTGAATTTTATGAGATTGTTAGTCCTTAGAATTAAGGTTGTTCTCTAAATTATCTCAATTATATTGATTCTAATTATAGTAGAAAAAAAACAAAAAACAAAATTTTCTTTGCTCTAGAGCCGAATTACATAAAATAATGTATTGATTCTAATTACCAAAGTTAATTTTAGTACAGAAAATGGAAGTCAAACTAATTTAACGTTCGGCTTACCACGAACCTAAAATGGATGGAATAAAATAGTACTACTAGATAGGCTGCCAGCCTCGAAGAAAATGACCATAGCAAACCTTTATATGATACAAACCAAACAGCATCCAATTTTTTTTTAAAAGTGTAATTCTAGTTATTTTTTAAAATATTTTTATTTAAAAATATATTAAAATAATATTTTTTTAATTTTTAAAAATTATTTTTGATATCAATATATTAAAATAATATGAAAATATAAAAAAATATTAATTTAAAGTAAAGAAAAAAATAAAAATTTTAAAAATTTTTTTAAAATATTTTTAAAATACAAAAATAAACAAATCGTGTTGGCAATTTTTACGGTGTTATTTTTTAAAATGTTTTTTATTTTTTTATAATATATAAAAATGATTTCAAAATATTAAAAAATATTAATTAAAAAAAAACTAAAGTAAAAACAAACAGAGAAAGAAGTTAATAATTAAGAGACAGGGATGTTGATCTACGTACCTATGCATTGAAGAAAACCAGCTGGATGCAAGGAATAACTCATGCGTGTTCATGGGGTTTGGACATTCTCCTGCTAATTGTACAATGATTTTGAGTGTACGATGAACTGAAAACCCCAGTTGGGTCCCAAACTAGAGGAGGTCTTTGCAAAGCACCACCACAATGATGGCGTCGTGCACTCAAATGCTCTGTTTTGTGTACCAAAGGCCAATTGAGATGATGGGTCAGCAGATAAAAAGAGTGCCCATTCATCTGATGGCTATTGGTCACAAAAAGAATGCTTGAGGTCCATTCATTTCCTTTCGTGGTGAGTCTGGTGACTGCTTAATATATAGTTCCGTTTCTTTTGCTGGAAAATAATTCTTTTAAAAAAATGAATTCTGAAAAAATAATTTCTAGAAAAATAAATTATTTTTCAATATATGATAGTATAGTGAATAAATTAGAAAATATTTTTCAGTATTTGATTATGTCATAGAAAATGAGCTGGAAAATAACTTATTAATGTTTTATTTTTTTCAAGTTTATTAAAATAATAAGGAATAAATCTTATAAATTAAAAAGTTGAATGAGAATGAAATTAAAAAATATATAATTTCATAAATTATCTCAAATAAAATAAATAATAATAAAAATAATAGAAATCAAATCTAACAAATAAAAAAATTTAAAAGATGAAAAAATTAAAATAATAATTATTGTTATTATTTAATAAATTATTTCAGATAAAATAAGTAACAATCAAAAGAATGAGGACTAAATTTGATAGATAAAGAATTTTAATTAAAAAATGATAAGGGAAAAGCAAATAACAATTATAAAAATGAGAACCAAAGTTAATATAAAAATCAAATTATAAGGGATGAAATTGAAAAAAAAAATTCAAAACAATATATATATATATAGCAATCAAAAGTTTGAGGATCAAATTTGATATAATCAGCAAATAATATGACATTTCTAAATTTTTCACAACTTCTGAAAAATATTTTCCGCCCAAAATAAAAGGAAAACACATTACTAGAAACTAAGCCAATTTTTTCTTTGACTGGAAAGTGTTTTCTGTTGACCAACTTTTTTAATGACAAACAAACACAAGAAAGTTTGGAAAGTGATTTTCAGAAAACCACTTTTCATCAAACAAACGAGGCTGTAATGTTAGTTCATGGCTCGTCAACTTGAATCCACCTTCATTAAATATGTACTTAATCATTTATGGAGTTTTTTTTTAATTAGAAAAAACATTTAGACATTGTTAACATGTTTTCTAAAATAAATAAAAATAAATCATGTAAAGATTGATCCGGTATGATCTGGTCAACCTGACAAGTCCAAAGATAACCTAGACAACTGGAAAAAAAAAAGTTTGAATAAAAAAAATTTCAAGATGACATCTTTTTAAAACAATTTGATACGAAAACATATTAGACTAACCCGGGTCAACCAATGTTAGCATATAAAATCCATGATCTGGATCATGAGATAATGAGAATCTTGTAGAAAGCAAATAAAAAAAACATATTGAGTGCCAATTAATCTGATGAGTTATATCGATATCATGTCATGAGTGACAGGTTAGTTGAATTAATCCGGATTGACTTTTTTTTTTATAGTTTTTTATGACTTTAATTTATTTATTTTAATTTCATCATTTTACTTTAAATTATTTTCCCTAGAGCTTTGTCACTTTTTTTCTTCTATTTTTGTTTTGTTATTTCGAGAGCGGGTTAGTCAAGCTAACCTGGATCAACTTGTATTTTTTTTTTCACAATGTTTTTTTATTTATTTAAATTGGGTCTTTTTTGTTAGGTTCTTCTTTTGGAAGTCTAGTTTTCTTTTATCCTAATCTCATGTCGTGGGTGGCGGTTTAGTTAAGTTAACCCGGATTGACTCAAATGTTTTTCCTTAATTTTTCTATGATCATTTTTTTTTAATTTTATTATTTTGCATTAAATTATTTGCCCTTGAGTTTTGTCGTTTTTTCACCCTTTTTTCTTGTTTGGTTATTCTGAGAACAGGCTGGTATAGTTAACCTAAGTTGGTTAAGTGGTTTTTTGATGTTTTTTTTCAACTTTGATTTTTTTACTAAGTCTATCTTTTGAAATTCTTTTATTTTTATCCTAATCTTATATCATAGATTATAGATTCATCAAGTTATCTCAAGTTGACTCAGGGTGGGTGCCCATTCTAAATGAATTTCTCATTTTAGCTTTGTCATTGAAGCAGTTTTAAGGAAAACCCTCAAGGTGGATAGTATTGACGTTATATTTTTTATTTTTATTTTTGAGATTAAATTATTAAATTTTAAACTTTATAATTTTTTTACTTATTTTTACGTGGATTCTTTCAATTTCATATCTAGAATCATATTTTAATTAATTTAATTTAGGTTATTTTTAATTATTGTGGTTTGAATATTATTTTTTAGGTTTCGAGAAAGTTTGGTTGCCACCTATCTACTGCAATGCTAAGGTCTGTAGTTGTCAGACTGACAAGGTGATGCGAAAGACTAGAAGTCTAGAGTCTAATCTAGAGTTTCTAATTAACCTAACCATTTATATTTGAATGACTAAATTTTTAATAATTATACTGACCCATCTAACCTAGCAGGTAAACAACCAAGAAAAAAATGAAACGCTTTCATTCCCAATGATTCGAGTTAACCTAATTATCTGTAAATATATCTAGTAACCTAAGCTTGTTTTACAGGTAGTTTCCAAATACTATGCTAAAATCGATTGTCTAGACAATAATTGGCTTTTATTTTCATATTCTTTCATAAACAGGCATTTTTTTTTAATAAGTGAGCTCGTATTATTAAAGAGCTGGAAATCGGATAGCTGTGAATTACAATTTTACCCACAAAAAAAAAAGAGAAGAAATACAAACAAAATGAGGACTTGGGATTGTTAAAGGAAAAGGCTTCTCTAGATCAAGCTTACCCCAATACCAATATTTTTTTTTTCAATAGAATTTCAGAATTAGAACCCAACACAGAAGCTTCCTGACGAGGCATAATGCTAAAAGCAAATGGGTTTCCCAAGCAACACCGAGAAAGTAGATATTTACCATCATAGGCAATTTGTCACACACACAGCAGGAAACTCTAATGTTCAGTACGTACTCCTTTGCTTACATTTAACCAAGGAACGGACTCACCACAGAGACCTCTCTCCATTTGAAATGAGCATTAGCGATTCGAGGGGAAAATGGATTCGAGGGTTTTGGAGAATGTTCAAAAGCATTTTGAAAAGAAGAGGTTCAAAATTGTTTACAAGTTTGCTTTTTATGTTGAAAAACATGTAAAATATTAATGCTTTTCAACTACTTTTCAACCTTAAAACCAAAAGCAGCAGCTTAGAGAAACGGATTCTTAATCATTTAGGTCACCAGTTTTTGTTTTGTTGGATTTTTTAGTTAACACTTTCTTCAAGAAAGCATATGTGTTCAGGTTTAATATATATAGACCTTCGTATATATTATGCCGGGCTAGAGCTAGGTACATGGTAGAAGAAGAAATAGATTTACAGCTCGTACCCTTTGATAATTATTAATCTGGCAAAATAATTGTTCAGGTTTAACTTCTTCTAAAGATTTTTCTGTCATTTCATAAAATAATGCTTAACCATGGGTACTGGAGTGCCAATATCAACTCCCAGATAGTTTGCCTCAAATTGTTTGGTCACCTTAGGAGCTAGCCATATAATTGGCCAATATTTCAAAATATATATATATAGACCTCCGTATACCACCCTCTGTCTAAAGAATTATTATGCCGGGCTAGAGCTAGAGCTAGGTACATGGTAGAAGAAGAGATAGATTTACAGCTCGTACCCTTTGATAATTTTTGAGTTTTGACCGACTGCCTTAGTCTGGCAAAATAGATTCTTGATTTTATAATTATATTGAGATAGAAAGGGGAATAAGTTGCATCTGACATAGGAGCAGTTTGTTGAGAAAGTGTTTGACATATTAAATATAAATAAAGACAACTAGTTAGTTCTACTCATTTTAAGCTAAGCACCAAACAAAACCCTTCTACAAATACAAATATAATAAATTAGCTATGAAGTTCCTTAAAAGTTACAAATATAAAGGTTGTGGTCTATCTTTATTCTTTGTCCTCACACCTTGTCTTCTAACACCTTGTCTTCAATTCCCCTAATTAATTCATGGGTAAACCAAACAACTCTAATTTAATTGATATTTATGTACATCTTTTTTAAAAAAAATTGAATTAATTCTTTTTTCATAACTAAAAAAGGTAATAAATTCATTTGATAATTTATTATATAATCAGAGAGTTAACCTCAAGCTAAAGATGAAAGAAAATGATCACCGAAAGATATAGTATTATTCTTATTTTGTTAAAAGAAATTTTCATATCTCTCATGGACCAAGTAGCCCTTTAACTCATGTTTTTTCATAAATAATATTATTTAATATCAACATTAATTTACTTAAATAAAGCATAGTGTATTTGGCTTTTTCCTCTAAAAACACTACATTCAGATTTTATTTTAGTTATTCCAAAAAAACATTTTATTTTCCTACTGTAAAATTATTAGTGTTCTTCTTATAAGAAATAATAATTTTGTGAGTAGAAATAATACCATAAAAAATAATCATGCTAGTGGTTGGCTAATTAGTTAAAACTTAAAATTCAACATAGCAACAACCTACCAAATATTAACACACATTAATTATCCTCACCAATCGATTACCCTGTATATGTGGATTCTAGTTGCAAAGTACTGTATCCAATCTGTCAACATAATTCTTACCTTATATGTAGGACTTACATGAGGCCATAGGTTTTCTTTTGCAAGATAGTTGTTCTTCATTAGTTAAAACAACCCTCTTTTATTTGATCTCTATCAAACACCCTAGAAGAAAGAGCAAGGTGGAAAATGGACCTAATTAGTTATGGTAAATTTCTAAATGTTATCTTAAAATTAGGATTGTTTAAGAAAATTGACAAAATTATACAATTTAAAAAAGTTTTAGTGAAATAATACAGTTTATACATGTTACAATTGAAAAATACCATATTCAGAATTGTCGCAATTCAGAAACGTAGAATGTAAAAGAAATTGTGAAATTAGTTGGCATAAATTATGATGAGAAGAGAGAAAAAAGAAAAAAAAAGAAGAAAAATATAGAAGCCTCGAAGATACACCGAAGCTCTAAATACAAGATCGCCAATACCACAAAAAGATATTAAGGAGACGAATTCAATGACATCAAGAAAGGACACTAATGGTAACCGTAGTGGGGCACACTTGATACTCGAACAGGGCTGGTGGCTCACTTACCTTTGACAACAAGTGTGGCCCACTCCAATCCTTGTTGCGACCTTCTTTGGTATCATTGGATTCTTCATGTCGAAATCTTTTTAATGGTACTGGTAGTGTTATAATCAAAGCTTCAGTATGTCTCTAGGCTCTCTTTATTTTTTTCTCTCTCCTCTTTTCTTATTGTAATTTTTAAAGAGCGATGAGAGAGAAAAGGAAATGAAAAAAAAAAGACCTTAAAGGTAGACCAAAGCTTCAATTATAACACATCAATACCATCGAAAAGCTCTTGATGATATGAATCCAATAATTACAAGGAAAGCATCAATGGTGACTATAGTGGGTCACATTTACTGTCAAAGATAAAAATAAAAAAAAGTCATCTACAATCTTTGGGTGGTATAGTGTAGCCCAATTCGGTCACCATTGTTGGCTTTCCTTTATGTCATTAAAGTTATCTCATCAACATCTTTTCAATGGTGTTTGTAATTAGAGCTTTCATGTGCATCTCAAGTCTTTTTTCTCTCTTTCCTCTCTCATCTCTCCTTATCATAATTTATGCAGTCCATTTAATATTTTTTTTGAAATGTCAGCTTTCTTATTAATAATCACTTTAAATGTTGTGTTTTCTAATCTTGACATGTACCAACTATTTTATGTCATAAAAAAAATTGTGTTATTTTGCTAATTTTTTTAAAAGACATGCAAATAAGAAAAAAAATACCCAAATCTATAAGGGTTGTTATTTTACCATGCAATACATCACATCTCTCATTAAACAACTAGTAGTTTGGACCAAACAACCATTTTTAATTTGGGTCTTTTATCAAACTAGCATAGTTTGATAAAAGTTTTTAAGAAATAACACATAAGAGAAAAATATTTGTAAAATAGCATACTATTGACTTAACCGCTATTGGAAAACACGGTTTTATTAATAATCGCTAATGATAATTGTGGGTATTTACAATCGCTAACCACCCGCTATTGTAAACAACCGCTAACTAATCGTTAGTCATGCATCCCACATCGATACATGCTGGAGATGGTAAATCATCCAATTATAATTAATGTGCCTACCCAAACGACTAATGTAATGCAACTGATAGCTCGTATCTATGTCAAATAAGATGCGTTACTTAAAGTCAAATTGTCACATTACACGGTCCAGGCAATGCATCTCAATAAGCTCAAATAATATGAGAAAGATAACTTATGTCCATAAATCCATGGTCGATGTGCATATAATAGGAGCAATTGTCATATCATCTTTTGAATAAGAATTTCACACAACCTGTTGAAACATCAACAATATAATTATTTCTCATTATTTATCAACATCAACCTATGAAAAATTATTTCTCAACATTTATAAATATCAAAAAATTTCAACATCAACCTATGCAATAATTTCCTAAAATTTATCAATATCCAAAAAATTAAACATCAACGCCAGTAATTAATTCTTATTATTTACCAACATCAACCCATGAGAAATTGTTTCCTAACATTTACCAATATCCAAAAAATTGAATATCAACACAAACAATTAATTATCATCATTTACCAACATCAACACAAATAATTATTTCTTTCTTATAATTTACCAACATACCTAATTTGACTGTTGTCTTTCTAACTCACTACAATAAAATGACAAAACGTGAGTTAGATTATGTTCAAAATATCTACCCTCACACCATATGTTAATAAATAAGCAATGAAACTTATTAAATAAGATTTTCATGAAAAATATTCTTAATCTAAACAATATAATTTATATGTTCAATAACATATATGAAATCGCTATTCTGAATCGCGGTTGTTAAAGAACTACTATTGGAAATAACGTTTTTGAATTGCGGTTCTTTACAGACTATATAATTTCCCCAAAACTTCATAAAATTATGTTATTTCCTATTAACTTTCTTGAAATTGTCTAATTAATTAATAAAAAAATCCTTTAATATCTAAGATCGATTAATTAATTAATTAAATGTGATTTGATGACATTTTACAATGATGTAAGTGATTGATTTGATTAATTGTCACATTACAATCATGAGAGTTTTCTTTAAAAAAAAAGAGTATCCTTCTAGGAAAGAAAATTTGGAAAAATAACATAATTAAAAATTTATTTAGAGAAATAACATAATTTGAATAGTTGCAATTGATATTTACAACTCTAAAATCGCATATCTAATATGCGACTTTAGACTTCTTTCAAAGAAATGTGGTTGAGAAAATTTCTCTAGCCTCTCAAATCTCTATATAAAAAACAATCAACTCAACAAACTTAATTAATAAGATAATATCAATTCAATTATAAATGAATAACAAATCATTCGATAATCAACTTAATTCTTGCTTTCCATTTCTTTTTAATTTGAACCCTATATAGTTGAATTGATCTTATTTGTTGAGTTGCTTGGTTTTTTAATAGAATGTTGAGAAGTTAGAGAAATTGCTTTAGCAATATTTTTTTAAAAATAAGTTGCAATTAACACATGTGACCCTAAAGTCGTGGATGAGACATGTGACTTTAGAGTCACAGGGTTTCAACTTTAACTTTTAAGATTATGCTATTTCTCCAAATAAGTTCTAATTGTGTTATTTCTTTTTTAAAAAAAACCCTTCTATTGTGCTACTTAAAAAAAAAAAAAAACTTGTAGTTTGGAACTAGAAACCGCACATTTTAAGCTAGAAGAAAAGAATAAGGGAGATTAAATACTTTGGCTAACCAGCATTACACAGAGCTTTGGAATTTGTATGGATTTCTTTCGGTAAACAATTGCCTAGAAATCGGTTTGAGTTCAATTCTTCCTGGTAGCGAAAAGTCTGAAAACTAATTTAATTGATTGAATGGAATCCTCACACAAGGCTTTGTCAACCATTGAGCTACAAGTGGAGAAAAAAAGAAAGAAGGGAGAGATAGAGAGAGAGATACATTCTCTAAGTATTACAACCCAACACAATTTGTTGAAGTTGTGATTCCACCATCCACAACAAGATTATGACCACTGACATACTTTGATTCATCGCTAGCTAGATAAAGAGCAGCTTCAGCTATATCTCTAGCCCTTAGAGTTGGACCTTTTAGGTTAGCCAGCCCTCTAACAAAGTCCTCCATCTTCTCCACTTCCTTTTCACTAGGCAATCCAAAATTCAAGGAATCTTCCTCTTCGCCACTACTTCTCCAGGCATTAACAAGCATAGATGTGGCCACCCCAAATGGAGAAATGCAATTAACTCGAATTCCATACCGGCCAAGCTCACAAGCTGTGTTTTTTGTGAGTCCAACAATGGCATGCTTTGAAGCTGTGTAAGCATGAGGACCAAGCCCTCCCATGACACCAGCCACACTAGCTGTGGAAATAATACACCCACCTCCTCTAGGAATCATCACTCGTGCTGCGTGCTTAATTCCTAGTGCCATTCCTCTAACATTCACATGCATAACACGGTCAAATTCGTCTACATCAAAATCAACAATGCTCTTGTTCTTTGATTGATTTCCAAGCACCCCAGCATTGTTGAAAAGAATATCTAACTTACCATATTGAGAAATCGTGGAGTTTATCAGGTTCTCAATGTCTTTTTCTAAGCTAACATCACAATGAACAAAGGAAACTGAAGGGGCTAATGAGTTTACGAGCGAAGTTCCAAGAGCATCCTCAACATCAGCAATGACTACTTTGGCACCTTGTCTTGCAAAAAGTCTTACTGTGGCCTCTCCAATTCCTCGCGCACCGCCTGTGACTATTGCAACTCTTCCCTCCAATCTACACAAAAGCACCGAACAATTTGAACAAAGACCTTAGACATTCAACCTAGCTAGGTACTAATTAATTCCCTTCCTTACGGTTACTAGCTAGTATAAAGAAAAGCTAGAGAACATATATATGGAAACACAAATTAAGAAATTAAGGTAAAGGGGCAAATACCTTCCAGGAGAGCGAGTGCTGTTTTCTGTCGACTTTTCCCTTCCCAAGACATGAATGCTTTGAAGGGTTTTCTCTTGCATCACTTGACCAGGCATGATTTATCACAGTAGACAAACTGTATGTGAGAGGGAAAGAGAGATGGAGAGAGAGAGAGAGAGATTGTTGTTGGTAAGGATAACAATACGGTGGAGGGTTATATAGAGGCGACGGATGCAATAAGGTTTTGGGGTTTAAGGCTTTCGCTCTTTTGTTTGGAACTTTTTTCCCAAGTAAGAGTTTTTTTTTTTCCTTCTAAATAGGGTGTTTTTAAACTTAATTTCTTAAATAGGACATAGTTCCGTGTAGTATGTCATGTCAGAATTTAACTTTTTAAGTTCTTGGAAGAAAAAAAAAACCACCATGCTTTCAAAGATTAAAACTTTTTTTTTTAATTTTAAAAGTTCTTATTAGATGAACTCGTGTGTGTGTTAATTGAGATTACAAAAAAATAAAACAAATTTAAAAATACTACATTCTCTACGTTAACTGGATACATTTAAGAGATTTTAAAAAATAAAAAATATTTAAAATAAAAACTAGTTTTCATAATAATATTAATCACATAAAAAAGATAATGACATGAATATATATCATGTTTTCCAACATGGCAAAGCACCCTATTTTCATAATCATGGCAAAAAAAATTTATTTTGAGAAAACTAAAAAAAAAAAAAAAAAAAAAACCCTCCACTCACTTGGCCCACAAGTACATGATACCATACCATATGATCCCACGGAATAAACTGCCTAAAAAAATGTTTTCAAAACACGTAATTGACCAAACTATTCTCAGAAGTTTCAAAGATTCGTCGCGCTAGCTAGCATGACGCTACAATAGTCAATACTGGTTGTTAAATTGTGACCTATGGCATGCTGACAACTGTCCGGCCTTATGGATTTTGCCCTTATTTTCAACCATTGAGACCAGTGCGGTCGTTTCAAACTTCGTTTAATACAAAAAAAAACCCTTAACATTTGAAACTTCAATTCAATTACCATCTAAAATCAAGCGCTGATTTCTTTTGAAGGTTTTTTTTTATATTAAAGAAAAGACTCGAATTAAAAAAAAAAAAGGAGATATAATTGGCTCTGCAGAAGCATACATATATGCTACGTTCTACGTACTGGAATTAATAGACTTGCTTCAGCCAGCAAACTACCAGGAAATGAGAGGCAATATATATTTATCTAGGTGCTGGTGTGGGTTGGGTGTGCCAGTCTTGAACTATATAGCCAGAAATTAAGATCTTTTGCACCTAAAAAGGATTTTCCTCTCATTTCATATTCCAGTACCCAACCCCACTCCCACCCCTAAAAGAAAAAAGAAAAAAAAAACAATCAACAATATTTTGCATTGTTTTTTTTTTTTAAAAAAAACAAGCATATTTTAAGAATCAACAAAACTAAATTTTTCCTTCTGATTTGATTGAAGAAAAAAGCCATCCAAGAAAACCTAAAATCTTGATTCCATATAGTAAATGATATATAAAAACTTCATATTATATAAATAAATGCACAAGAACCACAATCTCTGGCTTTGTTCTTTTCTAGAGATATTGTACAGTCTGGACCTTAGGGGCTTTAATACATGTTTAATAGATTTGATTCCATGTGCGTTCCACAAAATAAGGGTTTGTTAATTTCTGTGTATAATATTTCGCTTAATTTCTCGGTTCATGGAGTACATAATCGCATTTTATATATATAATGAAACAAGAATTACATATTGAACGGGGATTTTTTGCGAATATTTATTTTTCGCTAATATATATATATATATATTAGCGAAAAATAAATATTCGCAAAAAATCCCCCGTTCATTGAACGGGGGATTTTTTGCTAGTAATTCATATATATATAGGACGATGCATAAGATACGTATCTCTATCATTTGGTTTAAGAGGATTCGAGATCTCATCCCACGTAGACTAGCTAGTTGGATCCTCTTTCTATCCTGTTTTCAGTATTGATCACTTACTAAATGGCTTAAATATAAGTATATTATAAATTAATTTCTCTAGTTTTTCAAAGACAAATTAAATGGCTTCTCTAGTTTCAGTTTCTATTTGTAATTTAATCTTTTTTTTCTTATTTTATGTTATTTTCTAATTTATTTGGTACGTTTCTTTATTTTAAGAAATAGAAAAGGGGGGAAAGAAGTAGATAATATAGAAAAGTTGATGAGAAGAAAAGATAGTTTTTTTAAACAAAGTAATATTAAATTAGAATGGTCAGCCTAATTAAGAGATTAATTAATTAATTTTTGAAACTGAAAATTATATAATTTATTTTATAAAATTAGGAGAGGATATATTGATTCATAGTTTTATGACTCTTTTTATTTCGTAATGGTCATAGTCTCTTCTTCTTTCTTCTTTTTTTGGTCGATTGGAAGTGCCAGAATTGTGGAGTCAATATTCGGCCGGCTGCTGGTGTGATGTCCACATAAAAACATAATGAGCCAAAGTTACAGTTTCTAAAACCGGAGGAGATGTCTAGTGATGAATGCAGCTATATTTCAAGTATTCTACATATTTAATTAATTGCCTTGATTTTCCTACCATTGAAAGGGCCAGAATTTTGGCGTCAAGTGGTTTAAGACTAAATTTGTGTAGTTTCAAGGTGTAGTCTTTGTCCTCTAATAAATAAATAAAAATAAACCAGTATTTGTTTTTGTGTTTAAAAGATTTTTTTAAATTTTTTTATTTTTTTATTTTTTTAATGTTTTAATTTGCTGATGTCAAAAATAAATTTTAAAATATAAAAAAATATATTATTAATTTTAATATATTTTTAAATAAAAAATATATTATTATTTCCTTATATTTTTTTATTTCAAAGTTATTAGCTAGGGTTGTTTATTTAAACGAGAATCACGCCAAATCCTCATAAAAGATTGCATGCTTGAGCAAGCCAATCTGGCAACCACGAAAGAGTAGATTTTGCAGATTTTAAAAAAACTGACCACGTGTAGCACGACCATGCAAAATATTACGTTAAAACAATTCCAATAAAAAGGGTCAAAATTAACCAAATAAACAATAATTAAGTGCAATTATCGATAGGGTCATACGTTGGTTCTTCTGCATATATATATTTCCACTAGCTCGATCCATGGCATTAAAAAACTTGTGTGAAGTAGCCAGCCTCTCTTTTCTTTTTTTCTAATTAATTACATGTTGCAATAAATAACACAGATTAAGAACTCTATATGAAGCCAAGGAGTGAAAAATAATCTTGAGTAGAGCTACTATAGACAATGCTCACCTAATTGATGATCTTTGCTTGATTATGTTGTTAAGGATCTTAGTTGCTTGATTACGTTGTTGCTCGAATTAAGAAGTTTGAGCAATAATTCGAACAAGACAAGACGTCGATATTGCCATAGATCCTGGTGTTGTTCAAGGAGAAATTTTATGGTGGAGTGGAGTCCATTGGTTATAGGGCTAGCTAGCCATGTCAAAAAAAAATTATTACACTATAAATTAATAAACAACTAAGACTAGTCTTACTGTACACAGTTGTTGTTTGATTGTTTATCCACTTAACTTATTTCATTGTTCATAGTTTTTTTTATATCCTTCAATTTTTTACAGTAATTGAAATTTATTTTCTTATACTATTTCATCCTTAATAGTTATATTGACATGGATTTATATATTGAGAAAGGTTTTACTTTGCATGCTCTCATGTATGCCATGTATTAGAAAATATTCAAATATTAAATTAAAAATCAATATAACAAAATAAAATTTTAAGTTATCGTTAAATTTTTTTGAAAAAAAGGCAAAATTAACATAAAAAGCTGCATTTTCCTTTTATAGAGTTCGAAAGTTGTGGAAAACTTCAATTTTGCCCCTAAAATTTTTTACTTTTGAATATTTAGCCACATTGCCTTACAAATTTATATTTTGGTCCTGAACTTACATTTCACTCCATAGATTTTGAGAGATGAAAGAGAAAATCATTAAAAAAAATGAAACGTATTGATCACTAAAAAGATTAATCTTAATAACAATGAGTTCATCTTAAATAATAGAGTTTGATGAAGAAGGCCTTTTGTCTTTATCAAAGCTAAAACAAATCGGATTAAGGCTCATAAAGCCTTTTTTTTCTTAAAGTTTGACTTTTAGTTTTTAAAGTGATTTGGTAATGTTTCGGGGTTGAAAGTAGGATTATTAAGGTTTTTAGAATATTTAAAGGTTCTTTTAGGTGAAAACAAGTTAAAAATTAAATTTTTTTATGTTTAAAAACTCGGACATGAGAACATATTTTTTAATCTTGATAGATAACATGTCATTTTTTATTTTTGAAGAAAAAAAAAAAAAAAAACTAGGTGTCCATGCCTGGCTTTCAAGCCCATGCATGATTGGGCCTTTCTAAATAAAGCTTGAGATTTGGGTTTGATCAAAATTGTCAACACCGGGAACAATACAATTAATTTGTTGGGGTTTAATCGAAGAAGTAACACCATTCTAAACTACACATAGAAAGCATAATAATAAATCTGGTTTGTTTTTATATTTTAAAATTATTTAAAAAAATTAATTTTTTTTAATTAATTTTTTTAATATTTTCATATATCATTTTAATATATTAATATTAAAAAAAATTAAAATAAAAAAATATTATTCTAATATATTTCTAAATAAAAACAAATTTTATCATAAGAATCTACCGAAAACAAAACGTTAGTTGTGTTTCTACTTGAACCTGATCGTACACCATCCAATTCTTCTTTCCATCACGTCTCTGCACCACCGCCAGCAATACTCTCTCTGAATCCTTCTTGAACTCCACTAATAATCCTTTCTCCACCGCTTGGTCACCGGTTTATCTTCTAAAACCTCTCCACCCGTCGTTAATCTGCCCAGTCATTATCATTTTCTTTTTCAATTACACCCATCAAAATCACATAATAATAATTACAGATATTTTTTCTTGATAACAGATTAGGAAGGTCAAGATGAGACTGAACTTGACAGCAGAGCAAATGCCTTGGCGTTTGCGTTTGCGATAAGCAGCCAGCTCTCCCAGGCCAACACCGTATCAACGAAACTTTGAAGGGAGTAGCTTCAATTCGTGCATCGCCATGACCAAGATTTTTTGTTTTTTTTATTAAAACTATGATAAGTTTTTATTTAAAAACTTTATTTATGATTAAAAAAGACATGATTTCATTAAAAAATAAATGCAATTGAAAGTCAACCAGGCTGACAAGAAAAAACAACTCCAAATAGTCAACTGAGTTAAGAGAGTCAACATTTTATTTTCTCCTTATTAAAGTGCTTTTTTTTTTCCTTTTATTTGGAAGAGAAATATAGTCATCCATGCTTACACGTCCCTCCTCCTTCTAAATATATTCATGCCAAGGAATTACCTATGTTTTAAGCCATTGTATGCTTTAAGGGCTTACAAGTGTGCTTGAATTTGTGGTTTAACTTGTTTTTTAATATTTTTTTAAATTAATATTTTTAAATGTTTTTAATAATTTTAATGTACCAAAATAAAAAATAATATATCTTCCAACAAGACAACATTAAGAGCCAAAGGAGCAATGACACAAATACACGAACCCTTCCACTTCTCATCCAGGTTTAAGGTGTTGAATCCTTGTTTGTCTTCTCCTCTGAAACCTGAATAATTGACAACAAAAATTTAAAACCAAATTTCGAACACTTACCTATAGCTATAGCTCGTCTACAAAAGAGGTGAAATGAAAATTGTTGAGAAACTTTAAAAGGCTTCCAATTAATGTTTTGATAGGAGAAGAATTCCTAAATCAACTAGCAATTATAGTGTAAAAGAATTTGTATTTAGAATTTTTATTGACCAGGGATTCTATCCTGATTAAAATAAGATAGTTTTAGCTTGTCTTTTATCCTATAATCTTCGTATGAATATAAGAATCATGCATTCAGGATTTTGTGGGTTGAATATCAATAAATGTTTAGTTTTTTCAACAGTGGTATCGAAGATTAGGGGAAAAAAAATTAAAAGAGATCACGGCAGCAGCCCCTAATTGCCGCACCTGTAAATTCAATGAACAAGACGCAGACGCAACAGTAGCATAGACGAAGCAGTAGTCCTTCGCAGTAGCCTTCAGACTCAGCAGCAGCAACAGCTTGCACCAGACACAGCAGCAGCTTGCACCGGAGGCAGTAGCCTTCAAACTCAACAGCAGCAGCCAGCACTAGACGCAGTAGCAGCCAGCACCAGACGCAACAATAGGTTCTTCCAACAGCAGTGATCACAATGTTTCAGCTACAGTATTCACTCGTTCCAGTAGGTTACATTCCAGCAAATAAGACCAGCAACACAGCAGCAGATCAGCGCAGCAGCAGGAGTACCAGTCTTCGGCGCAGCAGCAGGAGTACCAGTCTTCGAGCAGAAATTTCTAAGGCAGCAACAGTCTTCAACATGAAAGAAGTTTTTTTGCTGCCCAGAATTTTTGTAAAGAACATTAGCAAAACTAAGGCTCCGTTTTGTTTGCAGAAAAGTTGTTTTCTTTTGAAAAGTGAATTCCAGAGAAAATAAATTTCTGAAAAGTGAATTCCGAGAAAGTACTTTCCGATATTTGGTAGTGTTATGGAAAATAAATTGGAAAACACTTTCCAGTGTTTGGTTATGTTATGGAAAATGAACTGGAAAATAATTTATTAATAAATTAATTTTTTTTTTCAAGTTTATCTAATATATATAAAATATTTAATATAAATATTTAATCACTTAAAATAAAAGAATGAAATCTAAAAAGTATAATGATGAATTTTTTTTATTATAATATATATTTATACATAGCTTATTTTATAAAATATAACTATATATGTCATATCATATTATATAGAAATAAGCTTGATAAATATTTTTTAAGTAAAACCTATTACTATATTTTTTTTAATTTTAAAAGCTTAAAATAAGTTTTTTTTTTCAAATTTATCCATATGTAACAAATATAATTAAATACTAATCATGAATTAATCAAAACAAAATAAAACAAGTACATCTATAAATATAGCAAAATAAAATAATAATTGTGGCAAAAAAATGTGTATATTGAAAGAAAAGGAAAGTGTTTTCTTCTAAAAGGTTATCTTAGTCTCATGTCCTTCAACATTGGATTTTCTTTTTATTGGGTTATCTCCGTCTCATAACCTAAGTTGAGGGTTTAACAGGTTAATCCAGTTAACTCAATTTTTTTGCTTTTTTTAATTATTTGTAGTCACTAGTTTGATAGAGAAGAAAAGGACATCAGAAAATGATAAAAGGGAAAAAAAATCATGAGTTTGCCACATTCTAGCCATGAAAAATATCATTCTTGATATCAAAGGATCCCAATTGACGAGAGAAATTCCATTTCCCTTTATATTGCTGTAAAACGTATATCGAGACTGAGAGATAATTTTATTTTTAGTTTGATTTTTTAAGATGAATTTAAGGGTGTTTTGAGTTTATTTATTAGTTTATTGATATTAAAAGGGTGTTTTTAAATGAAAATATGTTAAAAAATATTTTTTAGGTAAAAAAATCTCTCAGCTCAATTTATTGACCACTTCTCTAGTGTTCGGAAACCAAATGCCGTTTGCCTTTAGTTTTTTTAAAAAAACAAGGGTAAATCATCCACCCTTTTAAAAAAATAAATTTAAAAAAATAATAAAAGACCAGGCGCTACAGTTTGCACCTTTTCTTTGATGGGCCGAGTGCGTTAGGTCACCCAAACCTAGTTGCGTGCCCTTGTTCTTAACTTTAATTTTTCTTTCTTAGAAAAACTAGAATTAATTAAAAAGATTAGCTAAATATATACATGGGATGGTCAACCTAGTAGGTATTTTTTTCTTTGAATTTTATTCAATCGTTTTTCTATGCGTATTTATTTTTATTATCGTTTGATTAAATAAAAAATTAATTTTAAAAAATAAAGTTATTGAACACAACTGGATCCATGACCCGTGATGTAAGATCAGTTATCTTAATCTACATCTATCTCTCAAATTTTCAGTTTAGTTTTTAGTTAGCTTTAATAATTTTTTTTATATTTATTATTGCATGTGATTCTCAATCTATTTAATTAAGTATATATATATATATAATTTTTTAATTTATAATTAAATATTTTTTTGACATCAAAAAATAAACACGTTGATATTTAATTTTTGGAGGTTGAAAAGGATTTTTGCTAGATTTAATGCAAAAACGGGGGCTAACTGATTAGTTTACATTCAAACTATGTTGTGTGTGCACTGTCCAAGTTTATTAGATTTTTTTAAAAAAAAAAAAATAGTGAAAAACTAATCATGCCCTCATTTGCATTTTGGTCATTATAACTCAAAAGAACTATGGTGTTGGGTTACCCCCGAATGTACTTGTCTATATTAATAGATCAGTACTGGAGCTAACAAATGCAGACAAACTTAGCTTAGCAATGTAGGTAAAGAAAAGGAAAGAATACACAGTACACAGAGTGGTGGAACTCCAGCACTCGCAGAGACAATCATTTTTATTTGCCTGCTGCATTGATGAACACGTTCTTGCCCTCACACAGTCGTTGCAGTTGAGATCTTTGGGAAATGGAAACGGCTGTGATTACTCCTCCTAAAAGCATTCCACCACTTACTACATCAACCTCAGCTTTAAAGCAAAGATTGCATCATTATATCCAACCTTTTTCTTTCTTTCTTTCTTTCTTTCATGTATGCTATAACTAGTATTCTCAACTTCTTCAAAGGAGTACTGATATACTATCAACAGTCTGATACATATATATATATCCAGGACACACACGAATACCTGTCTGGGAGAATAATTTATAAGATTACTTTGAACAAATGACCTAAAACCATCATCACTGTACACTAGTTTCATGGGTAGGTGGTATTTGTCATGGGGCCCGACCCTTTTTGGTTTGCCGAAGCCTTTAAATATGCTCCTTTCAAATCTTATCTCTCCAATATTTTGGTTGGTAAATGCAGCTTTGAATTGTTTTTTTCCCCCAAAGTCATATTCATGTGAATTTCGCGTATTGTCAGTGTCACAATGAAATTGTTTGTGAATTGGACACACCGAACCTTCTTCTTTCTTCATGGGACAACAACTTTTTTTTTTTTTTTTCTGGGATACAAACAACGAACATACCGAACCTTCTATCCTAGGTACTTGTGTTCTTAATTAGCTGTCAGAGGAACTTACAAGCTCTACTGGCATGACTCTCAAATTAAAATCAAGCCTTGTTTTTTTTTTTTAGTTGAATTTTATGATTAATCATGTTGCCCCATGTCAAAGTCTTATTATTTATATAGCATAAATAGTATTTAAGGCAAGGCGCTAACAGTTGAAAGGGTATCTAATTCCAACTGTAGTGACAGTTGATAAGGGTTCAGATCTCAAGTGATGGCCTACTTTTAAATTTATTGAAATGATTGTGATAAAAAAAAAAAAAGGAAAGCTAAATCTAGTAATTTGTGTCTATTTCTTACAAGAATTTGATCCCTCAATTATAATAATGTGTAATTCTTAATCTTTTCGATGCAAACATAACAAAAATAAAAAACGAAAAATAGTCTGTAACAAAATATTCTCTTATAAATAAATGTATGAGTACAAATATAAAAAGCTTTAAATTAACAGGTTCAATGGGAAAAGAATATAGTTTCCGGTAGTGTACTTTGGGAACACGTTAAAACTGTATTTTTTAAAAATTTAAAATTATTTTTTTAATATTTTTAAATCATTTTAATGTGTTGATATCAAAAAATAATTTTTAAAAATAAAAAATATTATTTTAAAGCGTTTCAAAAAAAAAACACTTTGAACTGCAATTACTACCATATTTTTAAACACCCCATGAAAAGAGTAAAAGAAACTAAAAATAACAAAAAAGAAAAGGTAAAAAAGAATTTTTAAAATAATAACAAAAAAGGAAAAGTAAAAAAAGGAGAATTACTGGACAAATAGCATTCGGGTCTTGGATGATACTTGTGAGACCATGGAAAGAGTAGAAACTAAAAATTATGATGAGAAACCAAAACTTCAAAAGGAAAAAGCAAGCAATCAGTCTCTCATGAAGAAGGCATAAAAAAGAAAGGCATTACCAGAAGAGAGAGACTGACAAAACCGTCCCATATATGTTCTATCTATGGTAAAAAGATTAGTTTAGAAGAATCTATAAAGATAAAATCCCCACGAAGCTTCCTCGATTTTAATGTCTCTGCTTTTAAAAACCCTAGCTTTTGAACTGTCTCTAATCTTCTCCCTTTATTATTTATAATCCCATTTCATTATATCCCAACGAGACTATAGCTTAGTTGGGCCATGGCCCCTCCTCTAATTATTCCATGGTGTACAATTTTATCCTTATGTTTAAGGGTATTTCAATAAGGCCCTCCAAACACTTGTCATATTTTACTCACACCCCTATTCTTCTTAATTTTTTATACATGTTTTCACCTTTATTCGGAGCCCGGTTGTTTGCCAGTCCCAATTTATTTATTTTTTAAAAAAACTTGAATTTCATTAGATGAAAAGTATGTTTGGAAACACGATCCAACCCACGTTATAAATATTTAAAACTTTTGTTTTTGTTTAAAATTAATTTTTTTAATGTTTTTGAATTGTTTTAATCCGTTAATATTAAAAATTATATTTAAAAATTAAAAAAATATATTATTTTAATATATTTTTAAATAAAAATATTTTAAACTATTTCAAACAGACAAAAAACTATTTCAAATATAATCCAACAAAAAAAAATAATATCCTGTAAAAAGCGTTGCAATCAAGTTAGATTACCGCATGCATAGCTAATATTTCTGGATCTCGTGATTCTTAAGTGGGGCCCTTGCGTCGCTTAATCCCCGCAGATTATCCCTTTAATCAGGTTTCAAAATATGAATAATCAAAAGCCACAAGGACGCGGTTGTATTATGTCCATGTGGGGTACCCCTTTCAGGCCATTCGTGGGCTCCACTTGAAGGCTTAATTTAATTAGGATTTCTTTCTTTTAAGAAAAAACAAATTGTTTATTTATTGTCAAGGACGTATAGAAAGGAGTTATTAATTACAAGAGTGTGTGTGTATTTACATGGGGACCATTACAGCTTGAAACAAAAATGCTTGGATTTTTTATTCGGAGCTGGGACCACAGGACATAGCTGAACAGTCAACGTGCTAAAATTATCTAATCCACTCCACAGTTGTCGCTTGAGACTTGAGAGCAGTAAAGTAGCTCGTATTGTAATCGTGATGATAATTATCTTTTAAAATATTTTTATTTAAAAATATATCAAAATAATATATTTATTTTTAATATCATTATATCAAAATAATTAAAAAATATATTAAAAAAATCATATTAAAAAAATTCAAATTAATAAAAAAAATGATTGTATATATGTCCAACAATTAACTCTATTTTTTTTATTGATTAAAATATATTTATCTTTAGATTAATTTTTGCATATCAAAATTAAGTTTTAGTTGAATCTTAAACACATTATTTAAATTTAAATTGATATGTCCAGAATAAATTACATTAATGATAATACAGAGAATATAACTACTTATATTATAAATGCAGTTTTCAAATGTAAAATAACCTAATTTGTATGTAAAAATATTCAACATGTCAAAAGAAACTAATTTATTTTATTGTACTCTTTTTCATATAACCCTATTTATTTGAATGGTATTTCCTTTTCTTTTTCTGATCTATTTTATTTTTTTAATTTTATTTTTATTGTTTAACATTAAATTTAGTAGAGATTTAATTTTATATTTATTTTTAATGAGATTATTTCAGTCTCATATTTCAGAGTGCGAGTTTGACCAGTTATTTTAGTTGGCGTAATTTTTTTTTAAATTTTTTGTTTTAATTTTTTTTAACAATATATTAATTAATAATTACATTTCATAATTTATTTTAATTTATTTTTTATAAAATTATTTTTATCTTAAAATAACAAGCACGTCATTCTCAACTTGTTTCTAGAAAACATGCCGCTATCATGAGAGCGTAAGGAATGAAACACTATCCTTCAGTTTAATGGTATAAAATTCACCAACTCAGTGAAACAAGTAATCATAGTAACATTTGAGTAATAGAAATCATTTATTTATTTTTTTGTTAATTCCTTTGCTACATCCCGTGTTTCTTTCTTTATTATTTTCTTAAAAATCGCCCTTAACTTTAATCCAGAAATGCTATGATCACTGAACGGAAAAGTTCCATTGCTTGAATTTAAAGGCAATCAAGTCGATAATTTATGATTTTCAAAAAAAAAAAGAAGGAAAAAGAGGTGGATAATTTATGACTCATAATAATCCAGCACATGATGGTGATTATAAATAGTAGACGAGCCGGGATAACCACCTCGTGGTCTGAAAACCACCGGTCCCAACCGACCACAGACAAATTAAATACGCGTTAGCATAGCATGGTCCAATAGGATCAATACGACCGTGGCGTTATAAACGCCAGGGTGCACGCCTCGTGGCTCGCTAAAAGACACCAATTAGGATTTTGATAGTCCACTCTCTCGCCCTTTTCACCAAAATTCTCTCCCAAATTCCTTCCATGTTAAACCCCCAAAACCTTGTTCTTTCCCTCGAGGAATTTATATTCCCCAAAAAATAAAATAAAAATAAAAAACAAGACCAATATTCTTCCTCATTTCCATTCTAAATAAACCACCGCTTCTCGGTTTAAACTCCTCTCAAATTATAGACTATCTTGACTGATATATCTTCAATTCTTCTTTTTTTTTTTCAAATAATACCACAAAGCTAGCTTTTTTTTTTAATATAAATTTCTTACTTTTTTTTAGGAATATTCTACGTAATACTATATAGTATATACACATATTTCTCTTACACAAAATATAAGTCACGAGTGGTCTATATTTTTTTTTAGGGAGGACCCTTCATTTGTCATTCATGGAAATAACCTTTACTTAATCCCGCAGTTAGTACCTCAATGAGCAGGATGGTGTAATTATTTTTAATACACAAAATAACCTGAAAATACAATAATACTACGGAAGTAAATAAATAAAAAGTAAATAGAGAGAATAACATAAAGTAATAAATAATAAAGTCTCTCACTCTCTCCATGTTTCCTCTCTCTACACCGTACACACACATCCATTTTCTCTAACCCAAAAAAAAAAAAAAAAAAAAAAAAAAAACAACACAAAGATCCCTCTCTCTCTCTCTCCCCCTCTCTCCCTCCCCCTAACAGAAATGTAAGAGAACACAAAATCAAACAACAGAGACAGATACAGAGAATAAGAGAATTAGGGTTTTTTTTCTTTTTTTTAGCGACTGATAATTCGTTATTATAGTCAAAATGCCGTTGACGAGATATCAGATAAGGAACGAATACAGTTTAGCCGATCCAGAGTTGTTTAAAGCAGCTGATAAAGATGATCCAGAAGCGCTTTTGGAAGGTGTCGCCATGGCTGGCCTCGTCGGCGTCTTGCGCCAGCTCGGTGACCTCGCCGAGTCAGTCTCTCTCTCTCTCTCGTTTTCTTTTGGTTTGAGCTTGAGTTGTGTTGTGTGTTTGTTTCGTGAAATGCTAGTTTTCCAGGGCTTGGATTTGATTAGTCAAGTGTGCGTTTGGATTTATTTATTTATTGAGTATTAGTTGTGGAAATGCTGATTGATCTTATTTTTTCTATTTATGGTGATAAAGCGTGGAGTTGATGTAGGAATCTAATATATTCTGATCCCTCAGGCTGATTTGGTTTGAATTTGATTTCTTTCTCTTTTTCTAAATATAGTAATTGAGTTTTGTTTTGAACTGGGATTTTTTGATAAAATCTTGAGCCCAATTGAGTTAAAGATTTATGCAGCTCAATCTCGTCAACTTATTTGTTGAATTTTGAAGGAGTTTTTTTAGCTGATAAAGGTTTTGAATTGTTCAAAATAGTGGAATAAATGTTCTTCTAGTTGTAACTAATAACAACAGTGCCATTTCTTAAGAGCAGATTCTCCTAATGGAGTATATAACTGAAACAATGGCATACTTGGTAAATTGATTAATAATAGTGGGCTGTTTTTTCATGTGTCTGTATGAGAGTCTATTCTCAAAGGATATTAGCATTTTTCATTTCATAATCTAGAAAGCATGTTCTAGCTGTTTTGGGAATCTTTAATGTTTTGAATTTCCCACACATTTGATTTATAAAGAAATGTTATTTGCTTTATGTTTCTTGAGACGATCGGTGATATCTGTTAGTAATATGTTTTTATTTGGTAATTGTTTATTTAAAGGTGTTGTGATGTGGTGCTTTTTGGAACCATGAAAAGGGTAAGCACTTAAAAGACAAGATTGATCATTTACATAATGCCACAATTTTGACCTGTCTAATCTTGAGTTTTTTCTGCAGTCTTGTAGTTCATGCTACGCCCAGTAGTATTAAAAGTAGGTCTATTTATTTGGTTTATATGGCTTTACTCTTGTCCACGTTGCTATAGTACTTTGGAACTTTCTCACTCTCAATTGTAATTCTTGTATAAGAAATGTTTTTTATGTCTCTTTTCTTCTGGTTTTTAAAAGGTTCGCTGCTGAGATTTTCCATGACCTGCATGAGGAAGTAATGACAACTGCAGCAAGAGGCCATGGGCTGATGGATCGTGTACAACAGCTCGAGGCAGAATTTCCTTCAATTGAGAAGGCATTTCTCTCCCAAACTAATCATTCACCATTCTTTTCCAGCTCAGGTTTGAAAACCATCTGCTTTTTAAAATTACTGTATGAACTGCTAATGTCTGGTATTGGTGCATTAATTAGATGGAAATATAACCTAGCTGTATCTTTTCTTTCATTTAGTGTCATGTTCCCAACCTTGCTAAGTAGCCTGCCTCGTTAAAGAAAAGGTGAACTCAGTTTCTTGTGAAGTTTGTGAGAGTTAATTGGAATGTAGGTGAAACAGGATAGAGGGCATTTACAGGCATTTTATTGAAGAAACCTGGTATGATAATTCTAAAAAGTAGGAACTAGGAAATACCGAATATCAGTGATATGTCATTTTTGAGATAACAAATACAGGTGCAATTCTCAGAAGGTCCTTTTATTTATTTTAGGAAACTGTACTGTGCCAATAAGTTTAGCAAGTCTCATGATGCATCATTTTAGTGTATGAATGATATTCTTCCATTGGAATATCAGAGTTTGCAATTTATTGGTTAATTAAATACATTGCAGGTGCTGACTGGCATCCTAATTTACAAATGGAGCAGAATCTAATTACTCGTGGAGGCTTACCTCGCTTTGTAATGGACTCTTACGAAGAATGCCGTGGCCCACCTCAGTTATTCCTTTTGGATAAGTATGATTATCGTTTTGCTTTGACTTTTGAATCATGATACCAGGGAAAAAGGAAAATATTATAGTCGTATCAATTCTGACAGGTTTGATGTTGCGGGGGCTGGGGCATGTTTGAAACGTTATACCGATCCATCATTCTTTAAAGTTGAAGCAGCATCCTCTGGAATAGCAACTTTAGAAGTTCAGAGGGGGAAGAAAATTCGAAAGAAGGTTGGTAGTGAAAAGATCATCACTATATAGGATCACAACCTTACTGGTATCAAATTAAGGGATATTATTGCGAATGTTCCCCAATATAGGATTCATCCAAGGATTTTATTTTGCAAAATAAAACTTGTCCACCTGCTGCCTATCTCTCAAATAGTTTGCTTTGGCCTGCAGGGAGGTCTTGTTCTATAGAAATGGTTGCAATCCTTTGCCATTTTGGCACATTTGCAGCTTAAATGGACTAGTGGAACTGAAATGTTGACCGTAGTTCACTGCATCATGTAGTTTTTCTCTTAGCTTGATTGTTGTGGAGAAACTTTAGCTCTGATGAAATTAATTAGTGGTCATCATTATGATATATCACTTAGAACTTATCTTTTGTTTGGTAATTAACTATTACTATCTTCTTATTCTTCCTTTTTTTTCATTTGTTTAATTAAATATAGATTTCATTGAATCTGACTATTAATCCTCAATGTACGAGCTGTTAGAGAATAGTTCTTGGGCTCAAACTGTGAATCTAATTTTAAAGGCATGATAGCCAATCACAGTGTTTTGAAGGTGAACTTTATGAGTTTTTGAAGCTCTACTCATATGAATAGTAGAGGAAGTAATAATATGCATGTATGGATTTGGACAAGGTTGTGCTCTTTGATTATGTTGAACAGTAGAGTGGAGCACCCACCCGGTGCTTCACATTTTTTAATCTAATTATTTCCATCTTAATAAACAGTATTCCGTATCTCAAGCCTGAAGGCTGAATGGTCTTAATTTGTCATGTTGCTAGAAGCTCATTTTTCTTTAATAGGTTAGCTATTTTCTTTAATTGGCACAGTGACTTGAATTTGCCCCACTTTAGCATTGCATGAAACAATTTTATGCCTTGAAAATGTTTGGGATGTAATTTGCTTTATTTTTGGCAGAAGAAAGGATCACGGTATAAAAATGGAGAAACTCCTGAAGTTGTACCAACATCACATGTCAAGTGAGGCCTTCAATTTTCTATTTAGTTTTTCATTGTATCTGTGCTTTGGTTGCAAAATCCTAAGTAAACATGGATGAGTGGTGAAGAAATTTGCTTTACTATTATGCAGATTGCATGAGTTGTTTTTGGAGGAGCGTTCTGAAAATGGCCATTCTGACCCTGCACGGCTAGTGAAATTAAAGAGAAGGCTGTTCAACGGATCTCCATTTGATCTGAAACCTGGGAAGAGTTACATGCAGAAATTTGTGCTTACTCCTTCACCAGATCGTAAACAAGTTTGTGAAGATTCTGTCACTCGTTCACCTTTGAAGTTGACATTAGATAATTCTAGTGAATCAAGGTATGAAATACATGAGGTCAGTGTGGCAAGCCCTGTGAAGCAATCATCACATGGAGGGGAAAGCACATCTTCATCACCCAGTGAACTGGCCACGCTTAAAACTTTTATGGACGAGTTGAATGGAGAGCCTGTTGATAGTAGAATAGTTAAGGTACTTAACCCAATTGTTGATCGTGAGATGGATGAATATCCCCTTATTGTCCAAAAGATGGTGATTGAAGAGGAATCATCAGTTGATGCAGATGGAAAAGCAGAGGGCACTGTAGATGGGGATCATTCTGATGACATGACAAGCGAGGTCGAAAACTACATGGATGCTCTTACTACCATGGATTCTGGAATGGAAACAGACAATGAGTATAAACCTATGAATGGTCAGGACTTCATGGATGTGAGGGCACACAGTGCAGATTCTGATGCAAACGAGGAACAGCTGGATGCTCAAGCTAATTTTTCAGATTCTCAATCCATTGGAAACTCTTCTCTGTCAGAGGGTGGGAACAGTTCGTTTAAGAAAGGAACGCCTAGCTTTTCTTACTCTGACACTCTCAGCAATGTGGCTGAGAATACAGCATCTGATGGTGAAGGAGCAGGTAAATGGTTCCCTTCTATCTCTTCTACTGAAAACTATCCAAGAGACATTGCTGATTTGCCATCAGATAGTCCATCTGTATTTGTGGAGAGTGGCATAACTGAATCCCATCACCTTGTAACATTCAATGATACCGAGGAAGACAAAATCCCTGATTCTGGTGAAGCTTCTCGTAGTTCATGTCTTACAGATTGGAATCTTGTGTTCCTGCATGCAGCTCCTGTTGCAGGTTCCATGGTAAGCCCCCTGGCAGGACCTGAACTAGATGAGGCATCCTCTGGCAGTATTGAACCTGGCTCTGAATCACCAAACTCCGATAGGAATGGTTTAAACCTGGCTGATTTCCCTTCGCAATTGGGGCATGATACTTCACTTACGGATTCTTCTAAAACTCATTCTGTGGGTGAGTTGGATCATGAAGATCAAAAAATGTTAACCGATGCTGTTGTGCTTGTGTCAAACGTGTCAGATCTGGCTTTTGAAAAGAAAGGCAGTGATGATTCTGTGAATGGAGTGCTTCAAACAGATTATGCAGCTGAACATTCAACTATGACACCGGCAGAGGAGCGATTTCCTAAGTCAACTTTGCCTGTAGTCGAGTTGGATTCAGGGGTCCTATCTCTGCCTGATAATTTGGATTTTGTAAAGCCTGATGTTTTAGCTTCTGAAGTTGACGATGCAATTGCAACAAGGGAGACTAGAACAGAAAATTTAACACTAGTGGTGGATACTTCAGAGACCGAATGCGTTAGCGAGCATCACTTCTCTGATATGACTATTGATGCTTCACTATTGGAACTTGACTCATCTAAATTAGGAGTTCCATGTTCTGAAGTGAATATAAATCTTGAAGAAATTTCCAACGGTTTTGATGCTGAGGAAAACGTAGCATTCACAAAGGTGGATATTACAAGAGGAGATGCTGCTTCGTTTGAACATCAGTCATTGAGTTCAGATAAACCAATACTTGAAGATCATGTAAATTTGGATGATGCTGTAACTGAAACTGGTCAAGCAGAAGATATGGCTATATCTAGTGCTGCTTCAAGTGGTGCGAACAATGAAGATGTCAGCAATGTGATTTGTCCCTCTTCAGAGTTAGTTTGTTCCCCGCCTAGGAATGCTACAGAGCCACTAGAAGCTCTTTCCATCCCTGAGGATCCACATCTGACAAGGTTGGACCTCGATGAGGTAATTTCCGCCAAACCTTTGTCAGAATCACAGGTGCAGATGGAAGTTACTTCTATAGATTGGGATTCTAACCCATATAAACCAGTTTCTGAAGACCATCCAAATCAAGAGGTAAGTGAAGTTCATAACCTGTCTTTGGAACTGAGCAACCAGGAGTCAGAAACAAAAGATAACCATCAGCATCATTATGCGGAGGCTAGCGACAACACTGTTTGTTTGCCTTTGTGTTATCTACCAGAGTCGGGAAATACTCTAGAACAATCAACTGAGGTGCAAGATGATCAGATTAGTGCAGAGTCCAGTCATGCAGACAACACAAATACTTTGTTGAGTAGTCAAACTTCATCTACTGGGTACCTTGTAGGAACTGGAATTCCTCTGGAGCACACATTGGAATTGCAATCTGATCAACTAGACAGGGGATGCTTGAAATTAGGTGAGGCAAGTTCTATATCAACAGATCTTCAGTCTGAAAGTTCCTGTTTGAAAGATCTCTCCAGTCAAGAGCGTTTACTGCAATCATTCTGTCAGGAACGTAATGCAACTGTTCTGGAAACAAATCCATTTGATTCTGCTTTTCCTAGCTTTGGTGTACTCCCTGTCCCTGAGGCAAGTCAGGTCTATCCAGAGGCAATGCCACCATTGCCACCTCTACCTCCTATGCAATGGAGGTTAGGGAAAATTCAACCTGCTTCACTAGATGCAGACAGAGATATGATTGATAATAGTGAAGGCACTTTCCCACTGATCCAGCCATTTATGGTTGATCAGCAGGTCCATTTTGATTTCCCATCATTAGATAGAGAGATCGCGCACCCTTCAAACCCATTTCTGTCTCTCCCTGTTGAAGAAAGTCGGATGTTTCCACACTCGACTACAGAGTCAATGGGAAATTCCTTGCTTCCAACTCCACTCTTGTCAGAAACACCAATCATTGACAATGATGCACACTGTCAACAGGATCACCTCCGATCAGACACAACACAATCTGTGAGCTCATCTTTGGCTTTACCAGAAATTTCTGATGAGAGGCATGAGCATGGTTTCCTTCCATTAGGAGGAGAATCCGCACAATCTAGTTCCAATCCATTCTCACTAGAGCCAAACATAGAACATACGACTGCTGTAAATGATCCCATGCCAACACAGGGCCTGCCAATCCATCCATTTAATCAATCAGCACCCAAAACAGGATTAGACATGAAGTTTCCTGGACAGAGTTCACAAAGTTCAGAAGAGGAACTAGGGAATTCTTATGGTAAATCTGCAGCGCCACTAACTATGGAAGAAGAGCCGCATCATGATTTTGTAACTTCACAGGGATTAACAATGTGGCCGCCGACTGCATTAGCTATGACACCACCAACCTCTGAAGTTGGAAAGCCAAATGGAAACAAGATCCCTCGTCCTAGAAATCCTCTCATTGATGCTGTTGCTGCACATGATAAAAGCAAGGTAATGGTGATTTGCTGTCTTATTTGCAATCAATTGTTTTTATGTTCTTACATTTCGTGGTCTGTTGTTTATGACATTTTGAACCTTTTTGCAGTTGAGAAAGGTTGCTGAACTAGTTCGACCTCAGGTTGGACCAAAAGTAGAAGAAAGAGATTCACTTCTGGAACAGATACGAACCAAGGTTCCATCCTGCATTTTCTTTTCTTTTTTACTATTTTTATTCTCTCTCGGTGGCATGACCACCCTTGGTTCTCTGGACTGAAGTTTTCTTTCTTTCCTTGTTTGGCTGTAGTCCTTTAACTTGAAGCCTGCAACCGTGACAAGGCCTAGCATTCAGGGTATTCAGGGTCCAAAAACCAACTTGAAGGTCGCAGCCATCTTAGAGAAAGCAAATGCAATTCGCCAGGTCTGTTTCTGTCTGTCTGTCTCTCTCTCTCTCTGGTGTGTGTGTGTGCATGAATATAATAATTATGATGTCTACTTTTGAATTAGGCATTGACTGGAAGCGATGAAGATAACGATTCAGACAGCTGGAGTGATTCTTAGTCAAAACTCCCAAGTCTCACCTACATCACTCCAAGGTGGCAGCTATTGCCTCGAAATTCTGCAGAGATATTATATCCTCCCTTCAAGTAAATAGCAAACATCTACAATTTTTGGTATTCTTTTTTTCTCAACACTATATCACGTATAACACAGCCTTTTCCCCCCTAAGACTCGTGTCCTCACCCCTGACATATAATCAACGAGGATGTAATTGCTGGTATGCTGCTCTCTGTATCCATGGAAATCCAGTGTCAGGGTGAAATGGTTTATACAAGAACGACTGTGGCTCGGCGTGTAAGCGCTCTACCCATCAAATTGTATTGTTCTTTCTCTAAATTTATTAGCAGTTGTAAATTGTCAGAGACATAAATTTTGATGTGTAAGGAACCGAATATGAAATTTTGCAACCTTGTAAGTGTTGTCATGATAGGTAGTTTCTGTCATACATTGCTGTTCGTTTCTGGCTTAGGAACGATCCTGTGATGGTTTGGGTGATCCTTTACTGTAATTATCATTGATTTGGCACTATAGTTTTGTTACTTCCAATTGAATATATTGCAGTCAAAAGTGGAATATGCCTGATCAAATGTATGCGTGGATTAGATTCATGTAGAGACTTGATGCGGCCATGATATTTGTTGTGTTTGCAACCAAGACTTTCTACCGAAAAAGCAATTGAAAGCACCAGTCAATTTACATGGAAAAGGCCGGGGTGGGGGGTGGGGATAGACTTGCAGCATAATATATATATATATATATATATATATACATTATTTGTGACGTGGTTGCTTATAATTTTTGTTTAAAAATAAATTAAAATCATAAAATAAGATTAATATGTCTTCCAAAAGTAAGTCAATATCTAAGGTGTTAATTTAATGATGAACTTTCTTGAAAAGAGGGAAAATAATATGAATTAGCAATGATTACTAAATAATCTATTAGAGGTGTCTATGTGGTTTATTAGAAGTGTTTATGTGGTTTATTATAAATTCTAAAAAAAAAGGATTCAAGATGAATTACCTGGGTTGATTCTAGATATTTAGATTAACAAGTTGTAAATTTATTAGACTAGATCTTTGTATGTTGTTTGGTTCATATTTGGATCTACATGTAGAATTTTGTTGCAATTCTAGTTGATTTGAAAACTAGACATACAAAGCTTTCTATCTATAGATAGTATGCCCATTAATTCATCTAGACAAGAGAGAACGACGTGTTTGAAATCAGGCTAGAAGTTGTTGTACAAGTTCTGCTATTTGTTTCTTTATGATTTGTGAACTTCTTATTTAGCAAAGATTTCTTTTCTACAAGGAAAGCATAGGTGGCAAAAATTAGGATTATTTTGTCAAGGGTTTTCATGTCATCAACATGTGTATATTTTTTTGTTTTTGTAAATTTTCTCATTAGTAAGGTTTCCTTATAATTCAAGGATACTAGAGGTAGTTTTGGACTTATTTTTTCTAATATATAATTTTACTCTAACAAGAATAGTTTTTTATTTGACTATTTGATGGGGATGTAATTTCACCATAAGTTTTCAAAGGTTTTAGTTTATATTGGGTTAAAGTTTTAGGTCAATCGTATATCAAGAAAGCCTTGCGATAAGGTCTAGAAGATACTGTGTGAAAATTGCATTAGGTTTCTAGTTGATTTATGATTCTTTTTTTTATTTTACCTAGAACTCTTTTATTATTTTTCCAGGATTGTTTAAGATGTTTTACATAGTATAAATAGAGTTATATAGCTTGTATTTAGTTTTTTTTTTTAAATATGGTTGATTATTCATAAATAAAATTTATGTGTGAGAGTTTGCTTATTCTTGGTTCTTCATAGAACTACTTTGACTTATCAAATAATTAACCAAGTTTTATGGTGTCTTCTATAATACTTATCCATGTCTCTTCATATGTGTTAGGTGGGGGTTCAGTTTCAATAGTATTGGTGCCTCAAGACAAAGTTATCATTATGTCAAACTCAATTAAAAGCTTGAATTTAACTTTATTCGAAGGATCGTATTGAATGTAGGTTTCTAGATCTATATACCCACAACATTCGCATCAGGGGATAAGGTGGAAAAAAGGAGGGGATAAGGTGGAAAAAAGAAAAAAGTGAGGGATTAAGATGAAAAGAAGTTGCTTAGTAACCAAATAATTAAAAAGAGATGACAAAAGTCAAGAGGGTTTAAGTGTAAAACAAGAGAAATGAGGGATATATATAAAATTTATGTTACCTGGGAATCAAGTAACTAAAAAGAAGACTCCTAGAACGTGGTTGTCACGAGCCAACACCAATTTTCTTCATTCTAACATTGTTTTGCCACAATTACAGCCCTTTTCAATCATCTTTAGCCACCCTAAAAGGTTTATTTTAAACCCCAAACTTCTCTTGAATAATTACCTTACTTTATTATTATTTTGTTGTGTTTTATGATGATGTTTTGATTAGGCAATGTTCATTGAAAGAATGTTTGTGTGGAGTAAATATCATGCTTATTTGATGATTTTAATATTTTTTTGTGATGAGATTTTAAGATTATGCAATGTATATGAGATTGATTTTGTATTGGAATGATGTTGGCCAAATCTTTTAAATTGTGCATACATATTCTCATATGTAATGTTTATATGAAATTACATGTTTAGACTTGAGTTTTGCCTTGTTTACGTGTTTGTATTTATTACTTGTTGTAATTTTATGCATGCAAAATTAGGGCTTTTATGTGTTTATAATTTCTTTGATGAACAATTAAACTTGCTTGATTTTCATCCATTTTATTGGTAATTATACAATCCTAATAATTTAAAGCTTAAAAAAATCATCATTGTCAAAATATACATATAATCAAGTCTCTCAAATATATAAAAAAAAAACAAAAAAATTAATTAGTATTGTATGTTTTGATGTTTATTTTAGCATTTTCACAAAAAAAAAACAATAACAAAAACAAAAAAAATATTTATCATGCATATTTTTAGAGTTTTATAACAAGTTTAAAAAACTCATTTAGGCTTGGTCCAAATTAAAAGACCTATTAGGTCAACATTCCCAAAACCTTAAGAACCCATTTTGGTTTTCATAAAAATTATGTCAAAATTGTTTTGCTATTCACTTGTAATGTTTAAGGTAAGTTGACTCATAGCCTTAGATATTAAAAGGAGAAGTACATTATTTGGATTTTTCATACAATAAAAGTTTTTAGTTTAATATTCAGTGACGCTAGAATTAGAAGTATTATAATTTTACTATGTAATATTCATCAATGCTAGAATTGACAATATTATTTTTCAATTCAATATCCACTGATGTTAGAGTCAGAAACAAGATTGTTAAAAATATTTTTTTGACACGACACAAAATACACAATATAAACTTGGATCGTCAACTCGAATTGTACAATATCCATTGACGCCAGAGTCAAGAGTATTGAAGTATCATAGGACATGTGAACCTCATCAAAGCTCCTTCCATGGACTTTTCTTAAGACGAATAAGTTTGAACCACCAATAAAAGTTTAACTCATCGAATCAAACACGTCATTACCCTGTGAATAGAACACCAGTAGATTAAGCATAACATACTTTTAGCAATTTAAGACAAATAAAAATTTAGCTTATATCAGGTAAGTTCTTTAAAGTGATAATATCTTTTCTTTAGCATAATCAATCTCTTATCATAAATTTTTAAAAATCAATCAGAATTTTTAATAATTATAATACTAAGTAGTGATTTCTTTATAAAAATTAGATCCCCTAACCAAAAATATAAGAAGAATCATTTTTTTATATTTGAGGAAAGAGAGGGGGTTGTTGTGATTTCAGGAGACATACCTTTTTGTACCTTTTATTTATATATTTCAAAAGCCTCTAGCATA
The DNA here is from genome assembly GCA_019202695.1 of Populus x sibirica. Classification (NCBI taxonomy): domain Eukaryota; kingdom Viridiplantae; phylum Streptophyta; class Magnoliopsida; order Malpighiales; family Salicaceae; genus Populus; species Populus x sibirica. Next base: position 390,348 of record JAGMVL010002113.1, read on the forward strand.
CTCCTTCATGACCTCTATTTTTGAGAAACCGATAACAACAAAGAAGTTAACATTTTAACTTGAAGTAAAAAAAAACGTTAAGTTATGCAACCTCTTCATAGTTTATTTATATAAATCTTTATTATTTATTGTTTGAAGTAAACTTTTTGTTTATTATCTAATGTAAAAACTAACCAAGGTTTACTACGTACCCAATCAACTGATGTAAACCTATATGTTTACTACCTGATTTAGACTTTATTGTTTAATACTGATTTAGACCTGATGGTTTCATGACAAATATAAATTTTACAATTTATATCTTAATTTAACCCTTGTGATTAATATCAACATTAATTGTAGTATTACGCTTAATAAAGACAATTACCTTGCTTGATCGAGAGATAATTGTCTTCTTCTTAATTGTGAATTAAATTCTTAGTATAACTTTTCATCTGTTTAAGGAAGAAATTTATATTAATAACAATTTAGAAAACAAAAGGGATAAAAAAGAAAAAGAATCCATAAACAGATGAAAAAATATATAATGTTATTAATATATTATATATTAATATATTAATGCCCACAACACACTAACAAAAAAATAAAAAAGGAATGCATAGTTGTTTATAAGAAGCTATCCAAAATAAATTTGGATCTCAAAATCTCATTTAATCTAATTTTCAAGGATATAGTTAAAAATAATAAATGATAAAGAAATTAATTTTTTTTAATAAAAACATTGTTTCAGTGAAATATATAATGTTTCATATAAAGATGCACAGGTAAATCAATCAACCTTTAAGTTTTTTTTTAAAAAAAATTAATATATAGAGACCAAATAATAAAGTGAAAAGTGAAAGGGTTAAGCAATATTAATGACTATTTTTGGCAATTGATTATATTATAAACCCTTACGTACATTCCCTTATTTAATCACTGGAATTAATATTTCTATGTTTAATTTTTTCTTTCTTTCTTTATGTATTGTAGTTATTGCATTTCCTAACTCACAAGTCACATGTTGATTTTCTTTATATTTATACTCTATTTATTATCAATTAAATAAAAAAAATTAAATATTCACATTATATTTATCGGTTTCGTATATTTATATAAATATTTATTATCCTATTTTATCTTTTATTTTCATTTATATATGTGTACGTGATGGATAGATAATTTGATAACCTTACTTTGCAAATTCATATCCTAAAATGGTATTCCTGAAGAGTTAACTTTAGTAGCCGTACCCTATGTTAATAATATATAGGGTTTGAAATGTTATCTAATTATAAAGGTCTAATTCATGAATTAAGAAAATGATCCCACAAACAGGAAGGCCAATAAATAAAACAAATCCATCCCAAATATATAAAACACAGATATAATATTGGCTTGACCTGACGTAGCAAGTTGATTCGGGGCTTAAGTAAATTAGGATCTTGACTAAGTTATAAATAGTTAAAATTTAGATTTATAATCGATCCGATTAAATTTAAATGACATTATATAAACTTGAAATTTAAATAAAACTAGGTTTGTTTTATATTTTTTTAATAAATTTAAAAATTATAAAATTAATTTGTAAATATTTAGCTTTATATATATATATATATAATTAGAATGTTTTTTTAACTCTTTTTTTTGTGTGTGATATAATTTATATGAAATATTTTACATATTAAAACTTTAAATATATTTTTTTAATTTTTTTTAAGTTAACCAAAATGACGCATACCCGTTTCTTTGCAAGATCAACTCCCGGCCCGGTTTAAACATCTTAATTATTCCCTCCCTTTTCATATTTTATTGTCAGTTGTCATCCTCCTCCTCCTCTGTCTGTCTGCTCTTTCACTTCTCATTCTCGGTTTTCGCTCTAAACCCCTCTGAGAGAAGGTCATTTCTCCCTCACTCTTTCAAGAATCTTTTCCAATAAATTTTCTTTTAAACATCTTAATTTATGGATAATGATGACGAAGATAACAAATAACAAGTCCTTTTCTTTTTCAAATTATGTCTTCCTTAATTCTCAACAAGTCAGCACACATCAAAATCCGCCTCTTTCAAGGCTTTAACTCTCTCAAACACCTAAAACATGTCCACGCAGCCCTTCTCCGCCTCGGCCTCGACGAAGACAGTTACCTCCTTAACAAGGTCTTACGTTTCAGCTTCAACTTTGGCAACACAAACTATTCCCATCGCATATTTCATCAAACCAAAGAACCTAATATTTTCCTTTTCAATACAATGATCCATGGCTTAGTTTTGAATGATTCTTTCCAAGAATCCATTGAAATTTACCACTCGATGAGAAAAGAAGGGCTTTCTCCTGATAGTTTTACTTTCCCTTTTTTGTTGAAAGCGTGTGCCAGGCTTTTGGATTCTAAATTGGGTATTAAGTTGCATGGCCTTGTGGTTAAAGCGGGTTGTGAATCGGATGCGTTTGTTAATACTAGTTTGGTCAGTTTGTATGGGAAATGTGGGTTTATAGACAATGCATTTAAGGTGTTTGATGATATTCCCGAGAAGAATGTTGCTGCGTGGACGGCTATAATAAGTGGGTATATTGGTGTTGGGAAATGTAGGGAGGCGATTGATATGTTTCGTAGGTTGTTGGATATGGGTTTGAGGCCGGATAGTTTCAGTCTTGTTCGGGTTTTGGCTGCCTGCACACGAATTGGGGATTTGAGAAGTGGAGAGTGGATTGATGATTACATAACGAAGATTGGCATGGTAAGGAATGTGTTTGTGGCTACTTCTTTGGTGGATTTTTATGTCAAATGTGGAAACATGGAGAGAGCATGTAGTGTCTTTGATGGGATGCTGGAGAAGGATATTGTTTCTTGGAGTTCTATGATTCAGGGTTATGCTTCCAATGGGCTGCCTAAAGAAGCTTTAGACCTCTTTTTTAAAATGTTGAATGAGGGTTTCAGACCTGATTGTTACGCTATGGTGGGGGTTCTTTGTGCTTGTGCGAGGTTAGGAGCACTAGAATTAGGGAACTGGGCTAGCAATTTGATGGATAGAAATGAGTTCTTGGGCAATCCTGTCTTGGGTACGGCATTGATTGACATGTATGCAAAATGTGGGAGAATGGATAGCGCCTGGGAAGTTTTCAGGGGAATGAGGAAGAAAGATATAGTAGTTTGGAATGCAGCTATATCAGGTCTTGCCATGAGTGGACATGTCAAAGCAGCATTTGGACTTTTTGGCCAAATGGAGAAATCTGGGATTGAGCCGGATGGGAACACTTTTGTTGGCCTACTTTGTGTTTGTACTCATGCGGGTCTAGTTGATGAGGGTCGTCAATATTTTAATAGTATGGAACGTGTTTTTACCTTGACTCCAGAAATCGAACACTATGGATGCATGGTGGATCTCCTGGGCCGTGCAGGTTTCTTAGATGAAGCTCATCAGCTTGTCAAAAGTATGCCAATGGAGGCCAATGCTATTGTTTGGGGAGCATTGCTGGGTGGATGCAGGCTGCATAGAGATACCCAATTGGTGGAAGTTGTGCTGAAACAGCTCATAGCATTAGAACCGTCCAACTCAGGTAATTACGTTCTTTTGTCAAATATATATTCAGCAAGTCATAAATGGGAAGATGCAGCAAAGATTAGGTCAATCATGAGTGAGAGGGGGATTAAGAAAGTACCAGGGTATAGTTGGATTGAAGTGGATGGAGTTGTTCATGAATTCCTTGTGGGGGATACATCCCATCCCTTATCGGAGAAAATATATGCAAAACTTGGCGAATTGGTCAAGGACTTGAAAGCATCAGGTTATGTTCCCACAACAGATTATGTGCTGTTTGATATAGAAGAAGAGGAGAAGGAGCATTTCATTGGTTGTCACAGTGAGAAGCTGGCTATTGCCTTTGGTTTGATAAGCACAGCTCCAAATGACAAAATTCGTGTTGTGAAAAATCTTCGTGTTTGTGGTGATTGTCATGAGGCAATAAAGCACATTTCTAGGTTTACAGGTAGAGAGATAATTGTGAGAGATAACAACCGATTCCATTGTTTTAATGATGGTTCTTGTTCATGTAAAGATTATTGGTGAAATTTTTTTGGGTAATGGTTTCAACGGTACATGTTTGACGTGTTATTCTTACCTTTAGGAATAGAAATTAGTAGAAGCCTACAGGGAGAAGAAACTTTTGAAAAACAAAAGTATATATACCAGTCAAACATGTCTAGATTCAAACAAAAGCATTATCATACCAGATTATATTAACAACTTAAAACAAGACATCCAATTGTTGAATTACACTTAAATCTTTCCAAGTAATTCTAGTCATTTTTCAGATGAGAAGCTATTGCCTCGCTTAGCAGAGCGTTGGATCTCTCATAATTGAGAATTAGGATTTAATGTTGTTATTTGGATCAATTTTGTTATTATTTCCTAGTTTTTTTGGATTTATTTTTTAATTCAGATTTTTATTTTTATTTTTATTTTTATTTTTATTTTGGATTTCTAGTTGTTTTCTAGTAGAGGTAGGATTTTTTGACTTATTTATAGGTCTTGTAAACCTTTAGACTTTATTAGTTTTATTTTCATATAAATAAATTATTAATTTAGAGTTCACATCTATAATTATTTTTGCTCATTAAAATTTTAGTATTTTTCGTGTTATGATTGTCTTTATAGTTTTCGCCTGTATTAGTTGATATCAGAGCTCAACGATCTTAGATTTATATTGCTTATTGTGTTATACAATTTCATGGATAATTGTTTGCTTGTTGTGTGCTGCTAAAAAACATGGTAGGAAAGTTCATGGAGCGGGGTGTAGTCAATAAAAGGATAAGAAGGCTTTCTTTTGGGAGAAAAACGTTTAAGAGCTCGTCATGGAAGACATGTAAAGGCAGATCATAGAGCTAAGTTGTAGGTTGAAAGAGTGGGACCTACGAGACTAGAACTAGAATCAGAACCATGAGAGTGATTGTAGATCCTTGTAAGTACTAAAAAACAAAGGAGACAACCTCTTAAATTGGAAGAGATCAAATATGGGTATTTTGGTTTTCATGTCAAAATTCTTGAGTTCACTAGAACTTTACAGACAAAGAAGTTCATAAATTGGTTGAATGAAATTAATAGGATTTTTCAGTGTAAAAAGGTTTCTAAGCAGACATGAGTTAAGTTAATCACAGTCAGACTGAATAGCCAGTCATTTGTCTGGTGGGAACAATTGAAGAAGACGCGAGAAAGACAAGGAAAATAAAAAATCAGTGATTGAGACAAGATGAAAAAAAGAAGATGAAAAGGCACTTCTTTTTTTCGGCTATTTTTAAACCTTATACCTAGTATTTCTCATTCCACATGAACTATCAAGGATAAAGTCTATAGCTTGATAATAAATAGTGGTAGTTACGAGAATGTGATTTTTATAGAGGAGAGGAAATTAACTTCAGCTAGCAACTGAAAGTCATCATTAGCCCTATAAGTTGATGTGGTTAAATAAAAACATTGAGATAATTGTTAAGAAATGTTGTCTTGTTTTCTTTTTCATGAGACTTAAATATTTTCATAGTTTTTTGTGTGATGTGGTGTCTATAGATACGTGGCATATCCTATTAAAAAGGTTATGATAGTTTGATAGAAGTGTGATTCATAATGATAGAAAAAACATGTATACCTTTAGCATTAAAGGAAAACGTATGGTGGTGACACCTATGAAAGAGAAGGTGAAGGTGAAAACTAAGAAGGGGAAGAGCTTATTGTCTTTATCATAGCTTATAAAAGAGATAAGGGGTAAACAAGTAGTGTATGTTGTAGTTCATAGTAGTAAAACTAGGAAGAAGTATATGATATGCTAACAAGTTTGCAGATTTGATGTTAGGAGAGTTACCCTTGGGATGCCTCCTATACAAAATATTCAGCACCAGATTAACTTGGTTTTAGGTTCTAATCTCCCATACAAACTAGCTTATAGACTTTGCCCTAAGAAAGCTAAAGGGTTGCAGAGGCAGGTTGTGAAATTGTTAGAAAAGAAGTATATTCAAGAAAGTATGAATCCATATATAGTCCTAGCTTCCTAGTCTTTAAGAAGAATGGTTCATGGTGTATGTGTATGGATAATCAAGCCATTAACTGGATCACATTAAAGTATAGGTTCCCGATAACACGTTTAGATAACATGAATGCAGTTGTTGAGCAACTGCTAAGAATTAGCAATGAAGATTTTTTTCTGTGTCAAGTTCATCAACGAAGGCCGCTAATATTTGTGCAAGTAGTCTTGTGTACAATTTATCAATTTTTCTTAGAAAACCATATGAACATATTTCTTAATTTCCTAACTGAATAACCCCCTACCTTTGCATCTCAAGTGTACAACAATGTATCGATTTTTCTCTAAAAAAACTCTAAACCTTAGCTAGAAAGAAAAAAGGTTCATCTGTGGTCAAAACTCCTCCGGTATCGGCTCCAACGCCAGAGTCCACTGCCTATAATTCACTAACCGGTAAGTACTGGAACAGCTCGTATCATTTCCTTCCAAGACCTTAACCCCACTCTCTGATCCCTTCTCCTCCCACAAGTCCACTGCCATAGCAGGCAACACCTTAGCACCACTTCTCTTCTTGCTCGACCTTTTCGCACAAGCAGCTATGGTAGACTCAATGATTGCCAACTCCGACGCAGAAATTTTACAGTTTGCCTTACTTAAAGGAACTGACAGGTATACCTTTCCAGGCACAAGCTCATCGTCAGCTCGCATGGCTATTGTACGACTCCTTTGCTTCAGCTCATCTACTGGAGCGATGGCATGGCCAGGTTCTTCAAGCATGAGCTCCGCAGCTTTTACCGGGAGACTTACTTGCCTTAAGTTTCCCTGAGAATTTATAAGTTTTGCAGTCTTAGGTTTTCTTGAGAGGGTAACAACAACACAGGAAGAAGTGTAGTTTCCCATATTATTTCAAGTTTGATCAGCTTCCAAGAACAGCTAGCGCTAGCAATTGTGCTGGTGTTTCTTTCTGGTTAATTTCTTAGGTCATTGGATAGTGGGGGAAGGAGCCTATATATATATACAGAGAGAGAGGAGAAGAGTGAAGAAGGGAGGAGGAGTCAAGTAAAAGAGTGGACGGTCAAAAGAGTGTAAAAGAAGAGTATTATGTGTTGACGGGACTCGGGAGTTGTGGGGAACAGTGAGAAAGAGGCTGCCCAGCTGGGAGTTGGAACAAAAACACGCATTTGTTTTTCTATTTTGGTCATTATTTAGGCGTGAAAATGGTGCTGATTTTTGTCCTTTGTTTTTGTTTCGGCCTTGTGCGAAGAAGCCACGTGGCACCACTAGAATTATTACCAAAGACAAGAAAGAAAAGTCCTCCTTGCAATTACCACATAAATTATTGAAAAATTATATTCAAACTAGAACGTTAACTATAAATAATGACTTTTCATTGCACCCTAAACGACGCCGCTGGTTAGCTTTAATTTTATTTTATTTTAAAAAAATGATATTTAAGGTATTGCGAATATATTTTTAAAAAATATATAAAACACACTACGGCTTGATTTATAGCCCTGAGTGGTTAAATAAGCTATTTTTTTAATTAGATAAAAAAAAAACAAAGGACTAGAAATTGAAATTGAAAAAGTAATAAATGAATTCAAACTTCTTTGAATTTCAAGTGTTTGAGAACAAGTTAACCCATAATTTAGGTTATAATAACAGAAATATCATATATGAAAAATCTATAAAGCCAAATTTCTAACAAATCAAATGCTAAAAAAAAAAAGCAACTACAAAAAAGAATTCAAAATTAAAAGAAATTAAAAGAATGAAAATTAAAATCAAAATAAAAAATAAATTAAAGGGCAACCACAAATTCTTTTTATTGGAGGGTGAAATTGAAAAGAAAAAAAAACTTTAATAAAAGAATAATAAAATCAAAAGAATAAAAATCAAATTAGAAAAGAATAATATATCATAAATTGGAGGATGAAATTGAAAAATAATAAAAATTTTACAAAAAAACTTCTAAAAAAAATTAGAAATAAAAAAGAATAAGCTCTACTAATGATAAATCGTTCAACCACCGCTAACACATGTCGTATTAACAGGAAGGTAATATAGTGGTGTTTCCAACAACACGAAGAAAAAGCATTTTTGGTCACCAGAAGGCACTACACGCACTACCTAGAGTGCGCAAGCACCTTCCTTGCACGCGTCAGATGCTTTTTCCATTTCAATAAGAATTCACATTTAATAAAAGATTAAACTGTTTCTTAAGAATTTGTTAATAACAAAAAAAAAACATAATAAAAAGACCTAAAGGCCCCTGAATATATGGTTTATTTTTTTATTTCAAGGGTAAATTTGTTATTTCACTATATTTAAAAAAATAAAAAGATAAAAATACTCTTCTTTGTTGATTTTAAATTTTGTAATTTAGAAAATAATTAGATGATTTTACTATACTTATAAAACTAAAAAGACATATATACCATCTATCAAACCTTTAAGAACTAATGTGTCATGCAAAAAAATATACCCTCATTTGATTTTTGTATAGATAGGGAAAAAAACAATCACTATTATAGTGAATACAATGAATAGTGAATTTTTTGTGTGTACGGTGAAAATGCCTATAATTTTAGTGTTTTTATTTACTAGATAGTTGTCTATGCTTTACTATGAGTCAAGTTAAAATCTTTTTAATTGAAATGTACGCAAACTAGTCTAAACATTTATGTTAATAAAAAAAATAAAAAATAAAAAAAATACAAGTATTATTGCAGTGTTTTCTAGCATAAATTTTTTAAAATATATTTTTAAAACATAAAAATAAGAGGAGTGAAATGGCATAGCTATTTCTTTATTGATAGATGTAGTTGTTGGTGCTATCCAATGCTTCAAGACCCTGGCTCAGTCAACTCTGCCAGGTTGGCTGACAACATTTTCAATCCAAGAAACTTACAACATGACGTGGCAGCATATGAGATTGGAGAAAATTTCCACATGGGAAGAGGTGCACTTCACGCTTTGACATGTAAAACAAAGGTGAGTGGGTCTGATGAGGTGCGTTAAGATTCGGTGTAATGGCATCTTCCATCCCTCAACAATTTCAGTTTTGGCACATTGGGCCTATTTATTCTAAGAAACGCAATCAGGTCCTTGTAATATCATCGACCTTGTATAAATCTGATATGTTTAATCCTGGATCCACATAGATAACTATTCAGGCAGAGGCTTCTCAGAATTGTGACATGTGGCTCACTAAATCAAGTTTTAATGAAGAAATTTATAGAAATTTGATAATTATATTTATGGAAATAAAAATAATATATAGAAACTGGAAAGATTTTGGAGAGGATATGGCCCCAGCACACGTTTTATTTACGCCCCTGAAATCTCTGCATAAAATGTAGATTAATAAATAACAATCATTTCTTATTGAATTACTCACCTAAAATTCAAACCCTTAATTTGATTAATCTCGTAGAGCCTGTGTATATTCGTCTACAATTTTGTAATTATTTGTACTGTTTTTTTATTATTATTAACAACCGCTCTTTTTTTATTATTTATTTTATTTCCCATGCTTATTAGCGTACGACAGATGCCAAACTTTTCAATATTCTAAGTCTAATTGGTGATATATTGCAAATAATAAAACGTTCTTAATGACATATACGGCTCCAAGATAACAATCATATATTTTTTTAATAGACACTTAATATATACAAAATGATTTACAAGCTTCTTAAGCCATGGACACCTTCGAAATGCACAATAAAGGTACAAAAAAAGGAGCATTCACACCCATACTTTCTATATTTTAGCTAAATTTTAGTTAAAATAACTAAAATGCTATTTTAACTAACTGTTTAAAAATATTATCATATATGCTAATAGAGAGTCATGGATATTTTATTATTATTTTTAATTGATTAATGATACTTATTTTTCAAATTCAATCTATTAGAATATTCATAATATATTACTCAGTAAGACCATTTATATGATAGCTAGTACTGCAACTTTAAAAATCTTTATACAATTTTATCCATGTTTTCAAATAAATTAATTACATCAAATCTCTTCTAAAAAAACATGTTTAGAATTATCACCATTAAACAGTCACTAGTTCACTACTAAAAAATAGAATTTCTAGCAACTATCTAATCCATTTTAAATAAAATAAAAATCCATTGCTGAAAAAATTTAACAACATATGAGAATATCAAAATATTGATTTGTTATTGCTGATTTATCAACAATAAATTTTGATTGAGTAAAGGCTTAGCTCACAAGCCCTAACGAAATGAACCAGGCAAGTTGGATGGCCAACCAGATCTAACAACACTTGGTTTTTTTCTTTTATTTTTTTTAAAAATTAATGCTTTTCTAACATGTTTTTTTTATTTTTTTTATTTATATTTAAAATAGCATCTCTTGACTCTTTGATTTTGTTTATAAAACCTCTTTTAAATAATATTTATCTTTTAGTTATTTTATATGTATTTAATTTTTTAAGAGATTATTCTAATTTATCTATAATTTATATATATATATATAATTTTTTTATAGAAAAAAATATTTTCATGAAATAACGCTGGCCAAATAGCTAATATTTTAAAAATAATCATTCCATCTTAAGATTTAAATTTATTTAAGTCTAATCAGTACAACTCGTGAGTTCTTAGAGGTTGTTTGGGAGTGCTTTTCAAAAGTGCTTCCGAAAAAATTTGATTTTTTTTTTTTGCTTTAAAGTAATATGTTTTTGATGTTTTCAAATCATTTTGATGTGCTGATCTCAAAAATGATTTTTAAAAAATAAAAAAATATTATTGGCACACTTTTCTAAGTGAAAAGCACTTTGAAAAGCAACTGCAACCATACTCCCAAACACCCTCTTAAATAGACAAGGTTAACACGTGTTGTAAAATTCAAGATGAAACATTCAAATAAAATCATAAACATGATTATGGGTTCGCCCCTACCTGTGGCAGTTTTTTACCTGCAAAGGGCAGAACGGACAAATTAGAGAGTTTTTAAGCCATCGAAGCCTTCCCTCACGCGCTTAAAGTTCACCTCACACCTTCCAAGACTAGTTGGGCGGATGTTGTCACTATTTCATTGACAACTCGTTGTCAACCAATCACTACTGACGTGTTTACGATATGAGGAAGCCAAATTAAGAAGTTTATAGGAAAGGAAAGGACAAGATTGAAATCTTCGTCAGGTGATCAGGTCTGTGTTCTAACAGTACTCAACTGGGGATCATTGAAAAGCTGCAATGAATTGAATGCAGTTGTTGAGCAACTGCTAAGAATTAGCAATGATGATTTTTTTTCTGTGTCAAGTTCATCAACGAAGGCCGCTAATATTTGTGCAAGTAGTCTTGTGTACAATTTATCAATTTTTCTTAGAAAACCATATGAACATATTTCTTAATTTCCTAACTGAATAACCCCCTACCTTTGCATCTCAAGTGTACAACAATGTATCGATTTTTCTCTAAAAAAACTCTAAACCTTAGCTAGAAAGAAAAAAGGTTCATCTGTGGTCAAAACTCCTCCGGTATCGGCTCCAACGCCAGAGTCCACTGCCTATAATTCACTAACCGGTAAGTACTGGAACAGCTCGTATCATTTCCTTCCAAGACCTTAACCCCACTCTCTGATCCCTTCTCCTCCCACAAGTCCACTGTCATAGCAGGCAACACCTTAGCACCACTTCTCTTCTTGCTCGACCTTTTCGCACAAGCAGCTATGGTAGACTCAATGATTGCCAACTCCGACGCAGAAATTTTACAGTTTGCCTTACTTAAAGGAACTGACAGGTATACCTTTCCAGGCACAAGCTCATCGTCAGCTCGCATGGCTATTGTACGACTCCTTTGCTTCAGCTCATCTACTGGAGCGATGGCATGGCCAGGTTCTTCAAGCATGAGCTCCGCAGCTTTTACCGGGAGACTTACTTGCCTTAAGTTTCCCTGAGAATTTATAAGTTTTGCAGTCTTAGGTTTTCTTGAGAGGGTAACAACAACACAGGAAGAAGTGTAGTTTCCCATATTATTTCAAGTTTGATCAGCTTCCAAGAACAGCTAGCGCTAGCAATTGTGCTGGTGTTTCTTTCTGGTTAATTTCTTAGGTCATTGGATAGTGGGGGAAGGAGCCTATATATATATATACAGAGAGAGAGGAGAAGAGTGAAGAAGGGAGGAGGAGTCAAGTAAAAGAGTGGACGGTCAAAAGAGTGTAAAAGAAGAGTATTATGTGTTGACGGGACTCGGGAGTTGTGGGGAACAGAGAGAAAGAGGCTGCCCAGCTGGGAGTTGGAACAAAAACACGCATTTGTTTTTCTATTTTGGTCATTATTTAGGCGTGAAAATGGTGCTGATTTTTGTCCTTTGTTTTTGTTTCGGCCTTGTGCGAAGAAGCCACGTGGCACCACTAGAATTATTACCAAAGACAAGAAAGAAAAGTCCTCCTTGCAATTACCACATAAATTATTGAAAAATTAGCTTGAAACTTGAACGTTAACTATAAATACTGATATTGCATTGCACACTAATCTACGCCGCTGGTTAGCTTTAACTTTTTTTTTTTAAATGATATTTAAGGTATTGCAAATTAAAAAAAAAAAAAAAACATTACGGCTCGAGTTATAGCCCCTAGTGGTTAAATAAGCTGTTTTATTTTTAATTAAGCAAAGGACTACTAAATGGATTCAAGCTTCTTCGAATTTCAAGTGTTTGAGAATTGGTTCATCAATTAAAAAGTTGAAATTGTCTTCGTGTGATTTTGGTCCATTTGAAATTAGATTTTATGGGGTTATGTCCATTAAGTAATGGTTTTTTTTTAAAAAAATGTTTAATCCATAATTCAGATTATTAGACCAGAAATATCATAAATAAAAAAACTATGAAGTCGAATTCCTAACAAGTTAAAATGTTAAAGAATAAAATCAGAAAAAAAAAACAACTACAAAATAAGATTTAAAATTAAAAAAATGAGGATACAAATCGAAATAAAAAAATAAATTAGAGGGCAACCACAAATTCTTTTTATTGGAGGGTAAAATTGAAAAAAAATAACTTTAATAAAAGGACAATAAAATCAAAAGAATAAAAACCAAATCAGAAAAGAATAATATATCATAGATTAGAGGATGAAATTGAAAACTAATAAAACTTTTACAAAAAACCTAACAAAAAAATTAGAAATAAAAAAGAATAAGCTCCATTAATAATAAATCATCCATCCACCACTTACACATGTTATATTAATAGAAAAAGAATACAGTGTCACTTTCAACAACATAAAAAAAAAATATTTTTGATCACTAGAAGGCAGGCACTATACGCATTACCTAAAGGGCAAAGAAAAAAGGGTATGAACATTAGTCTAAAGTTCAAATTTAGTTTCTAATTTTAAATTAATAAAATTTCATCTAATCTCAACACATTAATGAGCGAGTAATTTTTCCTCGACACCAGGTCATCCCCTATCCTAAGTAGTAAAAAAATATTACCAAGTCTAATTCCAAGTAAATGCAACATCAAATAAATAAATTGAAAAAAATAAAAAACAAAAAAAAAACTAAATTACCAAGAAATTTGTTTTTTTAATACATTATGAAACACTATTACAACCCATGGTTTCTCTCTCTGTCTCTATCTATCTCTCTCTCTCTCTCTCTATATATATATATATATATATATATATATATATTCCCCCACTAGCTTTAGGTTTTTTTTTTTGTGTGTGATTGCAATTTAACATTTTAATTTTTTTTCTAAAAAAAAACATGTTTCATCGTAGAAAAATCAAGTGATGAGATTATTTTGCAACATCTATTTTGAACAGTATCTCTGCGATAAAGTGCCGGCGAATTTGCTAGTACAAAACACGTAGTACATGACGTAATGAGTCTCCCGCGTAGAAACTGTGTGCACCTAGGAATGAATTGGTTTTTTTTTTTTTAACAACCATTTAATTAATTTTTTAATCCTTGCAGTATCTATTCTAATAATCTTACAAAACATCTAGCAAATATACACACGTACAAAAGTTCTTCAGCTTTAGCTTTTCGTTAGCATATTCCCTTAATTAATTAAGTCTGTACACCTTTCCGAATGCTTCTATTATTATTATTATTATTATTATTATTATTATTATTATTTCATTTTAAAAAATACGAGAACAATTTCTTTTTTAATTTTTTTAATTGAAAGAATATTTCAGCCCTGAAAAATCTATTTTATTGAGTAAAATGTTTTTTTCTCTTTGAAACGATTAGGACGAGGACAGATAGAAAAGAGAGACATGAGGAGCACAGCGGCAGCCAGAAAACACCTCCACCAGCAAGAAGAAAGAAAGAAAGCGAAACAGAATAAAATCTGATGGGCTTGAAAATCGCAGGATACAGTGTTTGTGCTGTAACAAGTGAATCTGTGCTTGGACTTGTTGTCTCACTCTCATCTACTTTTCTTTTTCGTCTTTTCAGCCCCTCGTCCCATTTCTAAAGGACGCATTTCAGTACGAAAGGAAAAAGGAAAAAAACCTTTATTACAGTCCATATCCAAGGGGCGAAGGGAGGTTGCGGTTGTCGGGATGGGGTTGTGGTTGCTTTTTAAAATATTTTTTATATTAAAATATATTAAAATAATATTTTTTTTATTTTTTAAAAATTATTTTTAAAATCAGCACATCAAAATGATCCAAAATATATAAAAATAATTTAATTTTAATAAAAAAAAATTTTAATTTTTTAAAAACACGGTTTATATAATCATCTCGAAAATTGAACCCCGCGCAGTGTACAGCAAGGAGAATTTTGGAATATAAAACACACACAAAAAGAAAATAATAATAAAAATTTTTTTTTATCAAATTAGGAATTCTAGATATGACCCAACTTCTGGGATGATGGGAATATCAGAAATCTTTCCTTCACTCTATTATACCGTTCCCATCTGAGAAAGGTGGGCACTGTGCATTATGCAGTCCATTTTATAAGCACAGCAGTTTCTTTACATAATAATATCTTCTGCTTCTGCTTTTTATCTTTTAAATTTATTATTTATAATAGAGTAAATAACATTTAATGTTTTTTTTATTAACACTTGTGTTTATGGCAAATCTTATTTATTCGTGCTCGTTGATTCAATGATGAGACAGATTATAATAAATGATTGAATACCTGTGTTTAAATTTAAATTTATATTATTACTGTAAACTTTTAGAAGCAATTTCTTAGAAATACAACTGTTTATGTGAGTTCAAGCATATTCTAAAACAAGTCATGCCGGGTCAAAGATGAAATACCAATGTTTAAATTTAAAAAGTAAGTTTTACCTCAAATTCCGCTAACATGAAAGCAAATATCTAAAAAAAAAAAAAATTCAAATGCACGTGATGATGTTTCAAAATTTAGGATACTTAGGAATATTTTTTTTTATGGTTGGATATTGGGTTTAATTAAGTGTTCATGTAATTAGATTTATTTTTTTTTATAGCAAATGAATGTGATAGTTTAATGTAAGAATCTTAACACCTGTAAAATAGTTATATTTTAATGGATTCGAGGATCCTTTTATGATTAAGTTAATATCTTAAAACGAAAAAATTTAATAAATATGCAAAAAAACATTAAATTCTAATAACAAAATTGTTTATTCTTGTTTGATATAAAATGAATGTTTTCTAAGAAAATAATGTGTGATAAATACCTCATGAACCTTGTCTTTTTTGCTTGAATGAGAGGGGCAAAGAGTCATATCATCCTTGTAGTATTAATAAAGAATAAATATCACTTACACATGCATTAATAAGAAAGAATATATCTTACACAAACATTATTGATAGACAAAAATCCCAGGGGACTAGACATTGGTCCAGGACATAAAGCATTAGGTATGTGCCTGGCCCCTAGGATTAGGTTGCATGCCTGAGCCCATGGGCACTAGGCACCTAGGCTCAGGCCTCACACACCTGAGGCCACAAGCACTATGCGTGATGCTTGAGCCTATGGGCATCAGGGCATGCGCCTCGTGCCCAAGCCCAAACCCCAACTCTAGGCCCGAAAAATTTTTAAAGACCCTTTACAGTCTGAGCCATCATTAAAATGAGTTTTGGGTTGGCCTAGAAATTGTTTAGAAAAATAATGATAAATTATAGTTCATTAGTAACCTTCTAAGTCTTTGTGATATTCTTACTGTAAATACTTTAAAAGATATACTTGTTTTTTTAACAGGGTTCTCAAATTTTCTCTATATAAGAAAAGGAGAGGAGATCTTGAGGCACATCGCTAAAGTATCCGAACGTAAAGTATTACACCACGATTGAAAAAATTCTTATTTTAGATGAAAAATATACATGGAAAAACATTTTATGGTGGTGTTAGCTTCGACTCTAAGGATCTGTAAAAGGTGGTGACATGTATTGCCAATCTGGAGGAGGAAGAGGGATGCCTCCCATTATATAAGGACCTCTCTTTATTTCATATTTGAAGTTTCACTCTCTAAAACTTCTCTCCAAGTTATTTTGTCAAGTTGTTCTAATGTGTGAAATGTGTTCTTATTGAAGAGTAATCACGTAGAGTGTTTGGTCTTTGCGTGGAGCGGTGGTAACTTAGTGTGGAATGAAGTGTAACAAGACTTATCTTGAGGTAACCTAATCATATTTAAAATTTTATATAGTAATGGATCCAAGGAGAGGAAAATATGTAGCATCTAGTACCGAATTTACATTTAGACCAGTGCCACTAGAAACTAGGGGTTCTAATAAGGGTTTATATTGGTTAGGATTGAGCCAAGGACTAGGTGGTTGGCACTCATCCACTGGAGAACCATAAATTACTTAGGGCTCTTAAAAATATAGAGGAAAATACATTGACCATATAGCAACTAGTTATGGCTAACAATCGACAAGAATAGAGGTATCTGACCATAATCCCTCGTAAGTTAGTGATGCAGGACAACTTGCTGAAGGAGTCCTAAATGAACTGGATCCCTAAAAGCATAACAAATAATAGTTCTGCAAGGATGATATCACTGCCAGGAAACAATTACCGGTCACTCTTTTCTTATTTAACGCAGACTCTTATTTAGGGTCCTTGTTGTTTTGCTAATATTACTGCTTAAGTTTAAGACTTGATTTACATCTTTAGTGGGGATTTTACTAGTTCCTTTATTTTGCTATTTATTTTTGTATGTAATAGTTTGATTACGCTTAGGGTTGGCAGCTTATAAATAAAAGCAGCCCCCACTCATTGGAGGTACTTTAATTTTGAATAAGAATTTCTTTCAGAAACGTTATTCCGTGGCTCGTGGATTCGGGTGTTGTATTTTACTCATGGATTCGAGTAAGTTCTAGAAAAAAGATGGTGACTTTTTTTTCATTATTTGCTTTTCGCTACGTCAATTGGTATCAGAGCTAGTTTAATCTTTGTTTAGATGGCAAACACACTGAATGATCAAGAAGCCCTTGATGGTGGAAATCGTGAAGACGACATGATCACACAAGCGGAATTCAGAACTTTCCAGTGTGAAACCTAGCAAGCGTTGCAAGCAATCCATGAGACCCTTGCTAGATTAACGATATGAAATAATTAGCGGTGTAAAGATGAAGGGGGTCGTGAGAATTACAGGGAAGGATTAACCCTGTTGGTGAACGCCATTCAATTCCATGCAGGCAACTAGCCTACGAGGAAGAATGATGAAGAATATGTTGAACGCATATTTAGGCATAATCGACAGGGCCATCACAATGCGGGAGAGCGAGAACCTCAGACATTTCGGATGAAGATGGATTTGCCCAGTTTTAATGGTCAACTTTAAATTGAGGGGTTTCTCGATTAGTTAGCAGTAGTGGAGAGGTTCTTCGATTACATAGAAATCCCTAAGGATAAAAAAGTGAAGCTAGTCGCCTACAAATTAATGGGAGGAGCCTCTGCTTGGTAGGAGCAGCTGCAACTCACACGGATGCGATAGAGAAAAGGGATGGTACAAACATGGTCAAAGATGAGACGACTTCTGCAATCCAGGTATTTGCTACCAGATTATGAGCAAGTACTGTTTCAACAGTACCAGGATTGCAGACAGGGAAGTAGGCCGGTTTAAGAGTATGTTGAGGAATTCCACAAATTATCTTTTCGTAATAACCTGTTGGAAACAGAAGTGCAACAAGTCGCTAGGTTTGTTGGGTGATTGCGTTTGAATATACAAGATCAGCTTTTAATGGATACCATCTATTCCTTAACCGAAGTAATTAATTTGGTTACAAAGGCAAAGCGCAATAAGACAGGTCAAAGACGGTAGTCATGACGAAGAACTCCTTTGATACTACACATACTACAACAAATAGAAGGAAGTTCCCAATGAACCCACGACCACCGACCAGTTCTACTAAAGTCCCAAGTGGTAGCAGGATGTCGATGACGACTGCAGGAGCGGTGCCTCCAGAAGCACCAAGGAATCCCTATGCTAAAGGGCGGATGCCAGTGGGAACGTCTTATAAGTTGAGCGACAAAAAGTATGGTCCCTACCAGATTCTGCAGAAGATTAATGATAATGCATATGTAGTGGAACTCCCTGCAGATATAGCCATATCTCCCACTTTCAATGTTGATGACCTATTTGAATATTATCCACCCGACAAATCTTCCTCTCATCTGCCCAACTCGAGGGCGAGTTCTTTTCAAGCTGGGGAGACTGATGCAAGACAGCTTGCTAAAGGAGTCCTAAACGGACTAGACCCCCAAAAGCATAGCAAATAATAGTTCTGCAAGGATGATATCACTGCCAGGAAACAATTGCCAACCACTTTTTCCTTATTTAACGCAGACTCTTATTTGAGGTCCTTGTTGTTTTTGTAATATTACTACTTAAGTTTAAGACTTGATTTACATTTTTAGTGGGGATTTTCCTAGTTCTTTTATTTTGCTATTTATTTTCGTAAGTAATAGTTTGATTAAGCTTAGGGTTGGCAGCTTATAAATACAAACAACCCTCACTCATTACAGGTACTTTTAATTTTGAATAAGAACTTCTTTTAGAAATGTTATTATGTGGTTCGTGGATTCGGGTGTTGTATTTTACTCGTGGATTCGAGTAAGTTCTAGAAAAAAAATAGTGACTTTTTTATTGTTATTAGCTTTTCGCTACGTAAGTTAAAGAGGATTAGCAAACAAACTTGGGGTTTTTCCTAAAGCTTGCATGAGATCATAGTACCCTACTGCATGTTTGAGCTAGGATATTCCTTTCTTTTGCAATGATTTACGAGAGAAGTGTTCTTTCTTTATAATGTTTGTGCTAGCCAGCTACATAGTAATATATAGTAATATATGGGTTTTGCTAAAGGTTTTTTCAGGAGTATTTAACTTTCATGGGGTTGGAGATAACTTATAAAATATTTATGTATTTTTTTTATTAACAATTCACATTTTATTTTATTAGATGTGAATTAATATGATTTGTGTTCAAATTTCAGTAAAATATGAAATTAATTTTCTGGAAGAACAAAATTCATGTACAAGTTCAACCTTTAATATATTAGATACAAAACAATATGATTTATATATACTACAGTATTTATCCACAAAAAAAAGAAGAAGATTTAGTGATATCTTTGATTTCATGCTCTCCTGTCTTGTGTTTTATTTCGAAATCCAAATTATATTCAATTTATCATGAAATTTCAAGAATAACATTATTTATAGCAAAATAATATTATTCCCACAACACTGTCTGATTTTCATTTTAGTAATGTAAGCTTCTAGTACAGCCTTTTTTTTTTCAATTTCAATTATACCCACTAAGAATAAAGTTTTTATTTATTTATTTTTAATGTTGTAAAAAAAATAATAGAAGTACTGGGCTGCACTTGAATCTGTCCTTCCTCACATAGTCCTTCACCATATGAGATGGTCTGAGTTTGCGGTAAGACAACGACATCCTTAATGACAAAACTACCCCCGTCAACACTCCCTTCTTACTCCTTGTCCTTCTCGTCCTCCCCCGTACAGGTCTATCAATACTCTACCGGAAAGACAGTAATGCCCCCACACTCTTCACTTGGACTTTCTTCCTCTCAAAAGAATCTATCAGATTTGTATGAATAGTGAAGATAAAAAATTAAGAAAAAATTTATTAAGCTGCAGAAAAGCTCTACATAGACCCAACCTTTTT
The DNA here is from genome assembly GCA_019202695.1 of Populus x sibirica. Lineage (NCBI taxonomy): Eukaryota > Viridiplantae > Streptophyta > Magnoliopsida > Malpighiales > Salicaceae > Populus > Populus x sibirica. The sequence goes on from JAGMVL010002113.1 coordinate 410,468, forward strand.
TATACGAAAATTTTTCATGCTCATAACTCCAATCTATGTCTACATAAGTATGAAACAAGGTTTTTTATGAAAAAAAAATCAAATAAATAATACTAGCTTTTTACAATATAAAATATTTTTTTATTTTCTAAATTTATCTGAGTACTCAAATTTTGTGCTATATAAATATGATCTTAATTATATTTAATTTTTTTTATTTAACAATATAAAAGTTATATAAAAAAATATAAATAAAAATGACAGAACTTTTCACTTATTAAGACAAAAAAAGTTATTCAATATAAAATTATTGAAAATATCAATGTTGTTGGCCTTTGTAATTATGTATTTGATTGAAAAGTTTATTTATTTATAATATTCATCTATTTTTTTATTTTATAATCTATAATATAAACAAATACTTTTTTTTTATAAGATTTCTATTCCAATATTTTTTTAGCAAAATATAAGTTTTGATTTGAGGTTAAGGACATTTAATTTCTAGTCTCTCTTATTTTATTTAATTATTTTACATGAATATATTTGATTTATATTATTTGGGAATAGGGATTTTATTAAAATCACAATAAATAATTTTATATAACAAGATTTGATTTAAATGGAAATTGTTAGTCTATTCAAACAATTTACAAGGTGAATTTGGTCCTTTCGAAGTAGAGCAGACAGAATAAAAAAACCTTTTTAAGAAAGACCCGCGAGGCTAATACCGTAATATGAACAACCTTCCTCCTCAATCAGTCGACAGTCGACGACCCTCCTACTCTTCAACTACTAAACAACAAACCACCACCATTTTTATTTCTGTTAACGGTTAATGCTTAGCCTCAAAAACCTCCCCTACCTTGTATAAAAACGTCACCATTTCTCCTCTCCCTTCAAAATCCCAAAGCAAGCCAAACCCAAAGATCACAGCTTTTTAAGCTTCAAAATCTCTTACCATGAAGATACAAAAAACCTCACAAACGAACGCCAACAACTTCTTCGATCTCTTGTCTGAAGAGATTATTTTTACCATCTTAGACTTCACTAACACAAACCCTTTTGACAGAAAGTCTTTTTCTTTAGTTTGCAAGTCATTTTACATTACAGAATCAAAACACCGGAAAAATCTTAAACCTTTAAGACAAGAACACCTTCCAAGAATTCTTAACAGATACCCAAATGTTAACCATCTTGATCTTTCTTTGTGTCTACGACTAAATAACAGTTCTTTGACAGTTATATCAAATATTTGCAAAGATTCATTGAATTCTATTGATCTTTCTAGGTCAAGGTCCTTTTCTTATAATGGGTTGATGAGTTTGGCTTTCAATTGTAAGAATTTGGTGAGTATTGACTTGTCTAATGCGACTGAGTTGAGAGATGCGGCGGCGGCTGCGGTGGCGGAGGCTAAGAATTTGGAGAGGTTGTGGTTGGTGAGGTGCAAGTTGATTACTGATACCGGAATTGGATGTATTGCTGTTGGTTGCAAGAAGTTGAGGTTGATTAGCTTGAAATGGTGCATAGGTGTTAGTGATTTAGGGGTTGGTTTAATTGCTGTTAAGTGTAAAGAGATTAGAAGTTTGGATCTCTCTTACTTGCCGGTAAGTTAATTACTTTTGGTTTGATGTTAATTTGTTTCCTTGTGTTTTTGTTTCATTTTTATTTAAATGTTTTATATGGGAACGGATTTACTTTGTTGCTGTATTAAGCCTTGAATTAAGGTAGTATAGGTTAATTTGTTTGTTGGGCCCATCAAGCTGGAATTTTTCGCGTTTTTCCTTCGTATTTATTTTATAACTTTTGTTGTGTTTTAAGAAGTTGATCGGTTTGAATAAGCTCTGGAAATATTCTTCCTACATGTATATGTTTCCATTTAAGAAATCCTGGCTTCTAATTTTTGTAATTAGCCGAGATGAAAGTTTGCGAAGCGTTATCTAATTGAAAGTTTTCGATGAACTTATATACTCGCATCATTGTTTTCCTGCTGTGCAGATTACAAATAAATGTTTACCATCCATTTTGAAACTACAATATCTTGAATATATAGCTCTAGAAGGATGCTTTGGTATTGATGACGATAGCCTTGCTGCCCTCAAACACGGCTGCAAGTCGCTGAAGGTATATTGATTTGCGAATCATCAAATTTTATGCTCGCAGATGACAAATAAAATATAATGTCTGTAAATGAAATATTGGCATTGCATATTTTGTTTCCGGCTAACATCATTAAGCATGTTCTGTTGAACTAAGTTTAGAACATGTTCTGTTTAATCTGCACAACTATAGCATGCTGTTTATGCTCGGCATAAGCAGACAAGTTTGTGGGTAACTGTAAAATATACACTATTTTTGCACTTGACTGAATGAAAGTCCACTTCAATTGCACACCGAAGTAATCTGTCTGACAAATTAATTTAAATCTTCCTTTCACAGGCACTCGACATGTCAAGTTGTCAGAACATCAGTCATGTTGGCTTATCTTCCTTAACAAGTGGTGCTGAAGGTCAACAGCAACTTACCTTAGGATATGGCTCTCCTGTAATTTTTTGCACTTTGTTCTTTATGTAATATTTGAACAGTTTTTCTCTGATCCCCGCGCTCACAAATGTCTTATTGTTTCAGGTCACTCTAGCTCTGGCTAATAGTTTGAGAAGTCTTTCCATATTGCAATCTGTCAAGCTAGATGGTTGTCCTGTTACCTCTGCTGGATTGAAAGCTATTGGAAATTGGTGCATATCACTAAGTGAGCTGAGCTTGAGTAAATGTTTAGGAGTGACGGATGAAGGTCTCTCTTCTCTTGTAACAAAGCACAAAGACTTGAAGAAGCTAGATATAACATGTTGTAGGAAGATAACTGATGTTTCTATTGCCTACATCACAAGTTCATGCACCAATCTCACTTCCCTCAGAATGGAGTCATGTACCTTAGTTCCTAGTGAAGCATTCGTCTTTATTGGACAGCAATGTCAGTTTCTTGAAGAGCTTGACTTAACAGATAATGAGATTGATGACAAAGGTTTTTCCTTTGCACTCACACTTTGTATGTAAGAAGTACTTGTATAATAAACTAGCATACTAATGCTCATTTTATTTGCAGGTCTGAAGTCAATTTCCAAATGTTCTAAACTCTCGAGCTTAAAGATAGGAATTTGCCTAAACATAAGTGACAAGGGACTCTCACATATAGGCATGAAGTGCTCAAAACTTGCCGATCTTGATTTGTACAGGTATTTAGTTGCAATCCTTGAATTTTTTCCCTCATTCTCATTCTCTCAGGCAGATCAGCCTATGTTTTGTTACTATTTGCCTGGTTCTAGTCAATGGAATGCAAGTAATTGAAATATGAGCAATCAGTGATTTACGATGAACTGATTGTAGTTGCTTTATTCAGGTCTGCTGGAATAACAGATTTGGGCATTCTCGCAATCTGTCAAGGTTGCTCTGGTCTTGAGATGATAAATATGTCATATTGTATGGACATTACTGATAGTTCCTTATTAGCACTATCAAAATGCTCAAGGTTAAACACATTTGAAAGTCGAGGGTGCCCTCTTATCACATCTTCAGGTCTTGCAGCCATTGCTGTGGGGTGTAAGCAGCTCAATAAGCTAGACATAAAGAAGTGTCACAACATTGGTGATGCTGCGATGCTTCAGCTTGCTCGCTTTTCTCAGAACCTCAGACAGGTATTTTCCCTTTGGCTGTTTGGCCTCCATTGTGTCACTTGTTTGCCAAAACAACACCTTGAGAACAAGTACTGATATAGGTGTTTACGGTCTATTCTTCTCTTTGCAGATTACTTTATCGTATAGCTCAGTTACAGATGTGGGGCTAGTGGCCCTTGCCAGCATCAGCTGTCTGCAAAGCATGACAGTCCTGCACTTGAAGGGCTTGACTCCAAGTGGATTGTCAGCTGCCTTGTTGGCATGCGGAGGATTAACAAAAGTGAAGCTCCATGTATCTTTTAAATCGTTGCTTCCACAGCCTCTTTTTGAACATTTGGAAGCACGGTGTTGTGTGTTTGAGTGGAGAGATAAAGAGTTTCAGGTATCTCCTTAATTCATGATGAGTTGGCTCAATATGTCCATAGACTATCTGATTAGGCTAATCTAAAGATATTATCTGTCACGATCACAAAATTATCAATATGCACCTCAATGGTGTTCTTAGTAGTACTTCGGCGCACACATGCGTGTGTTCTGTCTAGAGGCACCAAGATAATATTTGTGCACATGCATGCTTTCTTCTCAAGCACCAAGAGAAATAATGAATTAGTAGCTGGAGACCAAAATTTACTCTTTAGATTTTAGATTCCCAGAACTGTAAAATCTTGATATTCATGTGTTTCCATCAACCACTGTTTTTAAAGTCAGTGGGTTTAAGTTCAAAGCATATATAGATTCAACAACCCCCCCCCCCCCCCTCTCGGTGAATAAAGCAAAGAATATGTAGATAATTGTCATTCACCGAACACATTTAGTGATTTTGAACTCTTGAAGATTAATGTTCTGGTTGTTATGATTGACAGGCTGAATTAGATCCAAAGTGCTACAAGTTACAGTGGGAAGACGTAGCTCAATAGAGACAGAAAGCTGTGGTCATCGGGGAGGACAAGTTCTCTTGCCAGCAAATGGTAGATTCCAAGCTGAGAAGAAGACGAAGATCGTCCTTGATGTTGTATAGCCGGTGTGAATTCCGGGGATGTTCAAGGTTTGACGCAGCTAGTGATCATGTTTAAGCCTTTCTTTCCTAATTGTATTATACATTAGGAAGGCCTGATGGTCTGGACAGCTTGGGAGCAAGCGGTGACTTGTACACACACAAGCATGGAACCAAACAAAATAAATTGCTTTACTTGTATTTTCTATTAAGCTCGCATGACAAGTTCAAGAACAATATCATAATAATATTATTTTAACGAATGATATTCATTATGAATGTGAGACAGCGATTCTCATGTGTCCATGACTCTGTATAAAAGCTTTTTAAAATCTTTTGATTATATATTATACCTTTAATATAATAATAATATTATTATAATATATTACGAATACCAATAATAAGTTATAAATTCTACTCCGCCACGATAATATTTCAAAAAATAAAAGATTAAGAAGTTTATTTTTAACTTTTTTGGACAAACACTTGTAATATCAAAATTCAAGATTTATTAAAAATTATTTTTAAAACTTTAGATAAATTACAATAACTTTTAAGATATTCTGAAATTACAGTGAATATCCAGAAGTTTGAATATATTATAAAAATCTCATAATGTATCCAAAATGCCCTTAATGTTAAGGGGAATGATTCAGAAATATTAGGGGTATTTTGGATAGGTTTTTTTTTTTGTAATATTCACTTAAATTTGAGGGATGGTTATGTAATATGTTCAAACTTATGGGTGGTCATTGTAAATTAATGATACCTTAAGGGATTTTTTTTAATTTATCTTATATTTTTTCTTCATGCATGTATTGTTAACTTAAAATTCATGTCAAATAGAATTGAATAAAAATTAAAATAAAAAACAATTCATAATATAATGTTAAGTGAGGGTTTTTTTAGTAATTATTAATTTGAAGAGTTAATTATAATTTAATTTTAAAATATAATTCAATTTATATCCAATCCCTAATATTTACTTAGCTCAAAATAAAAATTAGTTTATATGGTTAAAGAATTATACAAATTAATTTAATTATAATTATAAAAATATATTAAATTAGTTGAGAATAAAACATTTTTATTTCATAAATATTAAAAATGATTTATTTATAAATAACTCTAAACAATTTATTAGAAATTAAATAAATATATAAACTTATTAAATAATACATTCCCACGTGTTGTGTATATATATATATAAATTTTAAATTACGAATTAAATAGATTAACTCCAATTAATTAAAACAAAATCATTTGAGATTTTTTTTAAAATAATTTTATTTTTTAAAAAATAAAATCAAACTAAGTTTTAGCACCAGTTAATCCATTAAATTACCCGGATTCAACCATGTCAATCCAGCTTGCGCCAACTCTCTAGATCGAGCTGGATTTTGTTACACTAATTCATAGTTTCGACATCCAAGAGTGGTGCTAATTCTTGGCCCACTCCTGAAAATCCAAAATGAGGCTTCCAAGTAGCCCATATAGGAATCCATGGGCCTTGAAATAGCGCAAGCTTCCTTTTTTATATATATATATAAAAAAAAAACGTGAAGGGGATTAACAAAGGCTTAGAGTGTCTGAAATATTACATTTAAAATGGACATTTCATTTTTTAAATTCACATAAATTTGGAGAGATCCGTTAAATCAAATGTTTAAAATATCTTTATAAATAGAACTCATAAGACATAAATATATTACTGTTTTGAAAAATTAGTGAAGAACCTCAGAATCTAAAACTACAAACCCAAAGAAGATTCTTCTTCTATTTTCTCAAAAAAGCAGCTTAATTTCTTCCATCTCCGACTGAACAAGCTCCGAACCTGGGTTGTTTGCAACAAAATTAATAGATTATATAGCCATCATGTAAGGGTCAATTCTTCAGTAGGGACATGGTCAACTCTTCCCTTTCAATGCGTCACCACTTTTATTCCAATAACCAATATTGTTTGACAGAGTCAAACATCTTTTGGAATACAATTCTTATTATGGATAAGTAAAAATATTTCTTTGAAGGTTCTTTTCTTTACGGGGAAAAGGTTTTCTGGCAATTAGTATTTTAGTAACATAGCTGACTCAACGAGCTTAGTAGTCAAGAATTGAGTGCACAGCATTATATCCTTCTTCACAGTTAGCAGTCTAGATTTGGAGTTTTGATATTTGAAATCTCCATTCTCAGGAATAAAAAAATCAATCACCCTTAACTTGTATTCTTGCTATGGAAGCATGATCCTTATTTTCCTTTCCGCTGCAATTATATATCTTTTACGAAATGATAATTGGTTGGCTTTATAAGGTGGCAAGCCACCTAGTAGTTTTTAGGCCACTACAAAACGAATACAAGATTTGTGCAGCCTTCTTGTAAGGAACTGACAACGAAACCAATTTTAAATAATAAAAATAACTTGTAAATTTGCCTTCCATTCTTGCAACAACAATGCTAAATACACTTTTAATTATGCTTCCTTGACTTTTTCAAACCTCTAAATAGAACTGATGGTTCAGTATTTTTGACACTTTATGAAAAAATAAATTAAGAGTCTAAATTCCTATTTAGAACGTCAAAAAAGAAGGTGATAACTTATTAATAGATATGTGGGGCTTCTGTTGATGCCTAACATCTTTAGGTTTAATTGAATGTCAGGCTCGTATGACATGGATCTAGCATACTTCTAAACATAACGTTTTTGGGTCTAGCTACATGTTGAACTCAATTGGACATGAGTCTAGCGAGTTGTCAAACCTAACATCATTCGACGTGGCTACAAGTCGAACTCAAAGGAGCATAAGTTTAGCGAGCTAATAGACTTAGTGTTCTTAGGTCTGCCTACGTGTCAAGTCTAAGTTGATATGGTGTTGACAAGCTACTAGACCAAGTGCTCTTGGGCCTAGCCACGTGTCAAGCCCAATAGGGACGCAGATCTTACGAGCTGCCACACTCAATAGTCTTGAGCAAGTGAAGATGGTCTAGAAAGCTCACATGACCCGTACCCATTTAGGTTTGACACAGCGCCAAGTTAAAGTGAGTATGAGTCTGACGAGCTGTCAGGCCCAACATTCTTGAGTTTAGTTGTGTGTCGAGATCAATTGGTGTGGGTCTATTGACTTCCTCAAATCAATTGACATTGAGCTTGGCTATGCGTCGAGTCTAATTGGACATGGGTCTAAAGACTTTCTTGACTTATTGACTTATTAGCCTTGTGCTTAGTTGCATGTCAAGCCTAATTGAGCATGAGTATAGCGTCTTGCCAAACCCGATATCCTTAGACTCGACTACGTGCCAAATACAAAAGGCTAAAGGCCTGAATATCATTATATGCCCTATGTTAGGCTATAAGACTCTGTTTGCTTATTCTCATGACTTTTAATATAAAATATTAGTATTAAGGATATTCATCTCCCATCCCTCTTTTAATATTTAATGTAAGAGATATTTCATCTCACAATAATATTTGTGTGTAAGAAATATTTATCATTCATTAATGTTATTAATGCAAAATTACACTCCAATTCATCCTCTGCAAAAAAAGATAAGACTCGAGGGTTATAAATACCATTAGAATCACACATGTAAAAGATTCACAATACTTATTCTTTACAAAAATACTTTTTTAATTTTAGAGCATTTATCGTATCAAAATTAAAAACAAATACTTTCATTCTTAACGATAAATGTTCGTTCTCTAATTTATTATAATTATTTGTTTAAAAATCACTAACTTTATCATTTGTGAGTCCCCAAATCTCACAAAAAAAAATTATTTTATAGGTTACAAGCTTTTTACACCAAGTTACAAGTATCATAAACAATAGAGAATAGACTATCTTGATAAAAACATGTGATTAACCCATAATCCAACAACTAAACAACCTATTCCTAAGCATTTTAAATTTTGGAATATCATCAAGAACTTATTAATTAATTTAATATGAACAAATGTAATTTTCTTACATTTATGAGAAGATCAACGGAAATTCTTGAAATAAAGGGTTAATAGATCTATACTAAGAACTTATAAATTTACCTTCCATTCTTGAACTTATATTAATTCAAATGCAACTTTCTTACATTTATGAGATCTGCCTTCTATTTTTTTGAAATTCATGTAGAACTTTGTTTTAAAAAAAAAACTCATCCTAATATTTGAATTTGATACTTTAAATTTCTTTCCCAAATCAATACTCAAAATCATTGCATCTTGTTTTCACTTACATATCGTTGTCACTAGTCTCAATGTAAGAATTTTAAAAACACAATTACTTGTTAGCTGGATTTATCTTTTGTTAATCACCTCATGCAATTCGCACACATCCTAAATATTTATTGATGAAGTATCAATTTTTTTTTTTTTTTTTTAGACGTGGATGAACAAGATCCAGGAGGACAGAGCCCCCAACAACCCATAAAGGGAGGGGTGAAGCCATTGATGATGCTGCTCTAAATTGAGCGAATCGGATGCAAGATAGGTGGCTAATCATGCAACCTCCAGGCAAGTAATGAATCACAGAGGCTGAGTTTTTAAGCCGCCATTTTCAATATGGGACAAGTCCAGTCAAAGCTTGTGGCTTGACCCAAAAATATTTTTCCACGGTCAATCTTTGCTTTTAGCCTCTCAGAAGAAGCATAGAGAGAGAGAGACACCTCAATGCATCATCATACCTCATCGAAATTTGTACTAACATCCAACCCTTTATATCTTCCCTTACAGCCCTCTTAAAAAACTCCTCTGAATCTCTCAAATTTCATGGCATCTTCAGCTTCTGCTAGCTCAACTACTACTATAAATTCTCTATCTAACCTCTCTCTCCCAACCCAAATCATGACTTTCTCTTCTCCTTCTTTTACTGATCTTGTTTCTGGTAATAACAAATATATGGACAACCTAAGCTGGGAACTTTATGACCATGGAACTAATGATAGAAATGGAATTGAAATCCCGAACTTCAAGTCATTTCAACCTCCTTCACTCCCTCTATCTCCTCCCCCAGTTTCTCCTTCTTCTTACTGGGCCGTTCCTCCTCGTTTAAGCCCAACTGAGCTCTTGGACTCACCTGTACTTTTCCCTACTTCCTATGTAAGTTGTTGGACTGAATTGTACTCGTGTGGACGTGTTTCTTACGGTGATAAATGGGTTTGCTTCCTTTTTCTTTTTAGTGTCTTATTTATGTCATGTTTTTTCAGGCTCTTGCATCTCCAACAAGTGGGTTTTTCGCTGGTCAAACCTTCAACTGGAAAAGTAATTCTGATGACAATCAGCGAGGTGTTAGCGGAGAAGAGAAAGACTGCAGTGATTTCTCTTTCCAAACCCAAACAAGACCTCCTACAATTTCATCATCATCATCATCCTTGTTTCAATCTTCTTCAAACAGTGTTGTAGTGGTACTTTTCTCTACACATCACTCACAGTTTTATATACAATTTTATTATCATCATCATCCTTGTTTCAATCTTCTTCAAACAGTGTTGTAGCGGTACTTTTCCCTACACATCATTCGCAGTTTTATATTACAAAAGTTTGGAGCTTTTAAAAAATGAAGACTGTTCAACATTTGACCCTTTTAATTGTCATTGAAAATTATTAATGCAATTGTAAAATTCAAAATAATTGCAAGAAAACTTCCTGACTTCCCCCCCCAAAAAAAAAAAAAAAAAAAACACTAAACTTGAGTTTGTAGTAAATTTCATTTGCTTGTTGAGGGACAAAACCTTCGTTTCTTTCCTATTTGTCTGGTTGGCCTGGACAAATATAATAAGTATTTATAGACAAAAATCTCTTGTTTATTCCTGTGCGTGAGTCAGAACAAAAGGTCCATCGCTTTGTGGGATCCTGAGAATTTTAGTATAGTTCATCTATCGAATTATTTCCATAACCTGCTGTGATTCCACTTTGACAGGAGAAATCACTGAAGAGGAAACATGAAGAATGGAATTTTAACCAGTCGAAGCAAACTGACTTTTCATTAGATCAGAAAACAGGAGTGAAATCAGTATCTGCACCAGTTCAGAGTTTCTCCTCAGAATTGGTTCCGCTACAAGCAAACATGCAAAACAGCACTGCTCCTCAACCAAGTTACAACCAATACAATCAAGCAGGTCATTATATGAGGGAGAATGGAAGGTCAGAGGATGGATACAAGTGGAGAAAATATGGACAAAAACAAGTTAAAGGAAGTGAGAATCCGAGGAGTTACTATAAGTGCACATATCCGAATTGCACAACGAAGAAAAAAGTGGAGAGGTCTTTGGATGGACAGATTACTGAAATAGTTTATAAAGGAAGTCACAACCATTCCAAGCCTCAGTCCACTAGAAGATCATCCTCTCAATCAGTTTATCCTTCTGGAGGTGCCAACTCTGAAATCTCTTATCAATCAGGAGCACCAATGGAGTCTGGCATGATGCAGGAGGACTCTTCGATTTCACTTGGCGAGGATGATATTGACCATAGCTCACCGATTAGCAATTCTGGAGGAGAGGACAACGAAAACGAACCTGATGCCAAAAGATGGTAAGCCAGGAAAAGATTGTCTTTCATGGCCCTACTTTTGTTTTTGATATTAAATTGGATAGTGAACTTAATCATGTTATTTTGTTAATTTACAGGCTGGGACAGAACGAAAATGAGAGTATTTTAGGTGCTGGAAGCAAAACTGTTAGAGAATCTAGAATTGTGGTTCAAACAACAAGTGACATTGACATACTTGATGACGGCTATAGATGGCGAAAATACGGGCAGAAAGTCGTCAGGGGAAATCCAAATCCAAGGTAATTAGTGCTTGCCCTTCATCCAAGTTTGATGTAAAGGGATCATTTGCCCTTAATTGTGGTCATCACTTGGTTTCTTAATTGTTACAATTTTCTGATAAGCAGGAGCTACTACAAATGTACATCTGCTGGTTGTCCTGTGAGAAAACATGTAGAGCGAGCATCACATGATTTGAGAGCTGTGATTACAACTTACGAAGGAAAACACAACCATGATGTTCCAGCTGCCCGGGGCAGGGGCAATGTGAACAAAGCTCCATCCAATGCTAACAGCACTGCCAATGCTCCGATCCCTATAAGGCCTTCTGTCATGGCCAGTCATTCTAACCAGACAAGTTATCATCCAAACTCCCTTCACAGCACAAGATCATTGCCAACATCAGGGAGTCAAGCACCATTTACCCTCCAAATGTTACAGAGTCAGGGGAGTTTTGGATACTGAGGTTCTGGAAAGCAGACCAGCACCTACATGAATCAAACACAATACTCTGAGGGCGGCTTCCCTAAAGCCAAGGAAGAGCCAAGAATAAGTCATTTTTTTTATTCCTTCCTAAGCTAAAAAGGAGTTTAACGCTTGAAAAGATAGCAACAGAAAAAAACATTTTCAATTAGATATGTTTGTGTTAGTGTATATTGATATAGATTTAGTGCATTTTTTTATTTGTTTTGGGGGGCCCTTTGAAGCTCAGTAGACTACTCCCATGTATCATTGTTTAAGGTTATTTAAGAAGAAAGCTAAATGTTCATGTTTTGTATGCAGTCTAATTTAACCATGGACTTTGGAAGTTCCTCTGCTACCAGATTATGCCCCCTCCTGAATCCTCTGTAAATCTTGGGTCAACCTTTTATTTCTATACTTGCTATAATCGTGGAATTGGCCCTTCAATGATTGATCAGTAATTTATCATTTGCTCATAATGAGCAAAGGACTAGAAAACACGAAATGCTTTGTCTCTGGACAGCTTTTCCAAAACAGAACCATGAATGCAGCCCAAAAAATAATAAATATGAAGGGTAAAATAATAGATCCCTCTCCTGTATTAGATACAAACAAATTAAACAAGGGCTTTATCGCACACTTTTCACTGTTCAACACAGAGATTTACTTAGCAGTATATTAAGTAGTTCACCCATGAAACAATCAACATATACAAAGAATCACAAACCAAGTGACAGAAATTTAAATGTGAGTTTGAGTTGATAGTTTATATCCTGAAATAAGAGCTGATATAGCCATTGATACGAATGCAAGGAATCCCATACTAATGGCAGCTTCTGAGGACTCTTATCCGCTCCTTCTCTCATCCTATTTGTCAAGGGAACTGCTGAAGACACCAACAGGTAGGCCAAAATCTGCAAACTCGCTAAACAGGAAATCAAAGCATTTAACTACATTGGGTTGCAGTTCCCAGATAAGGATACTACAGATTGAGAAGTTTCTGCACTAGTCGGATAGATTCTACAAGGTTGAATGTTGGCCCCACCATCCATGTGCAGTCCATTGAATATTTTTGAAGGAAGGACAGAGGGCTTATAAATAAAGTAGGAATCAATTTAGCTCAGTAAAATAACTTGAGGGTATGATGCCGATTCAACTGGAAACTTCTCCAATCCCATAATGCATGAAATAATTTGATGATGAAATGGCAATCTATGAAAAGTGATTCTGATTTTTCTCTGAACAAAACTTTCCTCGCCATCCAATCGAGGGTTACTGCAAAACAGTTAAGGACTTGCAAGTTACATCTATAATTTCAAAGTTGACTCCGAGAAACAAATTAAACCATATATTACAAATAAAGTTCTAGATGAAGAAAAATCTAGGGAATGAGACAGCTGTGGAAAACTAATAGCAAGGCCTTCCTTAATTTGACTCCAGAGTTTGTTAAAGGATAGTAGTTAATGAAAATTTTCTCTAATTCTCTCAAATTTCGCCGAATTTGGTTTAACATTGTTCTCAGCTCCAAAGAAAAAGATGGGGGAGGGGGGTTCGGTGGGCTCTGTAATTTATCAATTCTGAAATCTGAATTCTTTTTTCTAGTTGAATAATTTACCATTACTAAGGTCAATTTCGAACCATAACTTGAGGCTGAGACCTCAACGCATAATCAATTGCAGTCAAAAAAGCTAAGAATCAAACTTGAGATAACCCCTAATTCACTAAAATCAACGAACCTTAACCACTAATTAACCAAGGTAATATTGCATAAGAAATTAAGGATATTAAATCCATTAAAGTCCCAATCAAAGATCAAATTCCAATACTTAACCATCTCTCAGAAACTAAACATATCACATAAAATCATCACAAAACAAAGTAGATTTTAGTCTAATATGTTCTGTAGTTAATGTTAGAAAATAATATAAATCATATCCTGAGACTTCACCTAACAACTTAAACTTTTGGGTTGAGATGGTTCTTTGACAGTTAATCGGTTGGTTACATATGGCATTATTATATTCATGTAAATACATATTTATTATTAATAAAAATTTAATTTATATTTAATATTTATATAATATTAGATTAATGAATCTAGAGTAAAAATAAAGTCCACGAGACAAAAATATTTTGTAAAAAAAATTATAAAGTTGTTATAATTATGGAATTCGTATTGCATCAAAGCATTGTTCCTAAAATATTCTTAGTCGATGTTTTCTTAAATAGTTGACATTCATTAGAGCCATAAAGACTGATACATATTATGTTTTTTTTTTATGAAAGGAAACAATTATTCTCATAAGCTGAGGTATAAGAGATACCTAAAACTAATATGTAGGTGTTTGTCATAAAACATAAACACTGAATTAACTCGCATGAGAATTTCATATAACAAGATCACTTATATCTATAGAAATGTTCACGTGACATTTGTATAAGTGATTCTTAGACTTGAGATCACTAAGTCATCTTATATAGAGAATGTTATATTTTGATCATTATACATGTTATCGTAATCGAGGTAATGAAAAGGCGGACATTAGATATAGTATGAACTATATGAAGATACTTGAGTGATCAAGAGATGATTTATCACCCTAGATGAATATATATATATATATATATATATATATATATATATATATATATATAATTGTGTAAATTAAGATGAACCCCGTAACTATTCATTGCTTTGCTGATTTGATTTTCTAGTTGTTTTCTTGAATGTGTATCACGTCATCAATCACAACATTTTTTCTTTATTTTTTTATTATTTTTTTAATTAATGTGGGTATCCGGATCAGCTTGCGCGTGCATTGACTAATCTCACGGGCCCTGAAGTTAACGACCATATAAATCTTCAGTGACCCTGAAAGGACTCGAACTCGTGACTATTGAATGAGCAAACTCAAGACTTGACCAGTTGAACTATTTTTGTAATTTAGGGTGAGTTAGCATGCCGGTATGGTTGAATTTGAATAAAATGATAAAAATAATGAATTTAATATATTTAATGTATGGTAACAATACTTTTAATTTATGGGCTAGAATGCATCATTTACAAACATAACAATATCCTCAGAAGGGGTTACAGGTAATACTCTTGTCTATGAAATGAACGATTATTGTGAAAATCTTAATCTTCAATTTTTCTTTTCTTTTTTGTTCTGTTTTCACACTGCCTGCATCAGGAGTCGAAGTCCATTGAAGAGCTAGGATGGAGCATGGACCTCCATATTTGCTGGTATAATTAGATTCCCAATCTTGTTCCTTGTTTGACCTCACGTAGAACACTGACAATTGGGGGATATAGCCTCAGAGATTCGTTGATAACCATGCTCATCTACAAGGGAAGAAAAAAAAAACACAAAAAAAAAAAGTTATTTCCATCAGAATCTGTAGTGGTTTTTCATCTTGAGATGCCTCGTGGACTTGGATTCTGTTGGCCAAACAATTCAAAGGACCTCGTTCCATACTTTTTCCTCGTGACTTGCATTGCACTATGAATCTTAATTATTTATTATTTATTATATTTGATTAAATATCAAATTATCTCTAAACTTAAATTATATTAGCTAAAAAAAACTATTATTAAAATACCCCTTCACGCCGAGTTTAATTGTTTTTGTTTTTAAAAGTATTTTGATTATTTTACTATGTAATCAAGTTGCAAAAATATTTATTTGTCCCTGCTTTATTAGGTAATAATGATAAATGATCCGTGTAAAAGGACTTTAACATCCTTAAAATTCCGTGTTAAGTTCTTTGAGTTGAGAAACAAAAATATCATTACATTGTTTTAATTAGTAATATTTTTTTAGTACGCATTTAAAATAGATGGAGATTCTTTTAATATTATTGGATACTCCTAGCATATCACTCTCCTACTCGTATAAAATATATAATCTGTGAGTAAATATCATGGTCAGTTTATTTTCGTGTGTGGTAGCAATACATGGAGATTATTTTTGCTTCAGCAGCTATGAAGATAATACTTGTGTGTTATGGCATTAACATCAAAACCCCTATTAAAAGGAAAATATAGGCCAGGCCACCACGCACAAAAATCCTGAGCAAGCCCATTCATTCCAGATTGTTTGGACCAGGTGGGCCAAAGAGCCCGTTCTAATAACAGTTGCAAAAGATCATTTTTCTCAATGCTTTCTTTCATTTACTCCATTAATCTTATTGTTATCTATTTCTTAAATAAATAAATAAATAAAATCTCTCACCGCACATTTTAACTCCCCAATCCAGTGATAGTTAACCTAGCGGCAGTCGGTACGTAAACTTACAAGATAAAATATTGTTTGTGAGATCTACGTATTTGCATACCATTTTGTGTAAACAAAACTACTTGAAAAGAAACACAAATTAACTTCAATTGTTGATGGGTCGTTTTGTCTCAACAAGAATATTTCATTTTGGCGAGCCTTAAATGCTATCACATGTCGTTAATTTACTGGATAATTCCCACAACAAAATTTTACCTATTAAAAAATTATGCCCATACCAAGAAATTTTTTTCCTTTTGACAATCTTATTAAACTCAACTTAACATGTTGAATCTGAAACTTGACATTCTTATCTAATTCGAGTTTTAAATTAAATTGTATAAAATTATGCTAGTATAATTCAATCGATTTGGTGGATTAAAGAAAACTTAAACAACTACTAAAAATATGGTTTGGTTTTAAAAATATTTTCAAGGTGATATCTTTTTTTAAAAAAATATTGAGACAACGACATATTAAATTTATCTGAATCAACCTAGGTTAAATTGTCAAGTTCGTGACTTGGATAATGAACTCTATTGAGTTTAATAAGTTTCTTTTTTTAATATTTTATTTAATTATATGATGAAAAAAATAAACGCTTGCAAAACTAAAAACTAACTTTGTAAACCCCCATAAAATTAGAAATTTTAGAAGATAAAATTAATGTAAAATAAGTAATTGATAATTAGAAAGAGTTTAAATAAGTATTAAATGGATATAATGATTGTGAACTTTGTAATTTAAAAGTGTACGAGTGTAAGCCCCGAGTAAAAATAAACCCTCTAAGGTATTGTTCATACTAAGAGCTTTAAAGAGAGAAGGGAAAGTGTTTTTCATTCAAACTTTCTTTCTTTCTTTCTTTTAAGAATATGTTTTAGAAAGCAAATTAAAGGGATTGCAAGAGAGGGATAGGGATATTGAGAGAAATTAGTGTTAGAGATTTACTTGGGTTAGCAAAAGTAAAGAGATTGGTTTCTAGAGAGAGAAACAAGTAATCAAGGAGAGGAAGGAAATTGGAAAGAGAAATTTCAAAGGAAACTCATATAATTGTTTGAAAAAAATAGTAGGTAAGATGTCTCTCCACTTATCATTGTTTTATTTTAATGTTTTATCAAGAAAGGGAAAGAAATCTTCTATTTATGGGAGAGTTGGGTTCATGTGAAATTTTAGGGGAAATTTGAAATTGATTTTAATTTGTTAAATTTTACATTATTTAAAAAATTAGTGAAATATCATGAAGTGAGCATCTCAAATTTATATTTTTTATTTGCTTTCTGTAGGGTTTTTCACTGATTTTGAAAATAATTCGAGTTCTCTTGTTTTTTTTATTTTTTGTCTTTGTTAAATTTAACTTTTTAGAAGAAATTTTATTTTATTTTTGAATTAAATTAAATTAATTACTTAAATATAAGCATGAGATACTTACTTCATGATATTTTGTTTGGTTTGTTTTCCAGATCATTGCTCTCGTAGAGCATGTGGTCTCTTATAGTGTTATTATGCAACCTTTCGTAATAGTATTAAAATTATCTTAACAAGTTATTTCTTGTGGTGAGTCGGTATTCACGGCAGATAAACACCAAGTCTCAATCAGATTTTTTTTCTTCTTGTTTTAAGTATAATATTGAAATTTCATTTTTATAATTAATTATTTCATTTTTTTTTATCGCTTCATGTAATGTTGAAGAAATATTAATTTTGGTTTCGCCTTCTATTAAGGGGCAAGTGGAGGCCACCCCCGGCCGTCACATGATGGTTGTGGGCCATGCCAGAATGATTGGACAAGGCGAGTCATTTAACTCATCCAATCAGAGTCAAAGAATTAATTATGGTTCCAACACTAATGATTGTTCTTCAATCTGCTCTATCGTCCTTAATTTCATTTCCCCACAACATTCCTCTCTCTCTCTCTCTCTCTCTCTCTCTCTCTCAATTTACAATTCCACTCCTCTATCATAAGATACCGGGGACGTCGACATACATATTCTTGCTCGAGGATTGGCTCTTCACTTCCATGTGGGCCCCGCTGTCCTGGTTTTCTCTGTCAGCATCCATCCGACATCGCCATTGCAAGGCCCAGCCCACGTCTCTTCATTACCCCCACCATTTTTTGTTATTGGGTTCGAAGAAGCCAATGCCATGTCATCAAAACTCGGGGAAAAGATTGGTAGTTGTACCACTACACATGTGCAATCACATCGACATTAAGCCTGCGCTCATGTGAGGATTAACATGCCATCGGTGCTACAACTTTGGCTTCTATTGGCCTCGATTGGAAAGCGGAAAGCCGAAGCCTTTAGTGTATCAAAGCCTTCTTTTCAAGGATATTTCGTACTTGTTTGACTCCAGCTTCACCGTGTACTAAACAAAAAAAAAAGATTTTAACGTAAAAAAATGAGTGTATAGTCATTTTCAACGTGTTTTTTTTTAATAAAAAACATTTAATTGTAAACTGAAAAAATAATACATATATTTAATTAAAAGAATTGAGAATTATGTAGGGTTAAATAAAAAGAATGCCTCAAAACAAATGTTAGAATCCTATTTGAAAACCAAGAAAAAATTAAACTATATTTTATTACAAAATATCACAAGCTTTTTTAATTTATTTATATAAAAATAGCGTGAAAAGTTACGTGCAACAATTCTATTATATCATTATCAATAATATTCTCTTATAGTCTAATTAATTGATTATTTGTTTTGGAAGATAATTGATTATATCATTATTGATCATTATCAAATTCTGGAATACCATTGTCAGCAAAATCCTCCAACTACTAGAAAACAAGTTGCTGGCTCATATTGCTAGCATGAGCTGTACCAAAAAAAAAAAAACTCTATATTTGGAAAACAATATTAATGTGGATTCTCCAACTACTACAACTCCTTTGCATGTGGTCCATTAATGAGTTTGAAGAAGCTCTAATTTAAAAAGAAAAAAGCTGAGTTTCTGCTAACTGTGCTTTGAATTCATGGATAAAACTGTAAGAAATAATTCACTGTTCTTAGCAGGTAAAGTCTCTCTACATCATATCCTTCTTCCACCTCAAGAAATCTGCTAGCTGTGGTCATATAGGATGGAATCTAGAGGTTTAGCTTCAACTACAAGGTGAAGATCATGGATATAATTAGACTTTTGAGAGAGGTGGCTCACACTTTGTATTATTGTAACTGTACAAATTATGAGCATTTATAATTTAATCACCTCCGGAGAAGAGAGAGGGGGATTATTTCCCTGGTCAGCACTCTCATGCCCAGGCCATTGGTTAGTGGTGGCAGCAAGCCCCACCGTCTGGGAAGAATATAATCTGTAAGGTTGAGAGGGAAGCAATAAATTCTTTCTTCGGAATCCAAAGGCTTATTATATATATATCTTCCCAATTTAATAAACAATTTTTCTCTTTTCATGTTAAGATTAGATGCTTTGCTTCTTTATCCTACTTTATTTATAATCTACTTTAAATTATATCAGAGATAAAATAATTATATCCGGACAAAAACCATATAACTTGTTAACGAATAGCATCATAAATTGTGTCATTAATCTTCACAAAATCCAATTTTCATTTTAAATTGACGGAATACCTTTAATTTCTTAGACATTGGCACATGAATCATCAATGTTTGCAGGTCGCAAATTGTACAAACAACTTGAAATTGAGAAAAGTAAAGGGAAGGACGAAAGAAGGCGTTGACTGTAGAAGATGAATCTCAGCAATCTGAAGGCAATCATCATTGTGATCATGAAACTGAGTCAGAAGCGCTCCCACAGGATTCGTTACCAAGCACCATTCATTTTTTAAAACTAATTCCGGGATCGGCACAGGGTAAGATAGAATCGCAAATCAACAGGGTCATTTTATTTTTTAAAAAAATAATAAAAATAAAGTTGTTTTTGACAAAAATAAAATATATTCAAAAAAAGTTAATGAATTTTGGCCAGGTTATGTATGATTAATCTATTAAATCACGAGTTAATCTTGATTTTTAATCAAATTAGGCTAATTTATTTATTTTTTATCCTTTTAAATTCAAACCAGACTTTGAAATAACAAACCGGATGATCGAGTTGTTAAAACTATGCTCTTGATGTGGTGAAAGAAGAACACCCAATATTTCAGTGTGGCAATTTCTCAAAAGATCAACAGGGACTTGAGCTTCACGCCATTTTTTTCATTTCTACCTCCCGCCTTATTGGTGTGGACAAGTTTGAAGTTGGAAGTTGTATTTAAATGCATAAAAAGGTGTTAAGTAATTTGACACGGTCAATTAAATTATGATTGGATTGGGATGTCCAGCAAACCATCCCGTGTAAGAAACAAATGGTGTCCGAAGGAGCCAACTGCCTGCCCACTTGCTTCTAAAGCATTTCTCCGACAAGAAAAAAGATCGCAAACTGAGAATAAAAACACCTAAAACATTTAAAAGAATATCAGTCTTTTCATGACTGTATTAAATGTTTTGGTCATCCTTGAGTAAGCAACAGCTGGTGAACTGCTATTCGCCAGCAAAATTAAGCTACCTAATATTTTTTTTCGCAACAGCCAATCCCAATATTTTACCTAATAATAATAGCCAGCAAGCAATGCTTGTATGTGTTTTTTATTCTTCGGTTGCGTCATGTGTGCTTCGTTTTATTATACAAAAGGAAAAAGTCCAACAAGCAAACAGCGAAGAAATATTGTTTGTTTTTATGCTTTAAAAATATTTTTTTAAAAAATAATTTTTTTTTGTGTTTTCAAATTATTTTGATGTGTTAATATCTATATTATTTTGATATATTTCTAAACAAATTTTTTTGAAAAACAACCTTTACTATATTTACAAACCCTTCAAAAAAGACCTTCATGGGTTCACGGCCAGTTGTGGAATTGTTTGTTTTTGCGTTCTTCAAGTATTTTTAAAAAATTTAAAATTTTTTAATTTTTTATTGATATCAAAAATAATTTTTTTAAAATAAAAAAATATTATTTTAATATATTTTTAAATAAAAAATATTTTAAACTACCCTCAGTACCGTACTTTCATACCAGTAAACTTGGGCTCTAGAATTTCTTGGAACTGCTAATTAAATTGGTTCCTTCTTACATGGATGCAAGTTGATTTACTGATTGCTCAGTGCACGACTCTAGATATTTCAGGCTTTCAACAAATTATATAATGTCGGTGCGTGACACGTCAACAGTTATGTTAATCTAAGGATAAGGAGGTTCAATTGTTATTTGTTAACTGTTACCTACTCAAGCGCATATAATTTTATATGACTTAATATATTGATTTGTTTACTTTTTATCCAACCATTTTATTTATTTATTTTGGATGTCATTATACTTTACATCTTATGTATTTTTATCTTTAAGATAAATTTATCTCATATAAATTATCGGACTACCAATATTGAAAAGAAAAAAAAATATTTGACTTGTGTATCCCTTCTGTACATATAATGTTTAATATTATGATAATAATTTTTTTTCAAAATATTTTTTGTTTAGAAATATATTAAAAAAAATATTTTTTTAAATTTATTTTTAACATGAGTACAACAAAATAATATAAAAAAATTAAGAAAAATAAATTTTAAATTTTTAGCAAGCAACATTTGAGGATGCTCATTTACAAACAATGATTAAATGGAGCTGAAATTAAATATATTGGAAGGATCTCATTGAAATCTATAAAATAAATTTCTTTTTGCTTGCTTGTTGATTACACATGCAGGCTGCAGCTAGCTGCCGGTGAAATGCATTATTGCTAATTGTTATCAGTAATGATCATTGGAGTGAGAGTCAGTCACAGAAGCAGCTTTGAGTTTGGTGTCACGGGGAAACACGTGGCGTGCGGCCTATTAATACACAACTAATTGCTCTATTTAACTTTGCAGCTATATCCTCTCCTCTCTATCAACTGCAGTTCTCCTCTGCAGAGAAGGAAAGGCACGACAGCAACAACAGGAAGATACAAGTTGCTGCTACCTTCTCCATATCTGGATTCTACCAGTTTCAGTAAAAGGGTATAATTAATGCGTTGTACTGAGAGGAGTTATTTGGCAAATTATATGTATTTAGTTATTGAGTTTTCCAACGGGGATGCCTACGCTTTAATTATTGCTTCAACGGGAATGCGGTCAGTTTAGATTCGTCCTCTCATTAATCGTACCAGACGCTGTTACATTAACGAGATCCTCATCTACTAACGTATTAATTGATCCGAAAGCTAAGTAGTAATTAAAAACAAAATCCGGGGAGCAACTATGCATGCAAATGTGACTTAGCAATTAAAAATATAAATATAGATAAAAAAAAAAATTAATACTGTAAAATCCCGGGAGGGGAACATCCACGATCATCAAATCAATGACATAATTACTCTCTAACTTCAAGAAAAATTATAGACTTGAATAACGGGAAACATCTTAATGAATATAGAAATCTTTGATAAAAATAATTATATTAGATTAGTTTTTTAGAATTCTTTTTTAATTAATTAGTTATAATATTTATTAAATTATGATATTAATTAGTTAATTAGAAGGGAAAACACATAGCATATTTTTTTCTACTGTGTTTTTTTTTGTTGTTGATAAAAAAAAAATTGTAGATAGAACAGCCTAGCAACAATTAGCTCCAACACCATAGCCTCTTTTCGTACAAAAATCATTGCAGTTGCTACAGTTTCTTTGCTGCAACAAAGTAGACACAACAATTTAAAATCACAACAGCTCAACAGTTTTGAGAGTTTTTTTGGTTTTTTAATAATAAAAATTTTTGATAAAATAATACAATTCAAAAAATATTTTAAAAAATAATACTGTCATAAATAATATCTATAATTTATGAGTTATAATTATCATCTGTGATTTGTGAGTCATAATTATCACACGACACCCTCTCAAATTGAAAAATTACTAAGCACAAAATTCAATAAAGAAAAAGGAGGGAGAAAGAAAAAAAACATAAGATTTTGGAGTTACTAAAACTTCAATGACGACACAATCGATGACTTGTTGAAAAGATATCGATAAGATAAATTTAACGACACTAAAAAAATCATCAGCAGTGATCGAAGTGGGCCACACGAGCAGCCTGAAGGCAAGTGAGCCCTGACATCTTTGAAAGACTCGTATGACCCACTTTGTTCATTGTTAGTAACCCTATTTGATATTGTTAGATTCATCTTATCGAGATCTTTTGTATGGTACTAGTGGTGTCGTCATCAGAGTTTCATTGTACTTTTAGTGTCATTTTTTCTATTTTTTTTCTTTTTTTTTTCTCATCCTTGTATTTCTAACCCTATTTTTGTGTTATTTTATCTTTCTTTCTTCTTCTGTTTTTTTTTAGTCCCAAAAACTCCAGTTTTGAAGCAGCAGCCTGTAGCTCCAAACAACTCAACATGTTCATGCTTGCAGCAACATCTAACAGTAGTGCTCGACAGCAGCATCCAGAGCTCAAGGGATCAAAAATGATATTCCCCAAAACCCAAAGATCAAATTTGTGGAAAAGACGCTGACACTATTTTCTTTTAAATGGCCTCCTAATTGTTATTTGAAACAGTTTTAGTCCTCTCATTTCCACTTATTCTAAACAATATTGAAATTAATCCATTTAAAAAGAAAAAAAATTTGATGAAAAAAAAAACTAGAGTTTACACTTTCTTCTTTTTTTTAAAAAAAAAAAGCTTGCTACTGTTTATTTCTTTCAATTTTGGTGATTTCACCTTGAATTCCTTATAAATAATCAAATTGAATTTTTTATATATATAAAATCAAGCATTAATCCAATACTACATCGAACGGTTTTAAAAACCCTCAATTATTATAAAAAATACAAGTCAAAATAAATAATTAACCCGAAACCCCAATTAACACAACATAAAAAAAAGTTTAATGACAAAAGAAAACACTGATAATCCACAATGAATTATTATTTTTTAATTGTTTTTGGTTAATCAGACATTAACAAACCAAAAAAAGGAGTTAGAGACGGCGTATCCAGGCGTCATGAACTCAATTAACTAGGATTTATATTTATTTTTTGGTAATTAGTTAAATTAAACACAACTAACCCAACAAAAATATGGAGAAAGACATCAGTATCATATAGTCTCTATCCAAGGAGACAACGTCAACATCAAGCAATTCAAGGTGGCTCAAGGCATCCAGTGGCCATCTCGATATTTTCTTCAAACTCCAATGCCAAATCCAAATCCCATCACCTCCTTACTTTCTACGGAACTCTATCCGCTTCTATTCCGCGTAATATTTAATTTAACCGGCTATCCTGGTCAACACACCGCGTTCCTCTTCCTCCGCCTTTTATCTCCTTCCCCAAAATCCCCCCCCCCCCTCTCTCTCCAGGCATGGCTTGACAGAACTCACATTCTCTCAGAAATTGAAAAATGTCTTCCCGTTATACCCCTCATATTTCACCTTATTTCCCAATCTCCACCTCTGTCTCTCAAAGAAATACCCTAATTGGCGCCAACCACACCTCCGCTCGCTTCTGCTCTCGTTAGAAAAAAAGAGAAAATCACTCACTCCTCTACAGATTCTTTTTTCCTTAAATATTTGCTTTGTAATTGTATATTAACAGTCATGGAGCCAACCGTAGGGAAACCGAACTTCTTGAGCAACATTCTTGTGAAGGTGTTATTATTCGGTGTTTTAATCATTATCGTTCGATTCGCTTACGTTGTTACCATCACTGGCGAATCATGCAATCTCGGTGGATTCTGTTTCTTACCGGAGAATCTCAATTTCGTCATCGCCGGCACCGGAACCGGTTTCTCCACCGCGAACAGAGCAGTTGAATCCACCTCAGCGGGTCCCTCACAGCCATATCTCTACGCGAGTAAAGACTGGATCGAGGCCGTTCATTTCTACTCTGATATCTTTCATGATCTGGTATCCGAAGGTTATCTTTCGGCTATTTCCAAGACTTTGTGTGTAGAAACGCCGAACGGAGAAGATGTTTTCGCTTTGAAAGAAATCGGCATTTTGGACTCGATTGGGATTTACCAAAAAGCATCAAAGCCGTTGGTGATTTCGACGAAGGAGAACGGGTGGCCGTTCGATGAGAATTCTTTGGACTTTATTTTCTCCGGCGGGGACCGGTTGGATAAGGCTTCACAGAAGAGGCCGTTGGATTTAACGGTGTCAGAGATCCAGCGAACATTAAAACCGGAAGGGTTTTTTGTGGCTCACGTGAGTGCTAAAGATAACTATAGTCTTAATTCGTTCCTTGATTTGTTCAATTCTTGCAAATTAATCAAGTCACTTGACATTGAAGGTTATAATTCATCACTGCCTTTTATTAGAGAAATTGTTTTGCAAAAGAAAGGAGGAAGTGAAATTCTTAGCAAAGATTCTGATGGCAATTCGGAGAATACATGCTCTGTTCCGGGGTATAAAAGGGATTTGGTGCGCAATGCCGAGTCTCTGATAAAGGAAGAGCCATTGAAGCCGTGGATTACATTGAAAAGGAATATAAAGAATATTAAGTATCTCCCGGCCATGGCGGATATTAGTTTTAAGAGTAGGTATGTGTATGTTGATGTTGGAGCTAGGAGCTATGGGTCTAGTATAGGGAGTTGGTTTAAGAAGCAATATCCTAAACAGAATAGGACGTTTGACGTGTATGCGATTGAGGCAGATAAGGCGTTCTATGAGGAATATAGAGTAAAGAAAGGGGTCAAATTGTTGCCATATGCTGCATGGGTGAGGAATGAGACGTTGAGGTTTGAGATTAATCATGATCCGGGCAAGAAAGTAAAGGATAAGGCACGAGGGATGGGGAGAATTCAGCCAGTGAAATCTGATTCATCATCGGGAAGTTTTAATGGAGAGGTGAATGAGATTGAAGGGTTTGATTTTGCTGAGTGGTTGAAGAGCACGGTGACGGAGAAGGATTTTGTGGTGATGAAGATGGATGTGGAAGGGACCGAGTTTGATTTGATACCGAGGTTGTTTGAAACTGGAGCCATTTGTTTGATTGATGAAATCTTTCTTGAATGTCATTATAGTAGGTGGCAAAGATGTTGTCCTGGACAGAGGAGCTCCAAGTATGAGAAAACATATGGGCAGTGCTTGGATCTGTTTACTTCTCTTAGAGACAGGGGAGTTCTAGTTCATCAGTGGTGGTGATTGCCTGATTGGTGACAATCCTACTTATCTCTCAGCTTCTTGTTTTTTTTATTCAGAAAAGGGAAATAAAATCATAGTGCAAACACCTTAGGATTTAATCTTTCTTTTTTTAGTATTTCCTTCGTTGCAAGTTTCTTTTCTTGTAAGAATTGCAGATGCAAATGAAAGTCTCATTACTTTATATTATTCTCTCCATTTATTAGATTTCAATGTATGAATCACTATCTAGTCTATTGAAGTGATTTTAGTTACAATTTATAACGAGATTTCAATTTATGTCTACCATTGAGATACAATTTGTTCAAAATTCAGTATTGTTGCTGACTGATTTTGGCTTTGTGTCGTTGAGAGCTTTCCATGCAT
This sequence comes from Populus x sibirica, assembly GCA_019202695.1. Classification (NCBI taxonomy): domain Eukaryota; kingdom Viridiplantae; phylum Streptophyta; class Magnoliopsida; order Malpighiales; family Salicaceae; genus Populus; species Populus x sibirica. The sequence goes on from JAGMVL010002113.1 coordinate 437,112, forward strand.
CAATTAAGATGGCAAGCTTTAGATATGAGAATCCTCAACAAATGTGTTTCTTTAGTTTTATTATATGCTTAAGTGTCTCCCTAACAAATCCAAGCTTGTTTCTCTCTGGACTAGAGAGTTTCCCATGTCCCTGATAAAGAACAGGGGCAGTGCCATTTTGATCTGGTTCAAACCTTAGAAATTCGTAAACATGGCCTGACTAATGGTTCTTCCACTTCTCAAATCGTCCTCCGTGGTTGCTATATTATTGCATTCAAGTTTGTCATTTCAAGGCATACTTGCATTGCTGCCCATTGAGCACTGTTGTAAGATTATGTAGCTTATATGATTATTGTAGTGCCATTGTGCCAATTTACTTTTATGCAATTGAGTTTGCATGCCCCCTTCAAGCGTCCAAAACCATGGTCTGGTCTATTAGTCCCACATAAATGTAAGAATTGAATTGATTCTAGCAACAAAATTCGATGAGATTCCAGTTACTTTCTACTCTTGTTTGAGACCGTTTGAAAGCTCGGGCATGTAAGAATCGCTGCTATCCATGGTTCAATATTTTTACAGGCATGGGAACCAGTGATTGATTTCATATTCGTAAAATGGGCGTGCTTATCTTTAATCTTGTGTGAATTTAATTTGCTCGTGCTATCAGCTATGGTATAAACAAAATCAAAGCTACTCTATATATTTTATGTAGTGGAGTGTACAATATTTTCCATAAAAATCAATGATTATAATGTTAGGAATAAGTATAAATTGAGATAGTACATACACTTCATACTATAATATTTAAATTAAAATATTATAGATGAATGAATAATAATTACACTGAGAAACGGGTCACTGAAAAGTTAAGTCAAATCACTTATAATTTTTCTAATATTTGAGGGATCATAATAAGTTGCTAAACATTCTACTTAATTTTTAAATATAAATTAATCAATTGAATTGATAATAAATTAACTTATTTAATTTACTTAATCTTATTTTATTTAGGATTGTGATATTTATATTTGGGCAAATTTATTAGGGAATATAATGAGTGACACTCCTAAAAACAATTGGTCATAAATCAAAATAAAATTATTAAAGTGTAATATGTTATAAAATAAATTATAATTCTAGACTTAAAAAAATTGAATAAAGGTTTGATTTAATAAATTTTTAAAATTATTTTGAAATAATATATTTAATATTATCCGGGCGTAAACTATATTTAGAGAAATATCTCCCATGTTTATCGTGGAATATCACTATAAATTGTTTTTAGGTTGATGGCATATTTAGTGAGGAATATCTCTCTTTTTACACCTACATATATTTAGAGAAATTCCTAGGATGTATTTATTTGTATATATATTGAGGACAAAAATCAAAATATTTTTACAAATGAAACTAATATATATATATATATATATATATATATATATATATATATATATATATTACAAAAAAGAAGAAGGTAGTAACGAGACCTACCATGTGATTGAGGCCACTCTTATTGGAAACAATAAATTCCATTATTTCCAATTAAAATTCTCATCACAATTAACATTCTCTATTTCTAACTTGTGGAGTATCCTCCTGTAATACGGGTACCCTACTTGTTATGATAGATTATTAATTCATCCACGCAGTCAAAGAGTTGGTTTTTTTTTTCTTTTCAAACATGCGCGCATCTAGCTGAAGAGTTAATCCTCCCAAATAAGCATACTTATTATTTCATAAATTTATTTTTTTGTTATAAATCTAATGTAAAACTTCATTTTTTTTTTTATAATTACAACTTTTTCATGATAATTTTTAATTTAAATGACAAAAATAATAATTTATAATTAAATTATCACGGTATAAATATAAAAATGACTATTATAAATTATTATTTTAATTTTGTATGAAAAATAGTTGTAATCATGATGTATTTTATATTTTTTGGTGAAAAAAATTCTTTTTTCTTGATAAATAAACATGTTTTTTAATTTTTATTAAAAAAAAACTAGAAAGAAGAAGAAAATCAAGACGAAAAAACAGGTTTTTTTTTTTTCTTTGTTACTAAACATACATGAAGCATCTACATCTCATTTTAATCGTAACATCAGCGAAAAAAGCTCTCTTGCCTCTCTTTTTTTCCTAGAAAAAGAGCTCTCTTGACTGGCTTTACATGTCTTGAAAGGATTTGGAAAAATAATGATATTTTTTTTATAAAAAAATCTTAAATATTAAAACATACCAATTTAGATTTTTATAGTTTAAACTTCTTAATATTAGTCTTGTAGTTTTCAAAATCTTAAATTCACTTACATCATGTTTGTAAATTTTTAATTCAATTTAATTTAAAGGTTTTAATAAAATTTTATGTTTAGAATTTTTTAAAATGTTAAGAATTGAATTTTAAATGGAATTCAATCGATCTAAAAATATTACAAAAATAAATCAGAGATCAACTCTTCTAATTTAAAATTTAAAATAGAAAAAATTTAATATTAAAAGTATGTTTTTCAAAATATATATCTAACCATTTTATTTTTTAAAATATTTGAAAAAATATGATGAATTGACGTTGAAATTTAAATTAAACACTATAATTAAATTTAAATTTAATTATTTCTAATGTAGAGAGTTAGTTATAAACAATATGCGAGTCATCAACTTCCGCCAATTATTTAACGATCAAGAGACATGCACGGTAACATTTAATTTTGAAACTTATTGGATCAAAAGTGGAAAGCTTAAGACTATAGAAACCAGAGTGAAATATTACTAAATCTATAAGGGCTAAAACAGGTTACCTAAACAGATACAAACGAGGAACCTGCCGTGTTCTAATGTCCCATGATTGGCTCTGGCATGTTTAGTTTCTGTTTTTTTTTCTTATCCAAATAAAATGTTGTGTTGTATATGAAAGCCATCCTAGTTTTTCTCCTTTGCCCCTTCTTAATCTCAGCCTCCGGGGTCTATGGAAAATCTCATTTTCCTTCGTTTTCCTTGTTGTTTTTGAAGAAAAATGTTCGGTTGATGATTGATCTTGGTGGGTCCGCTTTGAATTTTTTGCTACATTTCTAGTTGCTCATAGAATGGGAGCTTGTTGCAGTAGGGAACCATATGGTAATGGGGTGGATGTAGAGGATGCTGTTGCAGACAGAGAACAAGAGGACGGTGAGGAAGGTGATGCAATTATTGGAGATTATGGGGCCCGTGTGAGGTTATATGGAGCTTCAAAATATACATCAATGTACACCCAACAAGGAAGAAAAGTCACCAATCAAGATGCTATGACTGTTTGGGAGGTAATAAAAAAATGATATGCACGCCATTCATTGCTTCTTCTTCTTCTTCAACTTGGAGTTTTATTTCTCATATGATCCATCCATAATCAATATGTTTTGATAGTTACCACATTTCTTGCGCTGGTTTATTTTTCTTTTTGTGATTACAGTCTTAATTAATTTCTGATCAATTGAGGTATGTTATTTTATGGATCAAACTTCTGTTTTCTCATGTAGAAAGGTGACAATATTTTTTTCATGAAGATGAAATTCAAAATTTTTGCTGTAATATTGAATTTGTTTTAACATCTCATTGCCTTATGCATTATTGTTCTTTTTTCTTGTTGCCTTGCCCATGCTTTCAAAGTTTTATTTGGATGTTAATTACTTTGGCAATAAGATTTTAGGTTTCCAGAGAAAGTTGCATTTCTCTTGCATTTTGTCGTTTGCTTGCCGTGTATTTGTTGGTTATGATCTGGTATTTTTATTATCAACCTGCAGAGCACAAGAGATGAAAGAAACGTTGAAAAAGTTGATTAATTACTGCATTTATTGCTAGCCAGTTGGTGAATAGAGATCTGAAATGCATTGTTCTGACTTGAAAAGAATTTCGTGAAAAATATATAGGTTTATAATTAGCATTGCAGGGCTAAGATCAAAAGAATTTGATTTCAGTTAGCTAATTTGGGGCTTAAACTAGGAAAGACGCACCGCGCCTCTTCATTTATGCTCAATTAGATGCAATTTATTTGCTCTATATTACTCCAAGCATCGCTCATTTTGAATGCTAGTAAATAATCAATCTCATGTATTCAACTAAACTTCGAAGCTTGATCCAGGAATTTACTGGTGATAAGGATATGCTTTTCTGTGGAGTTTTTGATGGTCATGGCCCCTATGGTCACAAAGTTGCGCGCCATGTACGTGATACTTTACCCTCGAGGCTCTCTAGTGCAATCAAAGCATCACAGAATAATAGCTTCAAACGTAGAGATAACGAAGGAAAAGGAGATAATAGCGACGAGGTCAGTAAAAATCAAGGTGACGAAGATAGTGGCGACTATGATGATAGCAGTAGTCTGCTGTTATCTTCATGGGAGACCAGCTTCATTAAATCTTTCAAGGAAATGGATGAAGAACTTAGCCTTGATGCCAGCATTGACAGCTTTTGCAGTGGAACTACTGCTGTGTCTGTAATTAAGGAGGTATACGTTCACTCTTAAGTAAATTCGTTGTCAATGGATAGAGATATTTTTTTTGTTGTTTGTTTCTGAGTCCTTGTTTTTTAATTTTCAGGGAAACAACTTGATAATTGCCAACTTGGGCGATTCTCGTGCTATTCTTTGTTCTAGGGGCCCCAAAAACCAACTTGTTCCCGTCCAACTGACTGTTGATCTAAAACCAAATATTACAAGTGGGTGTTTTCTCATTACCTTTCAATGCATGACAAGAGTTGCGAATCAAATTAACCTTCTTTTGATTCTTACGGTAACTCAGGTGAAGCTGAAAGAATCAAGAACTCCAATGGCAGAGTTCTTGCATTGGATCAAGAACCAGAAGTTTTCAGAGTATGGATGCCTGATGAAGATTGTCCTGGTCTCGCCATGGCAAGGGCTTTTGGAGATTTCTGCCTGAAAGATTACGGCCTCATTTCAACTCCTGAGGTTTCTTATAGAAGGCTAACCGATAAGGATGAATTTGTGGTTCTAGCAACTGATGGGGTAAGAGGAATGAAAAACCAAAATATCTGATAAATTAACTTGTTGGTTAACTAGCTGGTGTTCACCACGGAAGTTCTTGAAACTGAAGATAATTGAATTCACTGGAGAAGTCGTGAATTGACAGGAAATGCAATAATCAGTCTAGTATGAAGCAAAACAAACACTAGTCGTTTGGACAGAATAGAAGGGGAGAAAGCCTGTACAGTTATTTTTTGTCAAGTGTGACATAAGCCCTGTACCATATAGCTTATTGATTACTTTTTCACTACATTCGATTCACCTTGTAGAATTTGAGGATTTTTGTTTTATTTACAGGTATGGGATGTTTTAACAAACTATGAGGTCGTAAAGATTGTTGCTTATGCAAGGAAGCGATCCGTGGCTGCTAAATTGGTAGTAAAGTATGCTGTTCGTGCATGGAAAATTAAATATCCCGGATGCAAGGTCGATGACTGTGCAGTTATATGCTTGTTTCTGAAGAATCGAACTTTGTTAGCCAGATCCTTTTCTGAACTGACCCAAGTCAGTGTGAATCACTCAGAGCTTGAAGCCTGCTCTGATGTGAGCTTGGCCAAGCTTGAAAACTACTCTGAAGTGAGCCGGGCCAGTCTCAATCACTCAGAGATTGCAGCAGTTCCAAGAAAGTTTAGATCCAAGAAAAGAGGGGAAATCTCCGAAAATGCCAAGACTTATCTAAACTCGGACGAGAATGACTGTCCTCCTGCCAGATTAGACAAAGTAAATTCATCCGGTAAGTTCCCTCGTTTGCGCAATGTTTTGAGTCGGCGAAAATCAACCAAAGATCATGAAGCTGTTGAAGCTTGGTGACAATCTTCTTCTGTGTCATAAACCTAACAATGAGGTCATGCCGAGGTGGCCTGCACCTCTGGGAATACTTATGCCTCGTTTGTAAAAATATAGAAAGCTAAGAACCATGCTGGGTTTCTCCCCGTTCTGCTTGAAATTATCCCTCAATATAATTTTAACTGGAAATACTAATAGATAAATGGTCATTCGTAGCACTCTTCACTATTTGTGGCAGATGATTGAAGACTCTACTGGTAAAATTAGTGATAGTCGCTGTTTGTTTTTCCTTAAAGCATGGTTATAAAATTTGATATGAGAGTTGACCCTGTATAAGACTTGTGTAATGCTCTAAAATTTTCATATATATTTCACTTTTTTATTTATTATTGTATAAGTGAAAAATGGAAGAATTAATATATACACACACATATATATATATATATGTATGTATTTACTTTTATCTTTCGAGTTTCAACCTGTGTAGAGAGCCTTACTAGAGACATCATTTATAAAATTGTATTACTAATGTGGTGGAAACAACACAAAAAAAAAAAAAGAAGGAAAAATCACTTTTAAAAAAAAAAAAAAAAAAAAAAAAGCACCAGCCAATTCGCATGCTTTCTCTCACTTTTTTTTTTTTAACTTTTGAAAAGGAAAGATCAACAGCGACTATCGCAACTTTTCAAAACGACTTTGTTTTGTTTGGAAAACTTCGGTAGTTGGTTTTGAATGTTTTTGAAATTAGAAAATATAAACAAACAAGTTTTCTATATGTTTTTAAGTTCGATTTTCAAAAACAGTAAAAATCAAATTGACCTCATAGCCCTCAAGAGAAAAATCCCATAAAGAGCTTGTTCATGTATTCCTATGTTCAATAGGTAAGGAGTAGATTATTAGTGGACGCTATCTTGTTAATCAGATTAATTTTTTAAAAAATAAATAGAAATTTTTAGGTATTTCTAATGTTTTTTCTAATTGAAAAAAAAACTTAAATCATGTGGGGATAAACTCAATGTGATCGAATTGACTTGACAGATCAAAAAACAACTCGAATAACTAATAAGTATATAGTTTGATTCAAAATATATATTCAAGACTAGACTTTTTATATAAATATTAAGAGAACAATATATTAGATTGATTTGAATCAACCCGGGTTAACTTGCTCATAAAAACCAAATCAAAACAAATTATAAAACTTAATTATCAATCAACTTAATGTTGAAAAATAAATTTAAAAAACAAAAATTAATTAGAAAAGGAGGGAAAACTCAAGATAACCCGTCAAACACGAAATTCAGGTTACGAGATTGAAATAATTTCATAAAAAATAAATTAATTTTTTTTTTAAAACTCAATCTTCAATAAATTTAATGTTGAAGAATAATAAAATAAAATAAACATAGATTTTCAATAAATAATATTTTGTTAGGAGAGTTTCTTTCAAAACTTTTTTTTTTGTTAATGCTATCTGAAACCTGTGCCAAGGACAGTCAACAAGGCCCAGCTTTGAAGCGTAGAAAATGTATTAGGCAGACGGTTTCCTTCAAAGTTCAAACGACGTGAGAGGATAATTCATATTTGCTTAAGCAGCAAAGGAGATTTTCCGATGTTCTATACTTGAGATAGTATTTCCATTGTTTGTATTTAGGTAATTTAATTAAAATCCCCCCTCACGTGTGTGTGCGTGCGCGCATGTATAAAAATATTTTCGACATATACCGAAAAACTTTAATGATTAACCTGAATAGATTATTTAAAAAAATAAATGAAAAGGAGCAAAGGGAAACATTTTAATCTTTGCTGATCATCACTTGCAAAATTCAGGAACCAAACCAAGACCTGTCCTCATCAGACAAATTTAGTCCATGTAGATCACAAGCTTCGAAGAGGATTGGGCCCCACCCCAACGGCAAAAGATGACGCCATGAGATGTAAGCCCCGTTCTGTTGACCCACTGTTGTGGACTTGAGTGAATAACTGTAGCAATTGGCCAAGTTACCCGGGCAACGAACCTATAGGCTCCACACTTGTCTCAGCCATCTGCACAGGGCAGGTAGATTCGTTGCACCGAGCGTTCCTGTTTCCAGGACCGCATTTCTGCGGAGTAGGGCCCGGGGACTTTCCTGGGTCATTTACAGACCCGCTCACTCCAGCTCATGGCGAGATGACCTCGGAGTCATGAACGAGGTTGATATAACGGGAAAGTTATATTTTTCCAGTCGATGTGGGACATTTTTGCGTAGGATCCAAAGAAGCTCGTATCTTTTCTTTTTCCTTCTTCTGTTTTCATAGGATGTGATTTTTTTTTTCTAAGACGGGTTTGCCTTTAATTGAATCCTTGGAAAAACAAGATTGAGGATTCACATATTTAAGTTTTTTTTTTCATCGTCTTTCGGGCACCTTCAATTAGTTTTGAGAGCTCGAGGTTCCTGCTCTCTTTTTTTCTGTTTCAATAATGTAAAATTCTGCCATAGATTTCGATTTTTTCTCTTTAATTTAATAGACTTTTGTTGAGGAATCTTATAATTATGGATCCCAAACACTTGAAAATAACCACTTGGAAATATCAAATATGATTTGTTTATCATTAAGAACACGAATTCAGCTTGTTTGAAAATGTAATTGCGGTTATTTTTTAAAGTGTTTTTTACTCAGAATTGTATTAAAATAATATTTTTTTTACTTTTTAAAAATTATTTTTAATATCAACGCATCAAAATGATATAAAAATACCAAAATATTATTAATTTGAAACAAAGAAACAGATAAAAAAATTTCAAATTTTTTCAAAATCACTTTTAAAACACAAAAACAATAGAGTTAGCATGCATGCACTGATCATATCCAATGGATTTATATATATATAAAAGAGATCTAGATCTTTACAGATTTGGATGTTAGTTTGCTGTTATAGATTCAAATCTGGAACTTTGTTTAGTTTCTCATTTTGTTGGGGTCTGTTTCCTTATTGTGTGTTTTGTTGTTTTTTTAATTTAATTGTTATATGAAACTAATATTGAATTTGTACCTTCTTTAGTGTTAACTAGCTATTTTACCCGCCCTATGCTATAGGCCTCTAGTATATATTTTTTCTAACAAAAAATTGAACATGAACACATACACTGTACACACATCTATTTACTTTTTTGACATGTTTTTTAATATAAAAATATTAAATGCAAATTGAAACATTTATGCACATCTCTAATTAAATAAATTGAGAATTATTTATGTCAATAAATTAAAAAAAATCATTAAAGTTAACTAAATACATATATGAAAAAGTCAAAAAATAAATGTAGATCAAAATATTTAATCTCGCAACATAAAATATTTACCTAGTTTATTAAAATTAATTTTTACTTAATTAAATGACAGTAGAAATAGATATATACATAGAATTGATTGAATAAAATCAATATTTTTTTTTTTATCTTTGCACTTATTAGAAACACTATTCAAAAATACATATATTTTTTTAAAAAATATCAATTATATAAAACATAAAAATAATTATAGAAGAATTAGATTAATATCTTCAAAAAAATAAATACATACAAAATAATTTTAAAACAACCACTACTTAAAAAACACTAAATACAAAAACAAATTAAAGAAAAAAGGTATTGATTTAAATATAAATTTAAAAAATATTAAACAAAACATTTATAAAGAAAAAAAGGAAAGAGGTCGTCTGGCAAACTAGACCTGCGCCTGACCCATTTAGAAAGGGCTTGCACGCGGGTCCTATTTAAAAAAAAAATACAATTGGGTTGGATGACATGTCATTGACCTCAATATTTTTTAAAACAAATGAATTCCAAAAGACATGTCGCATGGTTTTCCCTAGATTTCAGCATTGGCTGGAAAAATAGGGTCTGTTTATTTTACCCAAAACTCATTTCCATCCCATTTTTAATCTAAAACATCAAGAAAAAAGCCTAAACACCTTGACAGATCTATAAATGACGTTAACAAAACACACAAAAATCCAAAACTAATCCGAAACAAAAAAATCTATATAAGCTTAAATATGTTTTTTTAGGCAAATTCAAGGTGAGAAAACACACATAAGTGAAACTTCTCTCACCAAATGAGACCTGATGACACCAAGGTTGACTATTTTGGTGATCAAAACTGGTGTCAATGTCGATTTTATCTCTCTATCATAGAAATTCACCGATCTCTCTCCTCTCTCAAATCATTTTTTAGACCTTTTTAGCATTATATTGTTTTTTTAATTTTATCATTCAATAATTTATTTGGTAGAAATTGAGCTTTGAATTGTTTTTCATTTTGCTATAGGGTTATTGAGTTCTATTTAATTTCTTCTTCGTTATCAGATACGATTCTTCAACATTTGATTTTTTAAATAAATTATTTTAATTTTATTTTTCAACATTTGATTGATTAGGAATTGATGTTTATATCTTTTTCTTATTTTTTTATGGGATTATCTCAATTTTAAACTCATGATCACGAGGTTAGTGAGTTAACTTAGTTGAACTTGAGTTTTTTTTGTTGCTTTTTAAAAAATATAATTTTTTAATTTCTCATTTCAACATTAAATTGTTTTTATAATTAAGCTTCTTATTTTTTTTTAATTTACTTTTGACGGGATTACCCTGATGTTACAACCAAGTCGCATATTTGACTTGCTTATCTAAATGGACTTAAGTCGGGTTTTTTTATATATTTTTTTCATTGTTATCTTTTTTGGTTTATTTGCTTTCATTGCATTTTTTTTATTCATGTTGTTAACTTAGTCAAATTTATCAAATCAAGTTAAGTTAATGACTAAATTCTTTATTTTTTATTTTGCTTTTGCTTTTTAGAAATATTCTAATTGTTTTATGTTAAAAAAAAAAAAAACCTTAACGGGAACCCAGCGAGGAGCGCCTATCTACTACTTTTCTATACATCCTTCGCATTCCAGCTCAAGATAAGGAAGCGTGACAGGGGCAAGTGTGACTTTTCTCGAATTCTGCAACTCATCCTCGATTATATAAGTAGAGTTTAAGCATCATTTTTTTAAGCCAGTAGTATAGATTTCCCAGTCCCTGATATTTTGGTGACTAAACTTTTCTCACACACATATACTCACTCGATCAATCACAGAGAAGTAAGAAAGAGAGATATAAAGATCGAAATTGGATAAGATGCCTTGCCTTTATATCTCTACCAACGTCAACCTTGATGATGTTGATAAGGATCCTATCTTCTCCGAGGCAACAAAAGCTGTTGCTACCATCATCGGCAGACCTGAACACGTAAAATTTCTCCGTCCCTTCAACTCCTTTCATTCATTTCTTTTGCCTATAGCCTTATATATATACTAGGGAGTTGTTCAGGTTTAAATTCTGTGGCCTACAAATGCATGTCTATATTGTTAACTATTGGTTTAATTCTTAATTTTCATACAAGTAGCGGAAGAAGAAATTAAGGGATTAGATCTTTCATTTGGTATGTTGATGTTCTTTAATGGTGATCCTTAAGGAAGATTAGATGTGGAAGAAGGATCGGTTGCTCATTATATATGTTAGTATTTTAAGCAGGCCGTGCTCTGAGCTCTCTAATGGTGAGTAGAATAAGTTGTCAGCTTGCAACAAGGATCATGTCCCCCCCCCCCTCTTCAATGCATTTGACCTAACTTGCTGTGGTTGTTTATGAAGATTTCAGTTTTCATTTCCAAGTTTTGGGACAATATTTTGAAGTTACAATCCAGATTCTCTTAGAGTAATGCTAACGAGTCATGACCATTTTGTTAGCTTTGATTTCCCTTCATTTTTCCTAGCTGAAGGGGTTATCTACTATGAGATGCTCCAAACCAGCTTTTCTTCCCCCTTTTTTTAAAGGCAACTCAAGAATCTAGTTTGGTCCCTCTACGATTACAAATTTGGTCAAACCAAGCATATATTTGTTCAAATCTACTTCTCTTCCTTCAGTTGAAGGTAATTTTAGCCATTTTATCCAACTCGGTTGCCAACTGAGTGCCAAATGCTATGAAGGGATTGGATGATGAACCTTGAATCGACTTTTATATGAAGCGCAGGGGTTCATCTGATCAAATTTAACATAGAGGGTTTGATTAAATATGCGAAGTAAAGAAACTGCACATAATTTCTAGCCATTGAGAAGGAGGGATACATAATCAATTCATTTTTACACAAACTCAAACGCATATCCCAGGATGACGATGAACAAAACCCCAGTTGGGATGCTTGAGAATTGAGAAAACTGTTGCACTGTGAGATAAGTAAACTTGACCTAACCAAGTCGTATCCTCCTTCGAATAATAACAAGTTGTTTCCTAAGCATTATTCATTACTTGTTGTTTTGCACCATGTCATTTGAGTGGACTGGAATGGAAACAACGAGAAAAAGGTATTCTTAGTGGGATAAAGGTCACGGATCTTTTTGGTATCAATGGCTATAGCTATCAATCCCATAGCCACTTGACAGAGAGTTGTGTTAGTGCAAAAACCTGGAAAAGTGGCCCTGTAGAAGGTCCCACAGGCAAATGTGAACGAACGAACGAATGGATCCATTTATCAAAAAAAAAAAAAAAAAAACATAAGCGACAAGCGAGAACTATTGTCTACTTGAATCAGTAAGTTTACTGTCATAGGACATCACATTCACACCTTGACTTGCATCGATCCATCCGTTTCGTCCAAAACTAAGCCGAGTAGAAAGCCCTACAGCTGGGGGCCTGGAGCTACATCAAACTTTCCTTTTTCTTGAGAGTCTAATCTTGAAACTTGGAAGTGGCTAGAAGTAGAAACAGAGTAATAAAAAGGTTTGCCTGACCGGAGGAAAAGGATGGAATTTATGCTTTGAATAGATAGTGAGAGGGTTTGCTCCAATGCTATCATCAAACTTTTAAGAAAAACTTCGAGGAAGAAATTCCTCGTAAATAGACTATTGATGTGGAGATCCTAATTGGTAAAGTAAAAGTAAGACGGCATCTGTGGAGAATACTTTGAACGATGCAGAAGAGACCGGCTGATTTGATGAAATCTTATTGCGTGTGTCTAGCATATTCCTCACTTGCAATCAAAGCAAAATCCTAAAAATATTCCTCTCACTTGTTTATTTTCTTTTAATTCTCCATGTTCTTATATCTATGCAGCTTGTGATGGTCATACTGAAAGGACTGGTGGCCATATCATTCAATGGGAGCAAAGAACCAGCTGCATATGCAGAGATTGTGTCAATGGGTGGCATTACCAAACAAGTTAAGAGGAATCTAATAGCTACTCTTGGCACAATTCTTGAGGCCAAGTTATCTATCCCCAGGGCACGATTCTTCCTTAAAGTTTATGATACAACAGCTGCTGGTAACAGCTCCAAGTTGTAGCTTCTGATAGGATGATCAGTGAGTTTCATCCTAACCATAATGATGTTTTCATTTTATGCCTGCTTATTTTCAAATTGTCAGAGGACATCCTGTCAGGGAAACTAAAAAGAGCAAGAAAAGGATATTAACATGTTCAAGAAGGCCTACATGAACATGATTTACATACGCATGACTATCTTATTTCCACTACATTGAAGCAAATAAAAAATGGAATGGGATTCAGGGTTGTTTGCTGGCTATGTGTTGATGATCTGTGTTTTGCAGAAGAACATATCTAAAGCATGATGGTATTTCCAAATCATCAAATGATCCCTTCAGGCATCAGTTATGGTGATTGACGATGCTGCATAGCTCAGTCACTGGCACTATATATTGCCATAGATTTATCAAAAATCACACAAATATACCTCTTGGGAGCAACATTCTAAAAGTAGTAGTTGCTGCAACAGCTTGAATAAGAAACGGTGTACATTTTACAATGAATTCAGTCCACAAGAGAACTAGATGAAGAAAAAAAACTGAAATAGAGAAACATGGTTTCATCGGGTCGTTGTAAACTAGTTGATTTGAGCTTATCCTGAACAAAAGAAAGATGAATGCTGCTATCTAGATTGAAATCAAGTTTCAGCTTCAGCAACTAAACTTTATTGGTTGCCATATTCATCACAAATGAGCTAGAAATGCTAACGAATTCATTGCCAGTTCAAGAACTAAACACCTGTCAACAGAAACACACACCTCAAATTGAAACCAACCCTGTAGTTGTAAGAAAATAAATACAAAAAAGAAGCTTCAGGAATTTAATCCAAAACACAGCAAAAAGAAACGGCAAATGCTCCTGCTGGGGTCATCAATAAACTCGCTATTTGCTTTCATGGCAAATCTCAGTTTAGTCACCAAACTATGAGCTGATTGTAAATATAATTTCTAAATTATCACGGTTTTCAGTTAGGTCCCCGATTTATCATGCATTTTCCCATCCTCTTGTTTAAAATCCTCCCATTTTTTTATTTGAATTTTCATTAAAATAGTGTTATTTTATTGCACAATATATTAAATTATCAATCAAGTTTGCGTTCCATCAAAATATCAATCCAGAAATACAAAGAACAGAAAGCTTTAATTAATTTTTTTTCCTATCAAGATAGTTACTTAGAAAAACTTAATTATATTTATCAAATAAAATCAAATATAATCAAGAACCAGAACATATTGATAGCTTTGTATAAAGAAATAATGTTTAATGTACTAACTATTCATTGCATGATTATAAATTATTGTTCTTTCTTAGTAATTGCGTCAAATCCAACATAATATTTACAAACTAGATGGAAACATTAACCAAAAATACTAGATAGACTCTATTCTTATAATAATTTAGGAACCTAAGAGAGAATCCAAGGCGTGGCTGCGAATCTATCTGAGAACTGGTAGATAGTTAGGGGACTAACATGAGGTTTGCCCTTGTTTTTAAGAGAAAAAGAAAAGAAAAGAAATCCATGAGTAAATGGGTCCTGGGCCTCCTGGCCCAAAACCTAATTATTATTATTATTATTTTATGAAGAGAGAGTCCAATTGACCTTTGAAAGGCTTCGGATCCTAATCCGAATGAATAAATGCCTTGAAATTCAGTTGTCTAGGTAACCCTAGTCAGTCCTTTCCTCTCCAAAAGATAAATTTATTTTTTGGTTCTCCTTCTGAAACTGAGAATGAGCACGTTTACCAACAGAGACTTCGACGACGACTACGACTACGACTACGACGACTTCGACGACGAGGACCTTCTCTCCCTCCTTTCCGAACAGCGGCGAGAACTAACGGCTGCCGAATCCCTAGAAACCGACCTCGACTTTGCCTTCCGACTTCAACTCCAAGAAGCCATAAACGCCTCCATACCTCTCCTCCCTTCCACGCCCGCCTCCACGTCTGCCTCCACATCCGCCTCCACGTCTGCCTCCACGCCCGCCTCCACATCCGCCTCCACGTCTTTCTCCACGCCCGCCTCCACATCCGCCTCCACGTCTGCCTCCGCCTCTACCTCAACTGCGTCGCCTCCGATTGGCAAAGTCGAAATTACTGCACCTCTATCCACTCTACAATTTGAAGAAATCTCAAAATTAGAGCAAAAGCTAAAAGATCGCAGACAATCAGAACTCGAATCGCGCAGGATCAGAAAAGATCTCGACCGTCGAATCCATGACCAGAAAGTAGCTCGAGAGATTCTGGAAATACCAGAGGAAGAGTGGCTAGACTGGGGAGATGATTTCGTAAAAGAAGAAGAAGAAGAAGATTCTGAATCAGTAGTATTCAAGCTGTATGTCAAGGGTTTGGTTAGTGAAGAAAAAAGGGAATAAAGTTTTCGGTGGAATTGGAATTGCGATTTGTGACCCGATGAATAATTTGGTTTTTGAAATAAGCAAGCCACTGATTGGGAATGGAAGGAGCAAGAATGCGGCCGAAGCTAAGGCTTTGATCGAAGGCCTTAATGCTGCTCTTGCTTTGGACCTTAAGAGAATTGCTGTGTATTGCCACTGTTGTCCGCTTTATAATTTTGTTACTGGGAGATGGTCTGCGAAGCAGAGGAAGGTTGCTGTGTTAATCAATCAGGTAGCTCTTCTTCGAAGGAAGTTTGTCTATTGTAATCCTGTTCTTGTGCCACGGAATGATATTGAATATGCATTTAGATTTGCTAGAGAGGCTATAATTTCTCAGGTCACGATGCAGCCAGCAGAATCCACCCACAAGAGGGTTGCCATTATTGAGGCTTGTGTTATTTGTCTTGAAGATACTGATGTTGAACATATCTTTTCGGTTGATGAATGCCAGCATAGGTACTGTTTTTCTTGTATGAAACAGCATGTGGAGGTTAAATTGCTCCATGGAATGATGCCGAAATGCCCTCATGAAGGATGTGACTCTTTGCTTAACGCTGAAAGTTGTAGGAAATTCTTGACACCTAAATTAATTGAGATGATGTGCCTACGTATAAAGGAAGCTTCGATCCCAGTTTCGGAGAAAATCTACTGCCCGTATCCTAAATGCTCTGCATTGATGTCGAAAACTGACGTTTTGGAATATGCTAAAAGTGCAGTTGCTGCTGGTTTGCAATGTGTTGGTGCAAGGAAATGTTCGAAATGCCATGGTCTTTTTTGTATTAATTGCAAGGTCCCATGGCATAATAACATGACATGTTCTAGTTACAAAAGAATGAATCCTAACAACCCTGCAGAAGATTTCAAACTGAAATCTCTTGCAACAAGGAACCTATGGCGCCAATGTGTGAAGTGCAACCATATGATTGAACTTGCTGAAGGTTGTTACCACATGACTTGCAGGTACATACTCGCCCTCCTTTCAAATTGACTTGTCTGAGAATAGTTAAATGCATTTTCTTTAGCAAAGAAAAGTTTGTTGAATTAAATTTCTGGATTTACAAACCACCTATGAAGCTGAAGAATGCATGGTTTTTATTGCTTGATGAATCCTCAAACCTATATAGGAGGCCGTTAAGGAAAAATTACAAGAAACATCCTCTATTTACACTGATGTTTTTCATCCTCTGTTTTTTCTTTTCTTTTTAATTATGCTTAGTACACTCAGGTAATGTTAACAGAGATTCTGTCACTGTAAAAGTCTAATGATAATTTTGTGCCTGCCTATTCTCGGCCTCTCTCTCACAGTTTGCATCCCAGTGCTTTCTACTAGTGTTAAGCTGCTATCGATTAGTGTAGATTCAAAAGAGACTCTTTTGATTAAAATGAAGTGCGGCATTCTATCTAGGTTACTGAAGAAAATTATTGAAATGAATGAAATACCAACCAGTACAGATCTCTGGAGTTAATGATCACAGAGTCAACAGGAACATTGATCAGAAGTAACAATTGCATTAATTTCTGTTTTGCTGGCTCTGATAGAGCAAGTTTGTCCAGTCTGGTGGATTTACATCATATCAGGCAATGTTCAAAATGGAAGTTGAATTGTGTTTAACAACTTCCAAAGTAAACTGCACTCGTGGATTTACTGAAATCTAATCATTAAAAGTTAAATCATGAACTGAACAGATCTTTCAAAAAATCCTACAAACAAAACCAATCACACTAAACCCTCACAAAAAAGATGAAATTCTAGGGCCTGCTGTGCCCATTAGATCCCTTTTAAAAAAAAAACTGCAACCCACAGCCCCCCCCTGTTCCCATACTAGCCGCGGCATCAACTTGGAAATTTGCCTCATGATAGATCTGCACTGTGGTGACTTGCCATTCTTGATTAAGAATCCTCTTAAAGGCTTCAACGAAGGGTAGGTGTTAAGTGTTAGGAGAGAAGATATATGGGGTACGAAGTGTTTTTTTTATGTGGTAAACTAAGGATAGTGCTACTTGTAAAACAATGGGTGCAAACTGCAACCAGTGTAAATAGAGGATTTTTTCCCCCTTGTTGTACAACAAACATCTTTCATGGTGCTTAGTAGTAGTTCTGATTCAATGAAGGTACATCATGAGAAAGTCTCTCAATCTGAGCTTCAGTTAGAGCCAATCCACGGGAGGAAAGACTCGAGCACAGTCTTTTGGAGCTATATTACTGACAATGTTTTCACTTGAAGAATATATTACTGATAATTATGAAGTGAATAGATGAATTCCTTTTGTAATTGCTTCCATTGAAGATGATGAGTATGACATGTTTGTTAACATTAACTAGATTCTCACTCTTTTCTGATGCGTGTGATGTTTTTCCAGATGTGGCTTCGAGTTTTGCTATAATTGTGGAGCTGAGTGGAAGGACAAGAAAGCAACATGCTCTTGTCCACTCTGGGATGAGGATAATATCTTGTATGCTGAAAATGATACAGACGTTGATGAAGATGATTTTGATGAGGATGAGGATGATTACTATGACTCCGAATCTGACGGTTATTATATTTAGATGTAAACACTGCATATCCTCCTACCTTTTTTTTCTTTTTTCCTTTTTTTTTATTTTTTTTATTTTTGGAGAAAGTCTATCAATGTGTGCAGATGCTGTTAAAAAGGTCCCTCAGTCTTGATATCTGACTGGACCGTTGCAGTTCTTTTCCAAGTTTTCTTAATACAATCAATACCTCTAAATTCTCCCGTAGTCAGGGCTAGCAATTAATTTAATCAATCTAGCTAATTAATTAATCTTGAAAGTTCCCAGTAAGGATTATAAAAATAAATAAACAAAAGCCAGCATAAGGTATAGCGAACACACTCCATTCAATTCCAAAAAAAAAAATGAAGGAAACTCAACTGGATTCGGAAGACGACGACGACAACATATAGGCTTACTTTCATATTTCACAACCATGTTATGCGGGGTCGGAAATTGTTTTTTCTTTTTTCTTTTTTAAAAAAAAAGAACTTTAATTTTAAACGGGAAATTATTTTCCTTCTTTCTTTTTCCTTTCCCTTACTTTTTTTTTTAATATATTAAGATACACATTTACCTATCTTCAATGTTTATTAACATTCTACATTATTTTCTCTCTTTCCACAAGCACACATTTATTTCGCATAATCAACCACAACCATTTTGAACTCGTATTATCAACGGTCTTTCCAAACATTTCTTGACTGTCTTTCGAAGTTCCTTACCCTTATGACTAAGATCCGACCAAAAGATTAAATTTCTTTGGGATACTGTACACGTAAGTTATTATAAAATGACTGCGCTCTTCCATATACATTTAAAAAAAAAATCTCATAAACCCTTGTACGTGTATATTTTCTTCCAAATAGATATCTAGAAGATATATAATTAGGGTTTACATGAGGTAAAATTGAAAATATAAGTTAAATTCTAGGTAAGAGACTGATTATTTAATAAGAAAGATAATAATCATCAAGTACATCTTACATAAAATAAACTACATTGCTTATTATTTTTAATGACAAGGTACATGCTATGCTTTAGCTAAAGTTTGTCTAAATTAGTATATATGTTGTTATTAAAAAAGAAAATTACTAAAACTTATAATAATGATTTGAAACCTGAGCCCGGCAATTAGACTTTAGTTCTCATTTTTAGAATACAGATTGAACTTTAAGCAAATTATGTCCAAATGGACTTAAATTAAAACCTTCACTCACACTCAAGAGTCTTGGTAGGGTTATATTCACCCAACTCAGGTTTACTTGCAATGATGGGGTAATATCCTAACACATCCGAAATTATAAACAAACATTGGCATGCATTGATACTACACATCGAGTGAGGGGTTGGTTCTGTTTTAGAGAAGATAGAAAGCATCCTTATCGTATCTTTTCAAATGAAATGTTATCTTAATTATGTGTTTTGTTTTAAATTTATTTTTACACAAGTCATTACTGTCCAAATTATTTTCTAAGATTATTCTTAACTGACTTATTATTGATCGATGTTATTTGAGTCTGCATCAAGCCCTTAATCAAAAGTCTCGCTACTCAATAATTTATTTTTTTATTTTTTTTTATTATTATTATTAATTAAAAGCACTACGCTAGGCCTAAATCAGTTTTTAAAACTAGAAGACTTGCTGACCTAACTATTAAAAACAAAGTTTAATCAAAACATGATGTTAATTTGATGAAAACTCGTCAACTTGTTTTGAAGTTAAAAATATTATGCTGGGCCTAAGTCGATCCTTAAGACTAGGAGATACGTCTACCTAGATGCTAAAACTCAAACTTTAATCAAAACATAATGTTAAACTTGATGAAAACTCGTTGAAACATTTTTATTCTTAGTTTGAAAAATAAATATTTACACTCACGTGAATACATAAAAAGGAATCAATGAAACTTTACAAAATGAAAGTAACAGTATTGTGAAGCCAATAAAAATAAAAATAATATAAAAACTGCATGAGTGAAAACTATATGATTTTTAAAAATAATTTTTACACACACATGCATACTTAAAAAGGTGACAACACTATTTTATAAAATGAATATAATGCTACTTTTAAGTCTTAAAAATAAAATAAAATAAAATAATATGCTTGAATAAAAAGTTGTTGATTTTTGAAAATAAGTATTTACACACACATGTGTACTTAAAAAAAAGTGGTAGTAGCATTTTCTAAAATAAATCTAACGCTATCGTGAAGCCATTAAAGAAAATAAAATAACAAATACACGAGTGAAAAGTTATCTGCAAATTAAGACAACCGATGCATTAATTTAGAAAATAAAATAATGCTAGAAATGAGAATAGGATACAACATTAATTTTAACGACACAATTTAAAAATTAATAAACTTATATATATATATTAAAAAAATTAAATGTAAATTACCGATTGAGATGAGAAATTAACTATTTCAACCTCCTGACACACTGGCCAGTGTTTCTATTTAATGATCCTGATAGACCCCATCAGGGCAAGTTGTCCACGTGTCAACATCATGCAGTTGTTGAAGTTGTGATTTAATTCGGTGATAGGATGCTCATGCATGTGAGATTTTAGTTATAGATCCGTCAAAACAATTTTGATTACTTGCCCTAGTTTGTGAACCATTTTTATTAGAAAAAAAATAAAAATAAAAATGACAGTGTAATTTTTTTTTTTATTATTAATATAAATATTCGATCAGTTTATATATATATTGATTGATCGAATAAATTTTAAAATTAATAACCATATAAATTTTTATTATCTTTTATATTAATAACTAGGCGAATTTTAGTTGCAGAGGAGGATAGATATCAGCTTTCAGATGCTTTTTTTTTGTTTTTTAAGATTCCTGGCCGTCTCCCTCTTGAACGGCTTTTCAGCGTGAGGTTTTTTTTAGATTGTGTTGTTATTAATAATGCTTTTTCATAATTATTTTCTTATACGTGCTATTTAAGTGAAAACAAAACTACTTCTTAACAGTGAAATCCGAAAAGAATCTTGATAAAGGGTTCAAAATTATTCCGACAAGGTGGGAAAGTTGTGGTCCCTCCTCCATAAAATAACACGATATAAAAGTGACGTAAAAATTATTTTTTAAAATATTTTTTTAATTTAAAAATTATATTACATTAATTTATTTTAAAATAATAATTTTTTATATAAATCCATCAAAATAACAAATAAAAAAGTTAAATTTCAATAGAAAGCACGTTAAACCTCAGTTCCATGTTATAAATTAATTATCGATTTCTTTTGATTAGAGATGTGTTTGGTATTATATTTTAGAAATATCTTTTAAAAATTTTAAAAATTTTTATTTAAAATTAATATATTTTTTAATATTTTCAAATATTTTTATATATTAATATTAAAAATATTTTAAAAAACAATTGATATCGTATTCCGTTCCTTACCAACCAAGTTGGTAGCTGGCCACAAAACGAAGGGCTATTTGGTAACTAACAATTTTTATGCCTTTTATAAATGATGGATACTTCATACTTGCAAACAGAGAATTGGCACCAGAGAGAGAGAGCCTTGTTATTTTTTGACAGAGATCGAAGATGCCTGCCTTGATCATTTCCACAAACGTCAGCCTTGATGGAGTTGACACCTCCTCCATCCTCTCCGAAGCCACCTCTGAGGTTGCCAAGCTTATCGGCAAGCCAGCCAATGTAAGTTTTGTTTTCATTTTCGTTCTTGGGGTCTTCTTCAGTTCTTTAATTTTAAGTTTGTGTTTTTACTCTTAATAATCCACTTTGAGGGTTTTTGTATATGATCTGACCTAAAAGCTTATGATTCCCTTGTAAATATTACATGCATATCCTTTTGGATTTTTCAATTATAATAATACTAAACTGTTGCGGGTTATCGATTTTTCTTTCTTTCTTTCCTTTGTGTCTGGCAGATGCTGTATGGTAGGTGTGCTAGTTGTTTATTATTTGGTCACATGAAACAAATATCTGTCTTTTTTCTCAAAAGCTACGGTGTTTGTTTATTCTGGTTATTTTTATTTATTTATTATTTTCAATTTTGAAAATCTTAATTTGTGACCACATAAAGAATTATTGGATGTCAGATGAGATCAGGCTTGATTTCTTGGTGGGGTCTTGGAAGTTTGGTTTCCTTATGATTCTGCAGCCACTTGATGAAAAATCCACAACACTGGGTTCTGGATAATTTAATTCTGATCTGAGTTTTGATTTAGCTTACAATGGCCTGTACTGTGCCTATTTTTAGAAAATTGAGATGGGTTCTGATGGATCACTATGTGTGTTTTTACTCGTTTATCAATAAACTAGACAAGAATATGTTCTTTAGACATCAACTTCCAACCCCCATTTTGTGCTTGTTACCGGTTCTTACAATTGGTATTGTGAAAAAAGTGATCTTGATCATACTCTTTATAAGTTTTTCTTGCCCAGCTGTTCGTTTGATGTATATTGGCTATGGAATGTACCTTTCTTAAGTATTTAATGTTTGTTGCCATGCAGTATGTGATGATTGTATTGAAGGGATCGATACCCATTTCATTAGGAGGAACTCAGGAGCCAGCAGCTTTTGGTGAGCTGGTATCCATTGGTGGCCTTGGCCCTGATGTAAACAAGAATCTGAGCTTTGCAATTGCATCAATTCTGGAGAAAAAGTTGTCAGTACCCAAGTCACGGCTCTTCCTTAAATTCTATGACTCTCAGGCAAGCCATCTCAACTTTTAATTGTCACCAAGAACATAGATTATTGCGGTGCATATTTTTCCTTGCATTGCATTCTTTCTGTTGTTTGGCCGGCCCGGTCATAGCTAAGAATATGCCCGATTTTCGCTTGCTTCATATCAGCACTAATTCCTGTAAAAAAAACAATCTTTTTTTTTTCTGAATGCAAGCATAGTTATTAAATTAAATTTGCCTTAGGAGTCAACCTCCACATATTTCTCAGATTATGTCCTCATAAAAAGTCATTTTGCAGCCACTATCAATGATACTGATGTTTGCTTTCTTTTGCAGGGTACCCACTTTGGATGGAATGGTTCCACCTTCTAAATCCAGCTTCTTTCTTTGTTGCCCTCAAACTTAACGTTGGAGATTCAATAAGTTATGCGCCTTTGGTGTTCTGCTATTGCATAAACATTGCCTTGTTGAGTTATATAGATATCCATTTAGGCATATGCATGTATGTATGTAGAATGTGAATGCTGTTGTGTCCTTCTATGAGGAAACACTACGTTTGCTTGGCATTTAATCAATTGTATTGTATTGTGGTGCTCATGGCACATGATTTGGGAGTGAATATCTATTGTTCTTGAGCCATTGTCAGCCTATGAGCAATGTTCTAATTAGACGTGCTCTAGGCTTGCTTTATGAGATGGTATCTCCCTTATTTTAGCAAATTAGCCAAAACAGAACTTTCTTTTACTAGTGTTTAAACTTTAAAGGGTGTTTGTGGTGTTTTGTATTTGAATTTTTTTTTTTCATATTTAAGAATTTCAGGTGAACTTATTAACGAAATAACAAATTTAGGTTCACGAAATGTTCTTTGAATGCAAAATCCAGAACCTTAAATGTCCAAATTATATCACGGCTTTTTTCTTTCAATATCTGTTTTTCAAGGGATTGGGACTTAAAAGATGGATTCATATGCCATGTTAAAATCAGCAAGAAGGAATTCCTTGTTTATTTATTGTAGAGCTTGTTAGGATTTTAATGGTTTAAGTTGGGTTGAAACAGTATCACATAATTAAAGTAAAGTGTTGAGACAAAGATTTAAGTTGAAAAACAAAACTCCTAGCAAATTTAAGGGAAAGACAATAAACAAGAATCGAAGGATTTTTAATGGATAATACAACACTGACTCTCTTTTATTGTTAATTAAAAGAAACAAGAGGTCTCTAGAGCTTCCTTGCTTATTTAGCCAAAAAAAAAACCCCAGCTAAACACACTAACTTTGCTACCTTCTCAGCATACATTTTTGACATGGCTACTCCTCCACTTTCAGCGTTTTCAATTGTGCATGCAGCCATCTTTGACACTTTCATGTTCAGATTTTCCAACCACATACTTTGCGAAAGACAGAAGAAGGTTGTTTTCCATGTTTCTCTTCTCCAAGTAATTGACTTTCCAAGTACGATATGTGAGTTTATAGCTAACATTCTCCCACTTAAACTCACTTTTCACATCTTTTTTCTTTTCAATTATTTCCAGCTACATGCCGCTTACATTTATGCTACGCCATAAAAGGACTTGTTAATATATATATATATATATATATATATATATATATATATGTGATATTCAGTTAATATTAGTATAAACTCTAAATATATCTAACAAAATCATTAAAACTCTAAAAAATAATTTAAACTTACTAATTTTGCTATGTATATATGTTTCGAAAAATTCAACAATTCAAAACATTTATATCCTCTCTACTTCATTGCAAGGACTCGTACTTGAGGACAATTTATAATTTACATGAAATGAGATAAAAATTGACTTGTAAGATTTTTCTAATGAAATTCTTTAGAGAAAGTCAAATCTTTTTATTTTTTTATATCAATAAATTTACATCCTTAAAACCCTGTTTTCCTATACCAAATTCTTCATATCGAACTCTCTAGATAATTGAGACTTCAATTATCTAGGTTTCCTCATCTAAATTTGACAGGTTAACTCGAGTTGACTCTGATTATTATTTTTATTATTTTTATTTGATTTTATTTTCAATTTAATCCTTCAATATTAGGTTGATGGGTAATTAAGTTTTATAAATTGATTTTTATTTGTTTTTTAGGAGGTTACCATAGTTTTATTACCCGGATTGGGGATTAAACTGGTTAACTTAATTTTTTTAGTTAATTTTTTTTTCTTCAATCTTATTTTTTAATATTAAATTAATTACAAATTAAACTTTATAATTTTTAGCATTATAACATGAATAAGTGGAGAACGAAGTAGTATTGTCTCTCTTTGCAACTTTTGTTTATGTGACCAGTTGCTGTTTTTAAAATTTTAATGTTTTTTTAAATTAATTTTTTTTAATTTTAAATTATTTTGATTTTTTTATATTAAAAATAAATTTTAAAATATAAAAAAATATTATTTTAATATATTTCTAAATAAAAAATATTTTAAAAAATAATATCGGTAACCGTACCTTAATCCAGTGAAGGCAGCTGAGCTGAGCTGAGGTGTATATATGTAGGCTAGTAGCAAACAGAA
This sequence comes from Populus x sibirica, assembly GCA_019202695.1. Classification (NCBI taxonomy): domain Eukaryota; kingdom Viridiplantae; phylum Streptophyta; class Magnoliopsida; order Malpighiales; family Salicaceae; genus Populus; species Populus x sibirica. Next base: position 462,370 of record JAGMVL010002113.1, read on the forward strand.
CAAGTGTGTTATCAACAGAGAAAATGCCTTGCTTGAACATTTCAACCAACGTTAATCTCGATGGCGTCAACACATCCGCCATCCTCTCTGAAGCCTCTTCTCAAGTGGCCAAAATCATCGGCAAACCTGAGTCCGTAAGATTTTTTTTTTCCATTTGCCTCGGATTCTTGTAAATACATGCTTGTTTTTGGACTTGATTGGTGCAATATGGATAAAATGTTAAAATGGGTTTTAGCTTGTGGGTTCCTCGGTGCATACAGAAAGATTTTGAACTATTTAAACAATTAGCCTGCTACAAGTTTTATAGTGGGTTTTTAGGGTTTGATTAATGTGTGTTCTAGCTGATATTAAAATTGTTTTAGCTTGTTAATACTAATAATTGTAAATAGTTTTTGTAACGATGGAGGGGGAATGGGGGTAAGTTTCTTGGTTACTGTGAAGTGTATTTGTATGCTCATTTTCAAGGTGACAAGGATAGAGTAATAACTGTAAATAGTTTCTATCAACTACATCGGAAAGAATTTCTGGATACTTGAGTTCTTGATGTGGTATGGTTCTAGAATCGTTTGATATGATTGGGCTGTTTATCATTGATTTTGAACTGGATAAGTTAAGGTTTTTATTATCTAGTTGTGCTTGTTTTCACAATGGACTGTACAATGGGTTTTTTCTTTTTAATTCCTGGGAGGTGTCTCTTTTAAAGAGTTCCCTCGGAAACTATGATGGTCAAAGTGTGATTTGGCTGCAGTGTCTTGTGTAGCTTATAATACAGTTGATTCTAGTGTCACTTATTTGGCCATGAAAGAAGAAATGGATTTTATCTCTGTTTGCATGTTCTTTGCTAGTTTATCTCTATAGTGGACAGGAATTGTGTTTTGTACACCTACACCTGCAAACCTCCTTGTTTCAATATTTTGTGCTTTTATGTCTGTTATTTTTTAATTTTTACAACCTAGAAGGAAGTTGCATATTTGCATTGATTGATACCACAGTTTGCTCATAATATGCATTGATTGATACCATTTTTTGCTCACGGGATGTGTCTGTTAACTATTTTATGTGTGTGATCATGCAGTATGTGATGATTGTGTTGAAGGGCTCAGTACCAATTGCATTTGGAGGAACTGAGCAGCCAGCAGCTTATGGTGAGTTGGTATCTGTTGGTGGCCTTAGCGGTGATGTGAACAAGAAACTGAGTTCTGCAATTGCTACCATTCTTGAGTCGAAGCTGTCGGTGCCCAAGTCACGGTTCTTCCTCAAATTTTTTGATTCCAAGGCAAGCCATCACAACATTTAATTGTCAAGAAGATAGATCATTTCCATGCACACATTTCTTCTCATTGCATTCTTCCTGTTTGTTTAGGCCCATCAAAGCCAAGAATATGCACAGTGTTTGCATGCTTTACACCAGCAGTAGATCATGTAAATAAATACTTACTGTTTTTAAACTGTGAGCATTGTTATTGAATTCCCTGAGGATTCAACTTATTCTCAGATTATGTTCATATTGGCTGCCATTTTATGGTTTTTTCTGCCACTAATAATGGTTTGTTGCTTGCTGTATTTTGCAGGGATCCCACTTTGGATGGAATGGTTCCACCTTCTAAATCCAGCTTTTCACCTGAGTTGCTCTCAGACTTGACACCATGCGTTCAGACAGATGTGTCTGTGGTGTTTTACTATTGTAGAAACTTGATTAAGTAGAATATTTCTGTTTTTGTCTAGGCTTATGAAATCTAGAACATGAAAGCTTTTAAACTGTGCCTCTTTTATGGGAAAACAATATGTTTGCGTGAAATCTTAGTCTAAATAACCGTTTAATCATCAATGAATGTTCTTTGACATGCTCAGCATTGCTTTATTAGACTTTGCATCTCCACGATCTTAAACTGGTTATGGATTCTTGTTCAGGCAGTTTAAAATGATAATACGTGAATCAAAAAACTGTAATTCAAAGTGCCTTGGCACCCGCTTGTTTACATGCATCCTTTCTGTTCGTATGATGCTCATCCATTCTAAAATTCCGAACAACTATTTCTGTTGGTCTCTCTACAATCCCATCTTCCAGATGGTAAAGACTTCTCAATGGAGCTAGAGGAGTTAGCATTGTAAGCCTAAGGTAATGGTCTGAGCATATTCTAAACCAAATTGCTAGGGGCTTATTGCATGATTTAGCCTAATATTGGTTTTCTAACTGCATGCACCTTTTGAACATGAGAGCGTTCTCTAATGATCCTATTGATGTTGAGCTATATGAGTTTGGTTTGGTAATGTAGATGGATGAATGAAGTTCATTATGTTGTTTACTATCAGCCTATGAATCAACTTTGAGTCTGAATTTGCTTTTTTTCATTGCATGGGAAAATAAGTCTATCATGTGATTTTAAAGTTCAAAACGTGATTTTTTATATTATCCAATCATGAATATATTAAAATTATGTAGAAAAAGTTGTGATTGTTTTATTTTTTAAGCTTTCCATGTATTTGTTTGTTTTTAGTAAGTAAAAAATGTGTGCTAAGTATTATTTATCTAGTTTTATATAAAAATCATTTATTCTGAACGCAATTATATCATTTTAGTTTATCTTTAGATTTTAAAAGATTGTTCCAAGTATGTAATGACTATTCAAACCATATATTAAGCATCTTCAATTCAAAAGTTTTTTATTTGCCCTTTTTGACACCCTATTTAGTTCTACATCTCCTTGCGGGTGGTACTTTTATTTCATAACTCTGTATTTCTAAATTGGTGAGTAAATTTGTATCTTTATTTCAATGATTTTGCATTTTAGAGTGGCGAGCATGAACTATTCTTGTTTGTTTCTATTCTATGTTCTTGCCATCTTTGTATCACATTTCTTCTCTTGTTTTAAGCTGTTGGATATAATAAAACAAAAATATTAGAAAATATGTTCAATGACTTGTAATCCGATTAGCTAAAAGCAGACGAATGGTAAGATCACATTAACAAAAAAACTAAAAGGGATGGAAAGCACCGTACTTCTCGTCCTCAATTTTTCATGGGAGATGTGGCTTATCCTTCTGAACTCACATCTATTAACCTCTGCCTTTACTAAACCAAAAGAACATGACAGGGATGAGGGAGGCGACTAGACTGAAGAAAGAGAAGCGAGGCCACACAAAAAAAGAAGAGGTTGCATAAGGAAGTCCATAAAAATCAATGGTGATTTTTTTAGTTTTTTGGCCATTTCAAATTAGGGTTTCAAGTTTAATTTTGTTTTGTTTTAATGATTTTGAATTTTAATTTTGGAATTTGAGTGTGGGGAGAAAACATGTGTGGAGTTTTAGCGGCTTTGACTGAATTAGGAATTACAAATTCTGGGCTTGTTTTGATTTACTTTTTACTTATTTTTGTTTAAATATCATGCATTCAGAAAACATGTGTTTTTTTCCTTTTCTTTTTACATCTGAACTCACGTCTATTCACACCTCTGGCTTTTCTAAACCAAAAGGACAAAAGAGAGGAATTTTCTAAACTAAAAGGACAAAAAAAGGAATGAAATTACTATTTTGAAATGTAGTTGTGGTTGCTTTTTAAAATATTTTTCATATCAAAATATATTAAAATGATATATTTTTTATTTTTAAAAAATTATTTTTGAGATCAGCGCATCAGAAAGATCCAAAATATACAAAAAAAATTAATTTTTAGTAAAAAAAATTAATTTTTTTTAAAAAACTGGTTGACCCACATTTTCAAACGCTCCCGAAAGAAGTGACCAAACTGAAGAAAGAGAGGCAAGGCCACACCAAAGAAGAAGAGGTTGCAGACGGAAGTCCACAAAAATAAGTGGTGATTTTTTATTTTTTCCTTTTCAAATTAGGGTTCAAATTGAATTTTTGTTTTGTTTTAATGATTTGAATTTTGATTTTGGAATTCGGGTATTCTGAGAGAGAGCATGTGCAAAGTTTTAGCGACTTTGACTAAATTAGGTGTTGTTATCTATTTTTTTACCCCACTAAAAAATAAAAAAAATCCAAAAAAATAAAAGATAGTACATATGAAGAAAGCCTAAAAGACTGCTTAAATTGGTGGTGAAGGACCAAAATGACAAGTAAAAAGTTAGGAGACCAAAATGTACATGATTGACAAAATTAGCAACCCAATTTTTATTGACAAAAGATCTCATTGGTGAAAATATTTTTATTTGGATGTTTAAGGACTCAATTGAAATTTTGGAAGGTTTAATTAAATTTATTGAGGATTTAATCGCAAGGAAAATCAACTTTTAGAGTCAATTTGGATGTTAATTGAAATAAATAGAAGTTTGGGGACTGAAATTGGACTTTGAAAAGTTTAATTAGTCAAATCAGGGGCTTAATTGCATAAAAATTAAAGTCTGATAGGTAATTAGGGACTTAATTGAACAATTTATAAATCAAGGGCCAACTTGCAAAAGGCACGCGACTTCGAGGACTGAAATCAGTGAAATCAAGGGTCAAATTGAAAAAAATTAAAAGATTGGTGGTCATCTAGGGGTCCAATTGAACAAATCAGAAACCAAATATCAACTTGTAAAAGACACTCAAATTTGTTGGGTTCACACTTAAATGTTCTTCGTGCTCTTTATTTTTTCATGTTTGATCCATTTTGTTTGAAAAATTTTGAGTTTTCATGTTTTTGCTATGTTTAATCTTTTTTGGTTTTGGGTTTTTGTTTTGGTTTGGTTTTAAGTCTTTGTTTTGGTTTGTTTTCGGGTCAATCTAGTCAGGTCAAAACCAGGTCAGTCCCTAGGCCCTCTTTGGTTTCTTTGCCATTTTTGTTAAGGTTTATTTGGTTTAAGGGTGTATTTGGCAAACATCCTTAAGGGTTGTTTTGGGTAGTTTTCATTTCAAGAAAAAATGTTTTTTTTTTACCAAATATGGCCTTACAAAAATACAAAAAAATAATAAAAAATAATGTCTTTCTGCGTGTTGCATATAACTAAATCTCTTAAAAAAATACAAAATCATATCTCGTAAAATAAAATATATGGTATGTTTTTTTTAGCATGTATTTTGAATTTAATAATCAGTTTATTGAATCTATGATAATTTGATCAATATTCCAATAATAACTAAAATTTTAATTCATGAGAATTAGTAGTCAATATTCTTGTATAAATATTGGACCCACAAGTAAGGCCGGTATTTAAATATCAAGAGTTGACCAAAACATTCTCTGAGTTATTCTAAATATTTATCAATTTTAATTGAGAGTATTTTTCATCGCAATATACGAATTACAGAAAATCTTTTTTATAAAATTTATTTGGGTATACAAGTCCATAATAAATTCTTAATGTCATATTTATTCACACGAATAAATCTCAATCCTAAGTCATAGATAAATTACTAATTAGAAATCCATCAAAACCTTTAAACCACATTCAAACCACGCAATGTAATTTATCTCAAATAGGATGTGTTAGGAGTGTTAATACATTCTCTAGCCACAATCAATCCCTTATCCTTTGAATTTATAATAAGACTGATACACTCGAGTTTTCTAACGACCTTAAACCAAACAACTAGGTTGCGACTTACAACCATGCGACATTAGGAATTACAAATTCTAGGTAAGGATAATGTAAGCCTGATTATTTTGTAAATATCTTTTTTGAATTTTGTGATTTATCTGAGTGTTTTTTTGTTGTCATAGCATCGACGACAATCCCAGCTCTTATTGAGAGGGTTGATTTCTCTACCCAGAGAAAAAATGTTGGGAAAGCTCAAGCTGTTGCGCGTGCCATTGAAGATAGGAAGAGAAGGTGGGTTGGGAGTGATTAAAGGTCTTGTTTGTTTTTGCATTTTAAAAGCGTATTTGAAAAAATTTAAATTTTTTATATTTTTTTCTTTGCTTCAAATTAATATTTTTTTAGTGTTTTTAGATCATTTTGATGCACTGATGTTAAAAATGATTTTTAAAAAATAAAAAAAATATTATTTTAATATATTTTTGAGTGAAAAATACTTTGAAAAGCAATTGCAACCACATCCACACAAACATGTTAGAGTAGTTTTTGTCCATTGCCGAAAGAACCCACAAGAAAAGAGTGAACGTGGCTGTGTTTTGGGTTTTGGATCGTGGGTTTTCATGGTAGAGATGAAGGTTGGTTCAGGTTCAAAAGGTGCAAACAACACTACGCAGGAAATCTAACAAGGTATTGTTGCTTGGACTCTCCATTTTTCTTTTTCTTTTTTTCTATTTTATTGGTGGTATTTTTTAATCAACCATAAACCATTGTGACCCCAAGTTCCCCGTAATACCCGGGTCAAGTTAGACCTAAATCCAAGCCCATTGGGCTTCCCTAATATAACCCTTCCTTCCAGCAGAAAGAGCCCGGAAACTAAGCACATACCAAGAAAGCTGATATGTCAACTTCTTATTAGTGAATTGACTTTAGGAAGGAAGGTCTTAGGTCCGTGTCGGTGCTGAACCGTAATAAAGAAGGAAAGCAAGCAATCACCGTAAAATAAAATATCTAACTCCCTTTCTCTTCTCTATCCGTTAAATTACACCTCTCTAAATTTAAGCCTATTTCCCCTCCCTAAATTCCCTTCCAATCTCCCTATTCCCCCTCCCCAGATTAAAAAACAAATCTACCCAATGTCATCCCAGTCTCCGCCAGTCCTCCCGATCACAAACCAGCAACAACCACCCGCCGCTGCCGCCTCCCAACCACCTCTCCCTCCACACGCCCTCCGCGCATTCCTCAACAACATTACCGAATCCGTCCGCAACGGTTTCGCCCAACGCCGCCCCTTTTCCGAACTAATCGACCGATCCGCTTTCTCTAAACCTGAATCTATATCCGAAGCCACAACTCGCATCCGTAAAAACTACTCCTACTTCCGCATCAACTATCTTACCGCTATTTCCGTAATCCTCGCATTTTCCCTCCTTTCTCACCCCTTCTCTCTCCTCCTCCTCCTCGGCCTGCTCTGTTCTTGGCTTTTCTTGTATCTCTTCCGCGCTTCGGATCAGCCTTTGGTCCTCTTCGGCCGGACTTATAGTGACCGTGAAACGCTCGGGATTCTGATTGCATTGAGTGTTTTCGTGGTTTTTCTACCTAGTGTCGGATCTGTGATAATATCGGCGCTTTTGGTCGGTGTTGGGATCGTTTGTGCTCATGGTGCTTTTCGTGTTCCTGAGGATCTTTTCTTAGATGACGTTCCAGAAAATGCAAACACTGGCTTCTTGTCTTCCTTCCTCGGCAGCGCTGCCTCCAATGTTGTTTCCTCTGCGGCGCCTCTTGTGGCAGCCGCCCGTGTTTGAGGATTGGTTAAATTGATAGATGAAATAAATACAGAATTTATATGAATAATGGTTAAAATTGTCTTCTTTTTTTGGATTTTGTAATTGTGGAAACGGATCTATAAATTCTTTCCTTCTTTCATTTTTTTAGGATGCAATTCATATGATTGGGCTGTAATTAGTTTGATTTGAAGATTACTGAATTTGCATCTTGTCTATAAGTGATTGGATGGTTCATATTCGATGTACGTTGTAGACAGATGCATGGGATCTTCCTGGTCGTGCACGGCTAGGAGATAGTTGTGATCTCACCGGCAGAGTCCAATGGCTGGGATTGCTGATGAACTTTCTAGATAGTCTAATTGGAATGCATGGTCAATCAAATATTCAGGATTTGGGGAAATTGCATTAAGTGCTGTAGTAGTCCTGCAATTCAGGTCGTACTTAGATACGGTGGTCTCCTTTGGATTCGTTGCTCGCTAACCTGCACCTGCTATTCTCTATTTGGCATTCGCTTAGATACAAATAATTGTAGGCTTAAATGGATCAATTCTATGTTAAACTTGTGATTTTGTCAATCTTAGGATGGGGTCTAAAAGCCTTCTATGCATGATGTTTTTCAGCTATAGTTTTTGCCATTGTGATCTTCTAAATACACTACTTTCCCCTTTATCCTTTTTTGAGATCAATGTAACGGAACTTGCGTCATGTTGATAGGATAATCTGAAACAGGCTATTTGCTGCTTGCCATCTGATTTATTGCTGTCTTGGAAATGTGTTCTTCTGATTTTGCTGTGCTTTATTTACTCTAGTTTGCAGGTGTGCTTGCTTCTTGATTGAGCTCCAGCTATATGCAATGGCCAGGTTGATTGATCTGACCATACATTACCTAATTTAGTGGGTATTACGATCCAGGTTTGAGCCCGGGGTATCTATGTGGTCTATGTGTGTGTAGCAGCTTGACAGGGGGATTGGTGGGTATATTAAACTTACAACTAGTCAATATTGACTTAAAAGTTAACATCCTTTCCATGGATTCTTAAAGAATAGCACTGCTCCTTATTTTTGCAAGCATGCAACCTGTCTTCTTAGGCTTCAATGGATCCATATTGTGTGAACCACTAGCTATAATTTTTGCCAATGAGGGATGGGTTTTGCAGACTTGTTGTATGATGATGTTTGCTTGTTCCTTTTGCTTCATTAATAACCTTCTTTATAGGCTGTAACCTCCATGTTGTCGAATGAAGTTACTGAGGAGAACGGATGACAAAAATTCTCGTAAACTCCCTGCAAGCTCATTTGAGCACGATCTGAATTGCATGGGGCTTTTCTTTTCAGTGTGGTGATTGTGACTATGCCTTGTGCTTAATTATATTGGAATCTAAATTTAATTCAGATACGTATAACCAGTTTTTTTGGTGGAGAAGTGGTCCCGCAAGATGATCTTGATCCTGATCGATCCTTCTTTTCTCTATTAGTCACCCTGCTCTTTTGTTACAGTTGAATGTATCAATTTTGCTGTGCTCAAGAAGCCTGCTGTCTGCATGCAGGTGATGCAGCAAGTTTTTTTTTTTTTGTTGAGAAAGCATGCTTGCATGATTGTTCGTTTCATTTTGATTTTCTGAAGTTTAAAAAGGGTTATTGCTGTTGGTTTTTGCTTCAGCATTGTAATTGAAACCTAGCAAATCTCAAGTTGGATTCCTGGGTCTGCAAGTCAGAGACCCATATCTCATGCTCCTTGCTAAACCCATAACTCTCAAGTCTGCAGTCACATGGAGGAAGATGCCCTACTACCTACTATGGTTCATGGCTCTATCCTCAACGATTAAATTCAGTTCTCCTTTGCCGCTTGGAAAGTGGTGGTGGAGTTCAAGTCTCATCTCAGTGGGCTCTTATGCCAGGCTTAAATTTTGAAATGTGACGGTACAACTATTGATTCAAGACTTAACAAGGTTTTCATTCACGGGAAGTGCAGTGTGGCTTGTGGCATCGGATTTATATATTTTTCTAAAGCTGAAAATGCAATTTTATAACAAGTAATCAAGAGGCCTAGACTCTGGAGCGATGCCCCCAAGTTTGGTGATAACAAAGAGCAAACCTGTCTGTTGATCGCTTGAGCAATGAGTCCAGACTCCAGAGGGCCGCATGCAGACAAAAGCTTGAGTTCATGATTTTAACCTAGCAAAAAGGACACATAAAACTGAGTGTTCTCATGATTTACAAATAATTAAGGTAGTTGGAAATGAATTTAAGAATTTTTTTAAAAGTATTTTTTGTTTGGAAATATATTAAAATAATATTTTTTATTTTTTAAAATTTATTTTTATTATTATCATCTCAAAACAATCTAAAAATATTAAAATAAATTAATTTTAAACTAAAGAAAATTAGAATTTTTTTAAAATATAGTTAAAAGCAGGAGAAAACTAGCGGCAATGCCAAAGGGGCCTAACTCTACCAAAAATTGCCTCGAGGCCAGATGCTAGTTTACAGTGGCAAATTTGTGATTTTGACCAAGAGTAAAGCATGTGTGTTATGTCCCCCCTGGACCAAGAAATGTAGCCGTTGTAAGTGAAGGGTCCCGGTCAGGGAAGAAGACTGGTTCAGCTCATGAAACATATTGTATACAATACGAGGAAAACTAGCCGTTAGAAGCAGGAGAAACTAACGCCAAAACAGTGAAGGACCTTAACTCTGCCTCCTTTTGTATCTCCCTTATCTCCTCCCTCACATTGCTCCCTAACAGACAAAACTTTCCCCTCATTGTTCAGGAGAGGAGAGCACGGACATTCTTAGAAACTCTCTTCAGTTCTTTCAACTTTTTTTTTTGTTTCTTGAACTTGTTCATGGAAAATACTTGTCACTTCCGCGACAAGTACTTTCTTTACACACACTTGTGCTTGTTTCTACTGGTTTTTTTGCCCCAATTTGCTTCAAGCCAAAAATGGGATGGTGTAATGGTCACCCGAGCAGATTATCAAGCTCTTCGAGCTATAAGGAATGAACTAATCGACTTCAAAGGGTTTTTACGAAGCTGGAATGGTAGTGGATATGGAGCTTGCTCTGGTCGGTGGGCAGGAATCAAATGTGTCAAAGGACAAGTTATTGCTATCCAGCTTCCTTGGAAGGGACTAGGTGGCAGAATCTCTGAGAAGATTGGCCAGCTTCAAGCACTCAGAAAGATTAGTTTGCATGACAATGTACTTGGTGGTACTGTCCCTAGGTCTCTTGGTTTGCTTCACAATCTTAGAGGGGTTTACCTCTTCAACAACCGACTTTCGGGTTCTATCCCTCCTTCCATTGGTAACTGTCCTGTTCTCCTGACTCTTGATGTAAGTAACAATTCTCTCACTGGCGCAATTCCTCCTAGTCTTGCGAATTCTACAAGGTTATATAGACTTAATCTGAGCTTTAATTCATTAATGGGGTCGATCCCAGTTAGTCTTACTCAGTCCCCTTCTCTCATAGTTCTTGCTCTCCAACACAACTACCTCTCTGGGTCAATCCCGGATACTTGGGGGAGAAAAGGAAACTATTCTTATCACCTTCAGTTCTTGATCCTTGATCATAACCTCATTTCTGGAACTATTCCTGTTAGTCTTAACAAGTTGGCTTTACTTCAAGAGATTTCTCTTAGTCATAACAAGCTTTCCGGGGCCATACCCAATGAAATGGGGGGTCTCTCAAGGCTTCAAAAGCTTGATTTTTCGAACAATGCTTTCAATGGAAGTATTCCATCTAGCTTCTCCAATCTCACCTCTTTAGCCTCGCTGAATCTAGAGGGAAACCGTCTCGACAACCAGATCCCAGATGGTTTTGATAGATTACACAACCTCTCAGTGCTAAACCTGAAAAATAATCAGTTCATAGGCCCCATCCCAGCTTCTATTGGAAACATTTCCAGTATCAACCAGCTTGATTTAGCCCAAAATAATTTTAGTGGAGAAATTCCACCTTCTCTTGTTCGCCTAGCCACTCTCACTTACTTCAATATTTCTTATAACAATCTTTCTGGTTCTGTTCCCTCTTCCCTTGCTAAGAAGTTCAATTCAAGCTCTTTTGTGGGAAATCTTCAGCTATGTGGCTACAGCTTTTCAACCCCATGTCTTTCACCCCCACCTGTAGTTCTTCCAACTCCAACAAAAGAAGAACCAAAACGTCATCGCCGAAAATTTAGCACTAAAGACATTATTCTCATAGCAGCTGGTGTCCTCTTTGTTGTGCTGCTTCTTCTCTGCTTCATTCTGCTATGTTGTTTGATGAAGAAAAGGTCTGCTTCAAAAGGAAACCATGGTAAAACTACTATGCGGGGGCTCCCAGGGAAAAGTGAGAAGACAGGTGCTGTGGCAGGTCCTGAAGTTGAATCTGGAGGTGAAATGGGTGGGAAATTAGTCCACTTTGATGGGCAATTTGTGTTTACAGCAGATGATTTGTTGTGTGCAACTGCGGAGATAATGGGGAAGAGTAGTTATGGAACAGCTTACAAGGCAACATTAGAGGATGGCAGTCAAGTTGCAGTGAAAAGGTTGAGGGAGAAGACTACAAAGGGGCAGATGGAGTTTGAAACAGAGGCTGCTGCTCTCGGTAAGATTCGGCACCCGAATCTCTTAGCACTGAGGGCCTATTATTTGGGTCCCAAAGGAGAGAAGCTTCTTGTTTTTGACTATATGCCCATAGGAAGTCTTGCATCCTACCTCCATGGTAAGTTGATTCCACCAATTCTATCAGTGCATACATATATCAAATTCTGTCTGCTCGTAATTATTCATTTATAATAGCTTGCTTTCATAAACTCTGAATAACCAAAACAGATTCTTGATGATAGCATTGAACTTGTATTGCATAGTTTTGGTGTAAAAAGATGAATTTTGAGTAAGAACTGTCTTTTATGCTTTGATGGATTGATGACCATTGATTGCAAGGAATTAAAGATCAAGGATGAAATGAAAAATTTAATAGCTGGAAATTTTAAGTCACATGAGACTCCACCCTGAAGGTGTTAAAAACATTTGCAATACAATCTAATTAACAAGATTGAAGCTAGCATTGGAAGCTTATTGAATGAAAACGAAATTATGATCCTGTTCAGACTCATAATCCATTCATAACTGTGTGCTTCCTTGAATATCCCAAAAGAAGAGAGAGTTAATGATGATTGTGTTCTACATAAATAGTTGGACATAGAAAGATAAAACTTTGAGTGATGATTTTGATATTGTTCTGTTTCTGCTTTTTGATAATTTTGAGTAACAACTGCCTAGTTGTTGATGATTGTGTTCTATGCAAATTCCTAACCATCAGGAGCAATTATGGTTTAAAATCATTTGTTTGCAGCTCGTGGGCCTGAAATCACCGTCGATTGGCCAACAAGGATGAACATAGCCATTGGTGTTGCGCGTGGACTAAACCATCTCCACACCCAGCAGGAGATCATTCATGGGAATCTCACATCAAGCAACATATTACTCGACGAGCAAACTAATGCTCACATTGCGGACTTTGGCCTCTCCAGGCTCATGACTACTGCTGCCAACACCAACGTGATTTCCACTGTTGGAACACTTGGCTATCGTGCACCAGAGCTCTCAAAACTCAAGAATGCCAACACAAAGACTGATGTCTACAGCCTTGGAGTGATCATTTTGGAGCTTCTGACCGGGAAATCACCAGGTGAACCAATGAATGGCATGGATTTGCCCCAATGGGTTGCATCCATTGTGAAGGAGGAGTGGACTAATGAAATCTTTGATTTAGAGCTCGTGAGGGATTCACAAACTATAGGTGATGAGTTACTTAACACATTGAAATTAGCTCTGCATTGTGTTGATCCCACACCAACTGCTCGTCCTGAAGCCGAAGAAGTTGTTCAGCAACTTGAGGAGATTAAGCCAGAGCTAGCTGCTGCTCCTGCTGATGATGGAGCCAAAGTACCAACGACTGAGTAGAGAGTGTCGTATATTTTTTGTATGTGCAAGAAATAATGTTTTGTTTCTTTTTTTTGGTTGGTTTACAAGGTTCATCATAGGAGGGTAGTTCTCAAATTCTTTAACAGTTCTCAAATTCTTTAATTCTTATATTCTTGGTTACCATAAGTAAATACAAGTTAGTGAGTTCTGTTGGAAATATGTATTCTTTTTTCTTGCGATAATAATAATGTATTCTTTCAATTCATTATTCTGTAGGTAAACAGAAGAAATCTCAAATAAGCAAACTTATCACATTTCACAAGCTGTGTTCAAGTAAGCTGATAGGGAATTTCATTCTATAAAAGAATCCTTGTATACATGCAATTTAAGTATCCTTTATCTTACTTGATAAAAAGAAAAGAGTCCTTCTCCTTGCGCCCTGTCATAACACTAAGTACCGAAGAAAAACCCTAATGGCTGGAGACCTTGCAAACGGAAGATAAATCAGCAGAAGCAGCAGCAATGAAAAAGCGAAAGGCTAGTTCATAATCAAGAACGACTAGAGATTTAGCAATCTGTTGGTTTCACTCTACACCGACTTCCAACCGCAAAATCTGCCCGTGGCTTAAAGTTGGTCTCCAAAAGGTCGGTGGTGGTCACTAATTTCTACTCCCTATTTTGCTGAGAAATTTATATCAATGTCAGCAACAAAACCACCAGTTATATCATCATGCTGCATGTCAAATTCCTCCTATTCTCTTTATTACTAGTAGAGATAAAAAAAAAAAAGCTTTTTTCTATAACTGGTACAAAAGATATATATTTAAACTCCCCATTAGAATTCCTTCCAGATGAAAGGGAATCTGTTTCTATTGCGGCTTCATGCAATGATTTATTATTTTGCCGAGCAAAGCACAGTATTGTATACCTTACACGGATACTCATTATATATGTACGTAATCCCTTCACAATATAACGGCTTCTTCTCCCTCCAGCTCCTGTCAGGAAAGAAAAAAAAAAAACAGATTCGGCTTGCTCTTTTTCGGATTCGTTTGTAAGCCAAATTATCAAAGATCAGGCAAGGACAACAATATGAAAGTCAATTTAAGGTAGTGTGTAAAGGATCGTTTATCCGTGGATATATATTGTTCTGAGGCTAGAGAACGGAATGATACTCTTCTGTTTGGTACAGAATGCTATTGTCTTAGCAATGTTGCTGCACATGCCGGGAAGTTGCTTTGGTACAATGGTATTGATGTTGTTTCTTATGATCCCTTTCATAATGATCAAACCATTTTTATTGGAGAATTTGGAAGCAGAGGAATGAGTTGGTTTTAAGAGGAGTTCAGCCTTATCCGTTATCAATAGTGGAGTTAGCCAATGCACAGTTTTTGGAATACTCAGTGGCATTGGAGTCGGATTTTCATCATTCCTTCTCGGCTCCCTCACATGCAATGAATCAAGTTGTTCACTGGCAAGTTCCTGAGTTTGGGCTTTTAAAATGTAATGTTGACGCAAATTGGCACAAGGACTCCAGAAATGGTGGTTTTGGCTATGTGGTACGAGACTCGTCTGGCAATTTCGTTGCTGCAAAGGCTATATGTTTTTTAATTCAGTGGCAAGTCCTGAAACTATGGAAGCTTTTGCAGTTGAGGCATTAATCTGGATTAAATCTCGGGAATGGAGCTTGCTGGGTATAGAGTCATTCTGTTTAGAGCTTATCAATGAGATAGCACTGGATTCTGCCACTTTGGACTCAGCTTCTACTGTTTTTGACATCTTGCAGATCAGGGAAGAGGATGGTCCATGTATTAGTTTAGCCAAGTGCCTCATAATGTCCAAGCGCTAGAATATTATGATATTGCTCATCCTTTACTTAAAATAACATCTTGTTGGAGGAACAACTGCTTTTGTACAATGTTTCACTTTTAATTGGTATTTCCTATTAGTTTTGTTGAAAAAAAAATATTTTACATATATTCATGATCACTTGAAAGAAAAAGGTGGTGTTATCCAAATTAACATAGTAAATTTTCAATAACATAAGTAAGAGATTCAATAAGATTCATAGATAATTAAGCTGGATTATATAATTAATGAATGAATGAAGTAATTAAGATATTTAATTAATAAAAGGGAAAATTACCCTCATCCTTTTATATACTTGTTTTTTTCACTTTGTTTCATTTTAAAAAAAATTATAGTTTATATTCATAGTCAAAACAATTTTTAAAGTTGTATAAAACTTTACATCCTCACTGACATAAACCAAAAAAAAGCCAACAAAAAAGTTTGAATTACTTACAAGATTGTCTTTATATTCCAATTAATGATTAAAAAGCCCTCATATTAAGTATTACAACTTTGTTATCAAATAAAAAAAAAAAATACCCTAGTCATCACCCTAGTCATCACCCTCATCTATTCTCCTCCTCAAAATCCAGTTAACCGAACCTCACATATCATACTTTTCTTAATTAATTCACGTAAAATTATATTCATAACATTAAGACAAGGAACTAGGTCTTTCTCAATCAATGAATTAAAACAATCAATATCGTCATTGAATTGTATCTTTCAATGGATTGAGAAGGTGGAGATTCTAAGATTGGGTTATTGTGGCATTTGATAGATTGTGGATTGTTTTTGTGATTTGAGAGGACTTATATGACATGAGTTTCTATCAAAATTGAATATTATAAGGCTAGTGTGGATTTTCAAGGAAAAATAATGATTTTTTTAGAAAAATTAGTGTTTGGATTAGGATCCTAGAAAAATCAGGGTTTTGAGATTAGGTTAATAGGGAGTTCAAGTTGTGAAGATAGGAATCTTGGGCTTTTAATAAAGTGGGGAGTGAAATGAGGGATTATGAAGAAATTAGTGAAAGTCTCATATCTACTTTGGTTTTTTGAATTGCATAAAGAGAAAAGAACCTAAAACCTTAACAACATCAACCATTAAACCTCACTCATTATTTTCTTCTAAAATCTACAAAGCCACAACTATGGCTAGCACCATCGCCCTTTTTATTTGAAATAGCACACATAGCCTGTAAACATATCTTCTCTTCAATAAATCTACTTGTCTTTAAATTGCTTTTTGATTAAATTTGATTGATGGGTTTGATATTGAGTAGATTTGGCAGCAAATTAAGTTACAATCATAGTCATTGTTGTCCATTTTACACCGTCAAGTTTTACACTTAAAAAAAAATCTAGAGGAAATTTCAATAACTAGTGACAAGGTTTTACAGGAAGTCCATCAAAGGAGAAAAAGTTTAACAAGAATGTGATCGGTTCATGCAAACTTTAATTTTAAGGTAATTATTAATGACTTTTGAAAAATATGATTAATTTCTTTCCCACTTGCAAATCTCATTGAGAAGAGAGAGACTTGGGTTCATTTGATTAAACAAAATTAAAAACATTATATAGGTTTGGATTTTGGTTCAAAAATTATGATTGTTGCATGAAGAGAAATAAATTATGTCTGGAGAGAAATAAATTTTATTTAATTGATCTATTGTGGGTGTTTATTTATTACAATAGTTCATCTTTTCATCCAGATTTAAAAATTGTTTTAATCCAAAATGTAACTATAATTTACTAAACTATAGAAACATCAAGGTAATTTTCCATTGAAAAATTACTTTTTAATTAGTGAAACGAAATGAATTGTGGAACATGTGAATGTTTTAGCTTGTTTTGATTATTTTTTACCTTATAAAATGAGATTTTAAATGATAACAATGCATGAATATTTGTTTTTTTAATTGATTTTTTCTCAATAATAAAAAAGATACTTTTAAACACAAACTAGTTTGTGTGTTAATTAAAATTAAGTCTCTTTACAAACAATTTTAGAATCTTACTCCCTACATTAACATGGAGAATTTAAAAAATAAATAAATCAAAACATCTTACATAGACCACACCAAAAAAAAAACAATTAACATCTTAATTATTGTTTCACGGTCTCCCTCTTTTTGTCTCTCTAAACAATTGAAAAATAAAAACCTAACAACTTCTCTTTCCTACCCTTTTTTTTTCTCAAACCGAACACGTTACCCAACAGTTAAAACGACATCATATCTAACTCACTCTCTCAAGCAAAGTCCAATGTGCCTCTCAATACCTATTAGTCCTCTCCTCCATCTCCTCTCTCGCCATTAACGATCTTCCTTTACAAAAAAATTACAATATCAGGCCCTATATTATTTGTATTGATGCACTGAATCACAACTTCCCTCGGCGACATGGACGGTCTCTTATTCGACCGTGTAACCCAACTCACCCTTTATACCCTCACCAACGATAACACTCTCTAAAACCCAAATTCCAACCTATTAGCCACAATTAACTTCTTATTTTGCCCTGATTTCCCTTTTTTCTTCTATGACTCACTCAGCCAAGTTGACTTCATCACTCTCCATTGATTCCTCTCCTCAACAACAACAATTAACAAAAATAATACTAGTAGCAATAGTAATTTTCTCAGTTGGTTTTTCATGAGAAGAAAATCCCCAATTCACCCTTCGATGAGGGAATTTTGTGTTTCACAATCTTTAAAGATGATGATGAATGATGAAAAGGATTTGAATTCGTGCGTGTTTTTGTTATTTACTATGCTAGCACAAGATGTCTTGGTGTATCATATGCAGGAGTATTGGGCATATCAATTTTGGATAAATTCAAGATGTTTTGAGCCCAATTATGATTGAGATAGATAATATTAGGCCAGATTTTATTGCAGCTCAACATTCTTGAGGCAAAGGAAGAATTGGGGAATTAGGGTTAGTGAGGCTTGAATAAAATGATTATTAGTTGTTTTTAAATAGGATGTCTTGAAACATAATGTTTGGTTAATGTTGGGAGTTAAGAAAATGCATTATTTTATTTTTGTTAATAGAAACAATATCAGTAGGCTACATGGTCACTATTAACTTTAGTAGCAACTCCAGCTAAGAGTTTGTTAATTACTTGTTAGTCTTTTTGGCTATATCTATAACAAACATTCTGAAATAAAGGGTATGAAAAAATAATTTAGCAATTGCAGGAATCTCTCTCTCTCTCTCTCTCTCTCTCTCTCTTCCTTTTTTTTTTCTTCTTCTTTCTTTTCTCTCTCAACGTGGTGAAGGTTTACTCATATTCTTTTGCTAGTATTATCTTTTGATCTATCAATTGCTCCCAGTTACTTGGATTCATTCCAAGTAGGAATGATCTTAATTAAGCTCGCTTCAAGTGGTATCAGAGCTTCTTTTGCTTTTCAGAATTGAGTAATGAGGCTTGACACTTAATCCTAAAACATTAAGAGACTAAAGGATTCCTTTGAATCTATTAATAAGTAAGAAGCACATAAACATAAATTGATGATGCAGCATCTGAAATCTTACAATAGAAAACTAGAGTACATCAGGTCATCACACGAAGTTGGATTTATATAGTTAAAAAACCTTATCAGTAGGTTAGCTTGCTAGAAAACCTCTCTTCTACAGACCTTAAAATAACCCACAATTACATCTAACACTACCAAAGACAAATAAGTTTTCTATGAGGTCAACTCTGGTGCCAAGACTTATTAGACATGTGAAAGAGCGTATAGTTACCATAAGCTACACAAGCCCATACGAGATTTTCCAGGGTTTGAAGGAGAAGATGTACAAAAATAGCTTTATAAGTGCAATTAATTCTTTGAGGTGGAAGAGATAAAGGAGTCTGGGAAGTTGAAATTAACATTGTATTACTTGGATGGTATAACCTTATACTAGCACTAAAATCTGATGAGAAGTAATAGTAATCATGAGATAACTTGGAATGATTATGTGTAGGCATTGTGTGCTAGGTTTGATTGTAAGAAAGAACTGTTATAATAGTTAATGGATATGAGGCAAATGGTAAGTTTAGAGTCTTATATACAAGACTTTGATATACTATAAAATAAAGCTGAAATTTCTAAGAAACAAGCATTATTATTCTTTGTATGTGGGCTGGAAATTAAGATTAAAAAAACCTAGTCAAAATGTTTAAGCCAGAAACCCTTGAGCAAGCTTACAACATATCTAGACTACAAACAAATACTTTCTTCTCTACTCAATCCTAAAATTAACTTAACCACATAAAAATAAACTCCCTTCAATCCAACTATAGAAACCTTTCAACATCTACATACAATACTCCAAAACACCCATAAAGTGGGCATATTACCTCCTCCTAATATAAATTATACTAACAATCCTTATATGAAACCTACTAGGCCATCGAGAAATAAGGAATGGAAAGATAGAAAGGCAAAAGGTCTATGTTTCTAGTGTGATGAATGATTTGTCCTTGGCTATAAATGCAGGAACAAAAGACTATATTCCATTTACCTTATTGATGGAGGTGATAATAAAAGAATCTAGTCAAACACTAAAGTGGTTACTCCACACATATCCATCAATGCTTTAGAATGGACTGCTAGTTTTTATACCCTGAAGGTTACAGGTAAGGTAGACAAACATCTTATTTTTATCATGGTTAATTCTAGAAGCACACAGAACTTCATCAATTCAAGAATTTTTTATAGGTTGCAATGTAGTTTAGTAACTATTAGACCATTATTAGTTAAGGCAGCCAATAAGAGGACCATAATTTGCACAACAATGTGCAAGAATTTTAAACGGAGAATACAGGATAATTCATCCTAGTACTACCCTTTTACATCACTTGTGGTCCTAATCAATAATAAAGACATCTCGTGGAGACTATGTATGGATTACAGAGCTCTTAACAAACTAACAATCAAGGACAAGTTTCCAATACCTTTGATTGATGAACCACTGGAAGAATTGGTGGGAACTAAGTTGTTCTTCAAGATTGATCTTAGATGTGGCTATCACTGGATAAAAATGGCTTTGGAAGATGTATTCAAAAGAGCTTTAGGTCTTATAATGATTATTATAAGTTTTTGGTCATGTTTTTTGGGCTAACTAGTGCCCCAACTATATTTTAAAGTTTGATGAACGACTTATTCATACCTCATCTTAGAATATTTTTGTTGGTTTTATTTAATGACATCTTGATTTATAGTAAATCAAGGGCTGAGATTTGGAACATATAAAAACAGTGTTGAAAGTGCTAAGAACACATGAGTTAGTGGCTAAAAAAATAAATATATATTTGGTAGTGACAAAGTGGAATGCTTGGGGCACATCATTACCAAAAAAGGAATCTCTACAAATCCATAAAAGATTAAAGTAGTGTTAAAATGGCCAATACCAAAGACTATCAAGCAGTTAAGAAGCTTCTTGGGCCATACTAGTTACTATAGAAAGTTTGTTAAGGGGTAAAAATTTATTTGCCAACCTCTGACTCAATTGCTAAGAAAGGAAATTTTTTAATGAAATTCAGAAGTAAAAGAAGCTTTTAATCTATTGAAAGTAACAATGACTAAACCTTTTGTTCTTGTTCTACCAGACTTCAAAAAGGAATTTGTGATTGAGATAAATGCTTCTGTGGTAGGAATAGGTGTTGTACTAATACAGGAAGGTCACCATCTAACTTATATTAGCAAGTTTTTAGGGCAAATACAACAAGCCTTGTCCACTTTTGAGAGGAAAATGCTAGTTATTTTATATATAGTATCCAAGTGGAGACACTACTTGTGGGGTAGGAAGTTTAAAATTTATATTGATCATGTTAGTCTCAAATATCTCCTGAAACAGAAGATATCCTACCTTTCTCAACACCTATGGTTAACTATATGGTTAGCTAATTTGTTGGGTTTTGATTATGAAATTGAATATCAAAAAGGAAAGGAAAATGTGGCTACAAATGCTTTATCTAGAACTGCTAGTTATGAACTATTTGTTATAGAACTGTTTACTATTTTTGCAAGCATTATAAGGGAGATACAGAAGTCATAAGAATATGATAAAGCTGTGTAAAGCATCATAAAAGATATATAGAAAAATCTTAGTTCTCACCTTCACTATAATATGGTGAAAAAACATTTGAACAAGAATGGAAAGATTGTTGTAGGTTATTATCCTGAATTGAGAAGAAGGCTTATCTCAATATACCATGACACTGCATTAAGGAGACACTTTGGTATTAGAGTAACTACTAAAAGGGTGTGAGAGTTATTTTACTAAAAGGGGCTGTAAAGACAAGGCAATATATGAAGGGTATTGGTCTGCCAGAAAAACAAATTAGAAAATATCCTACCACCAGGTATCCTACAACCATTGTCCATCCCTCAAGCTCTTTTCACTGATATCAACATGAACTTCATAAAAGGTTTACCAAAATCAAATGGCAAAGAGATTATTATTGTGATTGTGGATAGGTTCAACAAGCACTCTCACTTTATGGTTTTTTCTCACTCATATTATGCCACTACAATATATATTACATTCATGGACCATATCTACAAGCTACATGGTCTTCCTATAACAATAATAAGTGATAAAGATATTGTATTCCTAAGTCATTTTTGGAAAATATCTTTACCTATCAAGGAATGGAATTACACTATTTTATAAGTTATCATCCACACTATTTTATAGCTTATCATCCCTAGACTGATAAGCAGACCAAAATTGTTAACAAATGTTTGGAGAACTATTTGAGGTGTGTAATTGGAAGCAACCCAAGTTAGTGGTAAAAGTGGTTATGCTAGTAGAATGGTGGTAAAACACAAACTATCACACTTCTATAAAGGTCACTCCTTATAAAGTTTTTATACGGATTGGCACCACCCATACATATTCTTTATTTCTGTAAGGATTGTAATGTTGAAGCAATGGACACATTGCTAACTAAGAGGGAAGACATGTATTATTTACTCAAGAAGAACCTCAGGGCAGCACAACATAAAATGAAACAACTAGCCAACAAAAAGAGGAGTGAAAGAGAATTCAATGTGGGTGATTGGTTGTATCTATAATTACAACCATACTAGCAGAAATCTATAGCTTTCAGGTTTCACACAAGCTATCTGCTAAGTTTTATGGACCATACAAGGTTATTGAACGAATTGGGATAGTAGCTTACAAATTGGATTTGCCCTCATCTGCCTGAAAGCATGTTGTTTTTCATGTTTCTCAACTCAAGCAATATCATGAAAATAAAAGGGTGTCCGGAGATTTGCCTGTCATAAAACGTATAGAAGAATAATTTGGCAATTACAGGAATCTCTCTCTCATTCTTCCTCCTCCTTTCTCTCAACGTGGTGAAGGTTTACTCACATTCTTTTGCTAGCATTACCTTTTGATCGATCTATCCATTCCTCTTAGTTACTTATACTCATTACAAGTAGGAATGATCTTAATTAATTTCGTTCTGGATCTTAAAGGGAATTATGGGTGTTTGAGGACAAATTTACTGTTTCTGAAGTTGAGAGGTGTATCGGCGATGAATGAGGATAGGAATGATGTGATAAAGTAGAGGGATCAAAAGGAGTTGGACGTGGTTACCCAAGGGATTGGTGTTAGGGATTTTGGGAAGTTGATGATGGGATCATAGACGGCCAATAATAATACAATGGGGTTAGAAGATTTTTATGACAAAATGTTGGTTAAGCGTACAGTTTGGCTAGCCAAGTTGACAAAAGTAATGCTAAGGTCTTGGAGATGGTATGAATTCGCATTGTATTTCTGTATTTTCAGATTTCTTTTTTAAAAAAAACTCTGCCTTAGCAGCTAGATATATTCATCCTGGATGGTTTCGTATAGCCTTAATATGTATTTGCTTTCATCTTTTTGCAGGAAAATTATAATAGGAAACTGAGGTACTGAGGTACAAAGTTGCCAGCCCTGCACCTGAATAACTGCTTCAGTGCAGCTTGTGTTTTTTTATATGGTGTCAGGTAACTTGTTTTCTTTTACCGAGGTTTTTCTTTTCCCTTTTTTGCTTAAAGAAAAAGGAAAAAACAGTAGCTCTTTTTTCAGAAAATAGAGTTATATCCAGTCCTGCTGCAATGATAATAAGTGGTGGGTTATAAGAGTTGTAAATTGAATCTTGTGTCACAGTGTGAAATTGGGTATAGAGAACGAGCATAAATTCTTTCATATTTGTAAAAGTTGATCCACTAAGTTCAGTTCTCTCCTCTTTTCTTTCCTGTTGTTTCGTGGGGATCTTTGTGAACAGGAAGGCGCCCAATCTGTAGTCGTTGCTTGGAAGATCCGATTATCAAGAAATTAGTATTGATGGCTCCTGTTGTTGTATATTTGGGTGCGAGATCAAGATGCCCGATTGTCAGAGAACCAGTGTATGATACTAACAATTGCTTGACGGTGAATTTCAGAATGGCTAGCCATTCCCTCTCATGGGTTTTGGCTGCACTTTCGATGCATTAAAATCATTTGCTTTGTACCAGCTTGAATTTTATTGAACTGGGAGAGAACTGAGAACTTGATTGTTTTTTTAGAAAAGAAATGAAATCAAATGGTTATGGTGCTTTGATCTCTGTCTATTGTGATTATTGCTGCTCAGCAGCTGACACCGTCCGAATGTAGTAGAGAAGGTACTTTAGCGGCCCCCAATAAAGACGAAGAAATTACACTGATGTGGCATAGGAACTTTCCAAGAACCTTATTCGTCATGACAAGGAAAGTAGAAAACTTTTACCTTTTCTTTTTCTTTTTCTTTTTCTTTTTGATACTGAAAATAGCACCAGTACGATTAGGAAGGTTAGAAAATATTGTGTTGTTTTTTTTTAATTTTTTAAAAAATATATATATTAAAATAATATTTTTTTATTTTTAAAAAGTTATTTTTGAGGTAACATGAACACATTCATAAATTATTACTAAAATTAAATTTTTTTATTGAACTAAATTAAAAAAAAATATTTAAAGTGATATTTTTTAAAGTGTTTTTATTTGAAAATATATTAAAATAATATTTTTTATTTTTTTAAAATTATTTTTTATATCAAAATATCTAAAAACATTAAAAAAAATATTAATTTAAAATTAAAAAAATTAAATTTTTTAAAAGCAATTTTAAGCCTAGAAAATGACGTGTCTCATGTAATAAGATGTTGCCGCGTTAATTGGCGCCCAAGTTAGCCACGACCGGATCTGGCACGACCACGTCAACAAAGCATCATTTATCTTGGGACTACAAAAGCGGAATCGCAATCCAATCCAGTCTCTTCTGAAAAGTTGGCAAATCTGATTAGTCGTAGGCTATCGCTTCCTTTGCATCCAAGGCAAGTCCAGTGAATAACCAGGAAAGTTGCTGGAAGAGAAACCACCAGAAACATTGAGCAACAAAGCCCCACACTAGAAAACAAGCACAGACTAATCCTAAAACCATAGATAAACCCCAGCTAGGAAAAAAGAATAGACGAAGAGAGACCTTTGAAGGAGTTAAAAGAATTAGAAAGGAAGATATCAATCAAGCGCACACAAGGAAGCACTTCGACTGTACAAGAAGGACAAGTTACTTTTAGTGAGTTGGTGCTCTCTTTTAATCTTCAGACACCTTGGCTTTTTTTTTTAGGGGTTACTAACTTTTTTCCTTACCACGTTACATATTTCAATAATTGAAGGACTGGATTTTTCTTGAGACTTTTACGAGCAACACTGGAATTTGTTCTCGTAAACTTTTTCGCTTTGTGGGCTTAGAACAAGCTTGAAGATCTTTTATGAGTATTGACATGGAGGATTCTTTGAGACAGAGTTCTTTGCTAGGGTTTAGCAGCAAGGACAGGAAGAGAAGGCGGAATGGTTGTGAATCAATAGAAGATACACTTGCAAGGTGGAAGAAACACAACAAACTTCAAGTAAGCAAGGTTCCGGGGAAGGGTTCAAAGAAGGGTTGTATGAAAGGAAAAGGTGGCCCGGAGAATATGAACTGCAGATACAGGGGTGTTAGACAGAGAACTTGGGGCAAGTGGGTTGCTGAAATCAGAGAACCTGTCAAGAAATGCAGTTTAATGAACAAACAAGGAAGTAGACTCTGGCTCGGTACATTTTCTACTGCTATTGAAGCTGCTTGTGCTTATGATTATGCTGCAAAGCTTATGTATGGTCCTAATGCCATACTCAATTTCCCTGACTACCCAGTTGAATCTGGGAATCACCTGGATAATATGTCGTCTTCGATTACTGCAACTGAGACATCATCAACTGAATCTAGGACAGCATTGGATAGCTACGAGGATAATAAGGTTAACAAATTAAAGATTAATCATTGTGGGTCTAGAGAAGGAAATAACCAATCAGGCTTTTCTAGGATATGTGCTGTCGACGAATCAGAAGAGGAAGTTGAGAAACTCAGGGTGGCGGAGAGCAGTGCAATGGAGTTGAAAGCTGTGGAATGGAATTTAACAGATGATTGGAAATCGTCTCATCATATTGAAGCTGAAGCACCTGTATTGAGGGAAGAAATAGATGGAGGAATTTTGAGATCTTGGGGCTGTTACGGTATCAATAACAGATATAGATTCTTGCAGAATGAGACTGAAAATGTAGAACATAAGAAATTGAAGAATGAGGTTGTGGAATCCAGCATGAGCAACAGACTCAATGAGTGCGTAGATTCGGACTATGATATGAGAACTGATCATAAACCTATCTATGATATTGAGAAGCCATTAATGAGGGAAGCAGCAGCAGGGGAAGAGTTTTCAGGCTTGAAATTCAGCAACTATAATCCCTTTGAGACCACGCATTATCACATGAACCCGGGTTTATGCAATCAAGAAATTGATATCAAGCCTTTTATCCAAGATATTTCTGACAATTCTGTATTAAAAGGAGGGGCGAATTATGGTTATGATCCCGCGAAGGTTGGTTCTGCAAGCCACCTACAGAGTGGAAGGCCATCAGGACTGTCCCGCCAGTTGCAGACCCCATCAACCAGTCTACCAGGGAGCTTGAGTTACTTTCAGGAGGCAGATATAGGCCTGGGTTGGAATTTTGATCTATCACAGCAGGACTTCAACGGGGGCTTAGTTGGAGAGCCAGGCCTGCTTGATCAGTGGTACCCTGAATTACAATTCTAGTAATATTTGTAGGTGTAAATCTGATTATCAATAAAACAAGATGCTTTGGTATCTAGCGATGAGTTCCATTGCCGTTGTACTTTTTGATTCTTTGCGTAATATATAGGTCTCCCTTTTATTATGTCTGCAGTAGAAAGATCTCTAGCAATTCAATCACTTTCAACTCACAACAAAAGATTTCATCGGATTCCTTAATTAATTTTTGAGGTTGTGCCAGAATATGCCTCCAAATTGTACTTTCTGAATGTACAGATTCGGCACTTCATATGCATGTCATTCTCTATAGAATATATAGTTCCATCGACAAGGGGGTGCGCAATCTATATGCTGACAATCACTCTCCAGATATTGACAGAGAGAAATTCTTCCAAAATTGGGGCGACAGTCTGTCCCATAAAATAACCGTCCTCCAGGTAGAATACAAGTTTATACGGAGAGAGGGCAGTTACCAATTTACATTTTCTCACGGCAAGGGAACTACATGAAATCATATAGAGGAAAAGACTGGAAGGAAAAACATTTGGCCCTTGAACTCCGAGCTGCAATTTTGCGTATACTTGTTCTAGCTCTCGAGTTCTAATGTCAGCCACTGTCGTAAGCCAGTAATAATCGACCCTTTAACAGCCACTTTCACCAATGTGGATAGCTTTGATGATAGATTCAGTTTCAAGTACCATAAGGACAGTTCACGTTGGTGAACTGTAAAATAAATAAGTGGTTGTGCCTCTAATTGGTGGTGGTGGCGGCGGCGGCACCTCAAAACTCAAATAACCTCTCTTTGTAGTAGGAAGAAGGAAATATAGACAGTTCACGTTGCTTTTTTTGGTTGTTGCTGCTTTTGTTGAGCTTCCTTGTTTAGGCTTTGCAAGGGCGTCAAACTGTGCTCTCCAAAAGGACTTATGGAGACCACCTAACCTTAGTGGGTTTAACCCACTACAACTTTGTCTGTTTGGGCTTTAGCTTTTAGGCTCATTCGAGGGGCTCCAGATTTATCAAATCTTTGCACGTCTCTTTTTATTTAGGGATTTAAGCATTGGATATAAATTGAGCTATAGCTCCTCATATACAAAGTAATCAACTCATGAAAAAAAAACATTATTAGGGTGTTCTATAGTATTAGTAATTATTGTTTTTTAAAATATTTTTTAAAAAAAAATAATATTTTTTTTATTTTTTTAAAATAATTTTTAATATTAACACATTAAACAATCTAAAAATATAAATAAAATAATTTTAAACAAAGAGCCTCCATTTAGAACCCATGTTACAAAATCTCATTAACACCGTACATTTCAAAAATATTTTTAAAAAATATTAATTTTTTTTAAAAATTAATATTTTTTTAGTATTTTTAAATCATTTTTATATGCTGATGTTAAAAATAATTTTTAAAGAATAAAAAATATATTATTTTAATATATTTCCAAGTAAAAAATAATCAAACTCTCCAACATAAACAAACATGCATGAAATAGATAAAGAGCAAACCTTAAAAATAGAGACAAAATATATACTCAAGGGCAAAACTGATGTTACCTCAATAATTGGAAGGTAAATTTGAGTTCGCTCAATTAACAAAAAACAACCAAACAGATCTCAAACTCTGAAAACGTCGGGGAGGGTTTGTTCCAAGTACAAAAAGAACAAGTGAAAAAGAACAGGTGAAAAATGGTCCGAGTACAAGCAGAACAGGGAAAAAAAGGTGAAATATTGGAAATCTCCCGGCCCCTACAACTGATATTGTCTCCTCTATTGTCTTGGCTAAAGCTTTATTTCCATTCAGCTTCGTGAAATTATTGTTACTCTTCATAAATATCATGTCACGATCCCATTGCCTGTGGCAACCTGAGATTATTCGTATGATGAAGATAATTTCAACCATAAACAAACGATAGAATTGATGAATACCTAAATCTTGTTCTTACACAACTAGAACAAGAAATGCTCCTAGCCCCCATTGCCTGGGGTTGAGCAAGACAATGTGGTATCTCCGAGGAAAAGATACCTAGTTCTTGTGCTACTTTAAGCGTCTCGTTCCAAATGTAAAAGATGTTATATCTACGAGGAAAATCTTTCAGATTGTTAGCTCCTCGTTGTCTTGGCAATACAACTGGTATCTCTTCAGCAATTTTTGTTTAATTTGACTATTTACAATTGAATTTAAGATATTCGTAAGAAGAAAAAATCATGTTAAGTTATTCCATTTACATTCGAACTTGTACGCTTCCATCTGTACTACCAGTTCAAGGGGATTTTAGTAAAGGCAATACCTCTATTTTTTTTAACCCAAGACACTCAGGAGATCACCTCGAACTTGATGGGGTGGCTCTCTAGACTATGCCCTGGTAACATCATTTTATAATTACTTCACTGTAAATTAATTCCGTGAAGAAAATTAAAATCTAAAAAGATTCTACTATAATATAGGAAACTGGTCTAAAGCTATCAACCACCGGAGATCTTTCAGTGGAAGCAACGGAAGCAGCGTGGAAACACGGTCACCTGAAAGGGGGCAAAATATCAGAATTAAAGCTGTAAATGAGTGCAGATATTACTTAATTGCACAAACCTTTGCCTTAATTTTTTTTTTTTTAGATATAATTAAAGTAAAGGAAACGACTCGAAAGAACATGACCGAGGGCCGTGACTTACACGAAGATGGGAAGCAGTCAACATCTTCAAGTTCATCCTCCCAGACCAAATTTGATAAATGGATAAGCTAGCCCTGCATTATTTTGTTTCTGTATTATTATCATTACAAACTGTTACTTTTATTTTGGAGTTTTGTGTTGCTAATATAATCATCGCCATCACAATCACAATCACACAATCGCTATCATAATCCATCCATCCATGTGTAGAGCAAACGATTAACTCCCTCCATAACCGTAATTAGCATGTCAAGAAGGAAAAACATTATCAATTTATGTACATAAATAGTTCAATATGGACTATCCATTTAACTTCCATCAATGGCATATTTCTGAATTAAGATCAAGCTATGATGGTTTCCACAGCATGAGCGCAGAACTCATAATGGCCTTCGAACAGAAACTATCATTAATACTCCACTTATTCAAAGGAAATTCCCCTCAATAACCATGGCAACTACAACAAGAAACATGAGAATCCGATAAGAAATGAATTTAAAAGCAAACGCTAGTACATACCAGTAACAAATCACCTTCTCAAAAAAGCTGGAATTAATGGCACTTCAAGAACCAACAGAGAGAGGCCAGGAGCTGATAGCAAGAAGAAGCAATGAAACTCAGGATGGATAGCGCCACTAAGAATCAAAAACCACATAAAAAGAGCCCATGATTATCCTTAGGGCGCTATCCCTCCTGAGCTTAACAGATTCTTCCATACTTTTTCTATGCATCAAGCCTTGCAGCTATTTAGCTTCAAAGGGACCTAAACCGATGCTCTAGCTAGTAATGGTGGGGAAAGTTCAAAGGAGGGGGGCTGTATTTATAGCAGAAACTGATAACACAACGTGGGGAAGTGAAGCCACATGTCATTTCTGGAGTCCCATGAGAACTTGACTAAAAACCCTCATTTTTTGACAAATGACAGTGTCTGTGCAAATTAGAAGGACGGTTATTCCTTCTCTTTTTTTTTTTTTTTTTTTTTGTTGTTGTTGTTGAATCTCAATGGTTATTTAATGTCTCTGCCGACTACGGTACAGGTATAATGACATATGGGAAGGTTTATACTGTGTATGTACTGTTGATACTTTTAAGATTTCCTTTTCTTCTTCGGTGAAATACTGTACCCCACTCTTCCTTTGCTTCATGATTACTTCTCCTTTTTAGTTAATCTTCTGGTTAATGATTACCATCGGACATAATATAGTGTTAATCACTTAAATTTTCAAGAGGCAGGACCATGGTGTGGGAGTTTATAGCTTGCTTAATTATGAACTATCACTGTAGCTACCTCCTTGTTGGCGCAATTAGGTCATTTTCCTCACTTCTCTTTCTCCTGCATAAAATAATATTTATGGTCAATCATAATGAAAGCAACTGTGGTTCCAATTTCAATGCTTTTTTTTTTAACGCCCAGTAGTAGCAGAAACAGAGAACGAACTTTCGTATCTCTCAGCACGATTCTTTCTTCATGGAGTAAGGCTCAAACAACTTAAAGGTGGTGCTATCTTCTCTTGATTTTTTGAGTTCGGATTGAGAATTAAGATTCTGAAGCCATTTATTTATTTATATCAGATTAACGAGGGGAAATGCTCTTAAAACTTATCTCAATTAAAAAAACAAAATTTACCAATCAAAGCTTCTCAGTCAATCGCTCAGAAAATGTACTTTGTAAGAATTCTACAGTGAGCTAAAATGAGGAGTCATTCCCAGGTTTTCGTGTGCGTGACGAATGTACTAGAATTGATGGATCGTCCACTAATTGGAAGTGGCGAGGCCTATGGCATATCGACAAATGAAATGAGCGCAGGGTGAAATGTTTTCACCGAAACCTTTCTGAACTCCGAATCATGTTTCACAACTTTGTTATCACATCATATCCATGTTTTCATAATAAAAACGAATTCAACCCTGTCTCTCAAATTATTTCATCTTGCCATCTTCTCAATCGCAGCATCATGGTAAAATCATCTAGTAGGTGATTTACGGATAAAAATTTAAAATTAAAAAGTTTTTTTTTTATAATTTTAAATTTGAGTCTTATAATTATTAATATAATGGTTACTAAAAATTTACATAGTCGATAATTTAAAAATTCGTGGGATTAGTTGAGATGCACACAAACTGGTCTGAACACTCACATTAATAAAAAAAAAATTGCGTTAATAATATAACATCAAGGTATAATATCAAGGCATTCCGATCTAATTATATTTTAATAAAAAAATATATATAATATTTTTAAATCTTTTAATATGTTAATATCAAAAACAAATTTTAAAAATAAAAAATCTCATTATATTTTAATAAAAAAATAATATTTTTTAATTGTAGAATAAATTTTAAAATAAAAAATATTATTTTAATATATTTTCAAAAAAAAAACAAAATCTATATAATTTTCAAATAAAACACATAAAAAAAACAGCAATAATGAAAAATTATTGTGCCTGAAAGTACTCTTTGTTCCTAATTGTTTGGTGTCGGCTTAAAAACTTTTTCGTCGATTGGGAAAGTTTGTTCCATGATGATAATTACGTTGACCGAACAGGTTTGGGTTCCCTGTACTTCTTGTCCCCATGAGAAACCATGCTTAACCATTGACAATTACCTTACCGAGCTCTGTTTTAAGTAGATCATGACGCATTCCTAATGCAAAGTCTAAAAAGGAAAACACAAGTGGGGAAGAAGAATCTTGCGTTTATTTATGGTCATACATATTCTACCAAGTAAATTTAACCATTAAGGCTCTCCCCCTTTTCTAACCATCAAAACTTAAAAGTAAGTGTGTGTGTGTGTCTCTCCAAGCTCTGTGCTAAGTTATAATCTCTTGCATTTATAGCATCTTCGAGATAGTTTTCGTGTATCAAAACAAACTTCTTTCTTAAATTTCTTGAAATTTTCTTTTCGGATGTCGACATTTGATATTTTATTTTTATTTTTATGTTTCAAAAATATTTTTGAAAAAAATTAAAAAAAAAAATTTCTTTACTTCAAATTAATATATTTTTGATGTTTTGAAATTATTTTAATGCGCTGATATCAAAAATAATTTTAAAAAAATAAAAAAATATTATTTTAATATATTTTCAAGTAAAAATCACTTTAAAAAATAACCTTAATCACGTTAATTTTCTTACAACATTTTTCTTTTGTTTTAACAATATATACCCACGTGCTAGCTTCATAACTTGAAATAAACCATTACAAAATTACAAGCATGCACGCAAATACTTCAAGATAAGACTAAGTTAAGTGTTCACGCCACTCTAGGCTCTAGCTATTATTAACCTGTTTCATCGGAACTCGGAAGTAGTGGTTCGTTTCATTTCTATGTTTAGTTTTGTAATTTTTTAAATTATAATATAATAAAAAATTACCTTATTACATTATACATATTGCATAAAAAAA
Source organism: Populus x sibirica (assembly GCA_019202695.1). Classification (NCBI taxonomy): domain Eukaryota; kingdom Viridiplantae; phylum Streptophyta; class Magnoliopsida; order Malpighiales; family Salicaceae; genus Populus; species Populus x sibirica. Next base: position 494,586 of record JAGMVL010002113.1, read on the forward strand.
AGTTATGTGATCACGAACCTGATTAAGAAAAAAAAAAAGAATAATCATGTAGAGATTTAAATGTAAAAAAAAATTTCAAATACTAAATTACAATTTAAAACAATATAAATACCAGAAACTTTCAAATAAAGACCAATTTATAAATAAAAATAAAATATAAAGACAAAATATTTATATAAAAAAAACAATTCAGAGATTAGAACGAAACTTTATAAAAAGTCTTCATTACATAACAAAGAATTTTAAAATAATATACCTATCCATCTCATTACATTACATGGTTAATTACATTACATTATAATATATTAAATATGTTCTATGTGTTTTATCTAATTTACACCCAAGTCATTTTCCAACATCAACAATAATAATTATAATGAATTGTTCCATAATCTTCTCTTTTTCCTCCATAAAAAAATTCAGGTTGGCCATCTATTGAAACTTCAACTTCAACTTTTATTTTTTAATTTTTAATTTTTAATCTTGACTTTTTTATAAAAATATTATCTATTTTCAATTTTATTCTTCAATCATAATTTATTAAATATTATATTCTCTAATTTAGTTTTTATTCTTTGAATTTCTATTTTTTTCTTGGATTTTTTGTAAAAGTTTTAGTGGTTTTCAAATTTATCTTTCAATTGAAATTGATAGTAATATGTTTTCTAATTTGATCCTTATTGTTTTAATTTATAATCTTTTTCTTAGTTCTTTTGTAAAAGTTATTGTTCTTCTCAATTTCACCTTTTAATTACAATATTATTATTTTTTCTATGTCAATTTTTATCCTTATTTTTTTTAATTTCTTTTTTTATTTTACTAAATTGAATTATTTTTTCAATTTCACCCTTCAATTAAATATAAATTTTATTTTGTATTTTGATTTTGATTCTCATTCTTTTGATTTCTATTTTTTAAATCTTTTTGTATAATTAAAATTCTTTTTTCCATTTCATACTTAAATATTTAATTGATTGAGAATTGGACTTCATGGTTTTTTCATATTGAATGCTTCAGGTCTAATGACTCGGGTCACACGTTTAAAAGTTAACATGGTTTTTTAAAAAAAAGACTTTATAATTCTTTTTATTTTTTTATCGGGTTATTTCAACCGCATAATCTAAGTCGTGAGCGTGGCAAGATATCTTGGATTGGCTTAGCCCTAATTAGCATAGTTACAACTTTGTCATGACTAGTTTTTCCTATCATTTTTTTACCCCATTTCAACACCTAAACATCATTTTTTAAATAAAAACAAAGTTTGGCCCCGTGGTGAAGCGGGAATTGAGGCTAGTTAAAAATAAAAAAAAGAGAAGGCGATTTCACTGTACCTGTCCTCACAAAACACTATTCACTAGAATAATGTTTTGATTTTTCTTCCTTTGTTTTTTTTTCATAATATTTTTTTTAATATCGTCATTCAATATTAGGTTTATGAGATTAGACTTTATAATTTTTTTTCAATTTATTTTTTATGAGGTTATTCAATTGTAATGATTTGAACCGCAGGTCTAACAAGTTAACTCGGTTGAATTGATTTTTTTTTCTCGATATCATCCTTGGATTGAGAATTAGGTTTCATGATTTGTTTCGGTTTGCTTTCTATGAGGTTATTTCTATCTCAAGACTCAAGCAACGAATTTGATGAGTTAACTTAAGTTGACTCGAGTTGTTTTTTATTTTTTTTTAATTGTTTATTTTTAATTTTATATTTCAACACTAGATTGATTGAAAATTGAGTTTTATAATTTATTTTAATTTATTTTTTATTAAGTTATTCCTATCATATAACCCAAATTGTAAATTTAACAAATTAATATGAATTAACCATAATTTTTTTTTTCAATTTCATTCAATTTAATTGATTTTCCTACTATTAAAAAGCAATAGCGAAGTCTGGATATATTTTTTTAGGTTTTAAAAAAAAAAATCCGCGCTCTCCAAAGATCCATTCAAGCTAAAAGTGAGATGATTTCTTTCCTCCAACCTCTTTCAAGATAAGAGATGAATGCACCCGAAATTAATATTCGACAGACGAGACTCATGGATGGCTCTAAAGCTAAGTTGCCTTTTGGGTGCAAGACTCGTAACATCTCCTCGAGGCATTGCTTTAACCGCATTGTCAACATATTAATACATTGTAGTATAAGAGGCATTGCATGCCTATTCAATACACCTGCAACTGTCATTATAACCACTGCTTCCAGTGCTAATAATACCATCCACCGCCACATTGCATCCATCGCATCCACACATTCTCTTGTACCTTGACATGACAACACACCCCTCCCCCTCATGTATCGAAATTTTTGCTTCGTATATTACTCGGAAACATTCAATCTGACAATTCTCAACCACTACCATCGACTTTACTTTTCATTCCTCATCACTCAACAAATCTCGAAACTCCTGCGGCCTACACAACCAGGAATACATGCCCCAGTGGAATAAAAATTCAATCAAATACTGCCAAAAAACTATTCGATCTAGTCTAGCCTGGCCCGTTCATGAGATGTTCGGCATATGATTGATGCGATTGGCAATGACGCCCCTTCCAAACCCTCTATTGACCGCTGGCTAGATGCATGTCCTGAAAATCGTGGTAATCCAGTAGTTCCGTTCAGATATCAGGGTTTATAATGGAGTGCCCCTTTTGGGAAAATCCTCTCTTCTTTCAAACTCAACACTGACCATAATAAAACTTTTCCCTAACTCTTATGGGGGTGCCTTGGAAATTGTACCAGCTTCTCTTAATTTGATTTTCTACTCCCCAGGCCTTTGTCGCTCATTTTTTAAGCACATGATGAGTTTTTTTTTTAGTGACAAAATCTAAAAATTGATTGGGAAATTCTACACCAAATAGGCAAATATATATATATATATATATATATATATATGAGACAAACCAATCGGTTGGGTGATGCCGTTTGTCATTGAGGTGTGGTTCGTCCTCTTATTACAAGCCCTGGGAAATTAAGTGCATATGATTATTGAAAGTACTAAAAATTGATATTTTAAGTGATAGTTTTCGACTCTTTTAAGAGTTTGCAAGATGCCAGATTAATCAACACAGACCAAGCTGGATCACGTCCGTGCGGGTGGTGAAGGAGCTCGAGGTGGGCACCTGCAGGTTAGTTGATACAAAGGCTTTCTCATTCTTGCCTTTGTAATTGTCCTTTTTTGGTAGATGGATGCTAAAGTATATATTTTCTAAAGGCAATACTTTAATTTTCAGTGTAATCACATTTTTAGTGAAATAAGATTGCTAAAGTGTAATAAATTATTGTAGAAGCGAAGCTAGATTGTGATTGTGAGTTGATGCAGAAGCTCAGCCTCACCACCCTGATGTAGAGTATACACACATGCATACGTGTGTTGTTGAAAATTTAATTACTTTGCATGTGTTGTAATATTTACGTCTAAAACGTAAAAATGTATAAATTTTTTCTAAAAGAAAGAAAGAAAGAAAGGACATTGGTGGCATATTAGGCCGAAAGGTTATCAGGGTGCATCTTCCTCCTGATCTCCCATGAAAATCCAATCCAATCCAATCCAATCCAATCCAGTCCGAGCTGGAGCCATCATGCCTCTAGGGCTTCATATTTATGACACGATCTGCCAAACCGATTAATGACGCACAAATGGTAGCTGAATTTGCAGAACTCTTGGGCAACCCTTGGCAATGATTCCTGGGGCATGCGTTAGAGAATTCTTGGCCATAGGATCCAGATCATTGCACTTCTCTTTCAAATTCAAATGAAGATCCTACTACCATTTGCCTTTTTCATATAAAAGGACAAAAAATAAAAAATAAAAAAGAAAGAAAGATTGCCACTTGCTAGCTAGCTAGCTAATCCTTCGAGAGAGAAAATTAATTTCGAATGCTAACTTGAAAGAAAAGTCTGACGGCAAAACCCATCTCTAGGGTAACAGCTATCAGGTTGGTAGAAGGGATTATCAAACATTCCTTTAATATTGATTTTATAATAAAACACTTACTCTTCATTCCATTTCTTCTTAATTATACTAAGTGTTTAATATACTAAAGTTTATTATAAGTAAATAAATAGTTTAGAATTCATATCATATAAAAATCATTCTTCAGTAATAATAACACTCAAGTACTGTATAAGAAAAATCCACACGTAATATTTCCTGTACGTACCGTATTCTGTTACGATAGCCTTTTTTATTATTATTTTTCTTAAATTAAATTGTATACAGTATCTCATGTTATAGAGAAACGCGCAAATAAAAACTGAGCTTGTCTGAACAAATTTAACAACGTAGGATTTTATGTCGTAAAACAAAATTAAAATCTCATAATATTTTCCAGTACTGATCTTTTTTTAAAAAAAAAAAACTTCGTTATTTATTTTATATTTATTTCATTGCACGTTAGCAATATTCAGTACATGATATTATAGGATTTTGGTTACTGTTACAACAAATACAAGAAGCCTGGTTGTTCAACAGTGTCGGTCGTGAAGGGGATGAAATTAACAATTGTTGGAGCCACGATTATATATATTACCTATTTTTCAATTTTTCAAAAGAATATAATAAAAACCTCAATCAAGATACGCATTATGCACGACACCATAGTTGAAAACAAACATTACAGCATCCCGGTTTCAATTGGACCGGATAATATTTAATTAATGTATAGTACATTGATCAGGTTCGGAACTGGGAAGTAATATTTATAATTGAAATTATTATAAATTATTATAAGAAAAACATTAAAATATTTGAGGTGAAAACACTTTTCATATGAACATTGTACCACTTGATTTTTCCATTCATATTTTTATTTTTTCTATTGAATCCTTTTTCTCATTTATATCCTCTTCTTTTCATTGATTTTTTTTGCTTTTCATTTAATATTTGTAATTTGATTTTACATATTTAACGCCTAGTCAACCATGTAATAGTATTTGAAATCATCAAACATTCAAAATAGATATAGAAATGTAACATATATGAGAAAGAAAAACCCACTATAGATTGCGATAGATACTTATAATTTATTTTTTTTATCAATTTAATCTTTTCATATTAAGTTGACTTGGAGTTGAGTCTAATATTTTATTTTGGTTGGCTTTACAAATAGCTCTCACGATGTTAAAATCAAGTTTTAACATTTAATTAATGCTTGATTTGATAAAATAAAATTCAATTTTATTGATTCAAACCAATTAAAACTTTAAATATCTAATTTCAAACCGAAACAAATATTTAATCTGTTTTTTTTAAAATAGCATCTTTATTTCATCTTCCTGACTCGGTTGGAATCAATAAATTTATTATTATTTATTAGCATATATAATTTTTAATTTATTTTATTAAATGCACTTATAAACTTTTAAGGTTGCAATTAAATTTTTTCTTGATGGTAAAAAGACTAATAATAACACCAACACCTTTTCTTGTGCTGAGAAAACAAAATTTTTCATCCCACAACATAGAGCGAGAATCAAACTAGTATATACCAAACCTCATAATATATTTTTTTTACTTGAAGGCTTGGAATTTACTTAAGAAAAACCTAGAAAAGGTTCCCATACCTTTATTTTTCATATACATATTTTCAAGAAACTTGCAATTATAAGAGATTTTTTTTGTCATGATAAGATGCATACAACAAGTTTTTTTATTTTGTTTTTTAAATATTATTTAAGCAATATTTATTTTGCTATTTAATTGTTTAAATTAAGCTTCCATAACTGCTTTTTTTTTTGTTGCAATTAACACACAAACTCCATACGAGAGTGAAACTTTTAATGCACAACACGAAGCTAATTTTCTTTAATAATATATTAGTCTAAACTCAAGTGAGTTTATAATATATTTTTTAAAGGAAATTGGTTTGAAGCGGTTGGAAAATCTACTATGATGAAATGACTATTCAAAAGGTTGAATTGAGGTGATTGACAATGAAGAATGATGATCGAGCTCACCAAAACACCTGCAAAACAAGCATGATGGTCCTTGAATTTTATGTAAAAGTTCAATTTGATCCTTTAATTTTTTTATTTTCATGTTTGTAGTCATGTTGCCTTCGCTCTTTTATCTGTTGCCCAGTTTATTGCAACCATGTTATCATTAACTAGCATGATTCTCTATGGTATACAATTATAATATATATATATATATATCTTTTATTTCTTGCGATATCAACTTCTCTCACTTTAGTTTTTAATTAGTATTAATGATTTTATTTATGATCATTTGTTAGTTTATATATTTTTGAATTCATTTATCAAGCACATACATTAGTTTATTTTATTTTTCAATTAATAAAATTCATGATTTTATAAAACATATCTATAATGCTAATATTTTTATTATTATTAAAAATTAACTTAAAATCCCATCTACAACACAACACGGTCACCTTAACTACTGCCAGCTAATTTCAAACCCATAAAAGAATTGACATAATAATATTCTTATTGATGAGAATAATGCAAGAAATTATCATAATTTCTCGGCGGCATTTGGAAACAATCAATCAACACCGTCCCGGTTTCAATCGGACAGATTAAAATCAAAATTTACACAAAAAACATGTTTCTCGCCAGTGTTTCTGTCTTGGTTGGAAGTTGCAAATCCGCCATGATTGATCTCGAATCCTTTTCTTGTACACTAGCTTATTCGATAATCTTGGAGGACCGAAGCCAGTGCCGCTGTTAAACACCCATTGTTCACATGTTACTTGCTTCCTGTCAAGTTGAGAAAAAGTTTTGTTGCTCCCATGTTCTTCCATTATCATGAAGGAGAGATTCCTCCTTTTTCGTTATTCAATAACATAAATTATAATAGTGGAGTCGGGTGAGAATTATAAAAAGAAGGAAACCAAGCATTTGTGATGATGGGCAAGCCGAAGCCCAGCCGGAGACGGCAAGGCCAGTCTCTGTGAAAGATTATTATGTGATCGTGGTGGTCACATCACAGCTCCTTTGATTCATTCTAAATACACCACGTGGGGGCCGGAGGTTTGCCTCTCAGGCCTTAGCTGCACGCTTAATGGCTATTGGCTAGCACCTACGGCACAAATCTATGCTAGATGCAATGTTTAAATACTAATTATATAAGCTCAACAAACGAAAAAGGTTAAAACAAGCGAAATCTCATTGTTTGGACAGCATGCATTCAGCATTTTGAAAAACAGGAAAAACATTACAGTTTGTTAACTTATGTTCAATGTACAACGTAATTCATCTCGTGATCTAATAATCACCAGTTAATTAACCAATAATCATTTGTTTCTTCATAACATTTATACAAATAAATAAAAAACGAACAGCACAAATCGGAAATTGGACAGCTGATTGATGCCTTGAGAAATAAAAATGGCACTAGACAAGTGGGTGGCAGCATTAAAAAAAAATGGCTCGAACAATAAAGAATTCCCGAATTTCGACCGTCTGGTATAATTTATTCCCTGACCAACGGGACAAAACTAGTAAGTCAAGCTGACCATGCCTGAAGAGTAGAAAAGTCAAGGTGATGTGTCGTCTTACTGTGTAGATATGATTTGTCCGTAGGCCCCGACATATCTTTCATTTTTATTTTCATCTTGTCCCGGTAGGAGTAATCCCAGACGCCCAAATCTTTAATCTGCGCACGGAATCTTGTGATTATATGGTCTACCTACTGTCCTTGTGCTGTAATGGGCCTCTCACTGATTGTGACTAAGCCACCGATTCTAATTGGGAAAACAAATTATTGAAACGGATCCTCAAGTGTATTCCTTTTTCTCTCCTCTACTCGTGATGTCCATTGTATATTGTGACGGGTCGTCTGGCTCTACTAATGTTACTAATTAAAAACAAAGTTTCATGATCATTCACTTGAAAACGTTGAAATCATAATTAACGATTGTATTTTATTTAACAACAAAATTAAAAAAAAAAAAAACTAAAACAGATCTGCTGTTTACGTTCGACAAGATTCAAAATACTCAAGATTGAAACAATGTTTTAACGTCTTTGTCCTTCCTTGCAAAGCGTGAGTCTTTTGCCAAATACATAATATTATTTACATAATTTATAAGGACGCGCGTGGGAGATCTAGGAATGTTGTGGTGGCGCGTGGAGCGAGTTTACTTGGCTAAATAGTGGCTTTCAAACCTGTGATAGAATCCTCTCAATGGTTCTTACCTGCCCATACAACATTTGTAACTTCATCATCTTCAATTCGCAGTAAATAACCATTTCTTTTATCATTTTCCTTTTCTTTTCATTCTTATTCTAGAAAATTACGCTGACCCTAAAAATAATCAATGCAACCCTTCAATTAGCTTCTTTTTTTTGGGATTTATTTCCTATTTTTTTTAATTAGTATTTATTTTATTTTAAAAAATTTATTAAATTAGAATTTGTTTTTAATTTCATCCCCCATGAATTTTAATCATATGTTAAATATAGTCCTTATTCTTTTAATTATTATTTTTTTATTTGACATGATTTTAAAAATTGATTTTTTTTTTCAATTTCGTAATTCTTTAATTTTTTTTCTAATAGAATTTGATCCTTATTTTTTATTACTATTAGTTTTACTTTAAAAGTTTTTTACTTTAGTTTCTTTTTGTAATTTTATCCTTTAACATTAAATTTATCGAGGGTTGAACTTCTTAATTTAACATGGATTTAGAGTTTAAAGGGTTGGAAGTTTGAGATATTGATCAGGTTTATAAGTTTTTGTTCCATCTTCCAATATTTTCTTTTCCTTTCTACAGGATTTTTCAGTCGTTTTGAGAATAACACTCATGATGCTTTAGTTTTTTTTCTTCTATCTTTTCTAAATCTAGTTTTTTTAAAAGTAACTCTTTTTAATTAGATTATATTAATTTATTTCATCATTTAACATTAAATTAATTTGTTATTGCCTTAGGGTTTTTTTCGTATTTGTTAAATTTTTCTTTTTTAAAAGAAATTTTGTTTTTTTAATTAAATTAATTAATTCTATCATTCAACATTAAAATGGTCGGATATTGAGTTTCTTGGTTGAGACCAGATGTGGAATTTAACGGGTTACAGGTTTGAGAGATTAACATGAGTTTAGAATATTCACCAAAATTTGCTTGATTTCCCCCTCTTTTTTTTGGTCTGGTCCTCAAATGTTTTCTTGCTTTTTTTTTTCAGGCTTCCTATGGAATTTTCCATTCGTTCTGAAAAAAATACAGGTTACCTTTAGCTTTTTTATAACGATTTTGTTTTTGAATTAAATTAAATTAGTTGATTGAATATAAACATGAGATACTTGCTTTATGGTAGTTTTTTACTTTGCTTTTCGGGTTGTTGTTATAACTGTATGATAGTCCTTTTCAATTATCTTAATTTTAGATTTTTTTACTTATTTGAAAATATTAATGTCATACGAATATCTTTTTCTTATATTGTGAAAAGTATTGGCTTCGCCCGAAGTGTAGTGCGGACCATCTAGCTACTTATTACCTATATTGACTACATTTTTAACTAGCATGAATAAAAGCTTTAGAAATCAAGTGTTTAAGTTCAAAAAACATGATACATCATGTGAATATGAAAGTATTTCAATCCATGAATTTTCTATGTATTTGAGAGAAATGTATCAAGAACTTTACTTTCAAAAAATGATTTGATTGGTGTTAGAAAAATGAATAATCTTTTCATATTGGTCATTAATCACAAAGTTCAAAGTGATTGTCGTTATTCATGAGAAATAATATGTGGTTAAGTTTCTCTTATCATCTCAAACAATTCAAATTTCATTTGAATTGTTTGAAATTGTTGTCTCTTTAATTATTTATTGCAATTTTTTTTCACTGGATTCCAATTATCCTTAGACTTTTCCTTGCAAAAAATAATTTTCAAGATTGATTAGTGAATCAATTAGAAAAGATAATTTTTTATTTTGAAACCTTTCAATTGTTGCGTTTTTATATTTTGTTTTACATATTTATTATTATTGATCCAACCGATGATTCAATTATTCATTAAAATTTTTTTATTAATACTTTATAGACCTTAAAAAGTTCCCCATTAACATACCTCGATCAATATAGTGACCATTAAAGAGTGAAATGACAAGTTGAACAAAATTATCGGAAGCCATGATTTAATTTGTTAGAGTTGCTATTGCCTCAGTAAAGGGAGGAATTTTTGCTGTGATTTTTAAGTTGCCACCACAACAATTTGTGGCTATTTTACTATATTGGAAGCGAACTTGTTGCCTTTGCTGAAATTCTGCAACTGCAAAAGAATTCTTTTCTTGATGTTGCAGAGAATTTTTGTGGCTTCTTTTATCATTTAATCAATTTAAGCTTTGGTATCAATTGTTAGAAACTAAAACATTTGAACCTCCCAAGCTCTTATTGATTGATCACACACCTTTCAAAACACACATATACATTGGCTCTTATATTTATAAAAAAGATTACAATCTCTAACTATTATAATTTTATTAAAAATTATAATTTATTAGTTAAATGAGAATTCTAATATTAATGTTTTTTTTTTATCAAGGATTCCTAGTTAGACTAATACTTTAATTTAATATCTCAATAGATTTGTTAGATAAAGCTGAGGAATGAAATTATAATATAAAGATAAGGCACTTAAATTATTATTATACAGATATTCGATTGGATATCTTTGTCCGAACCAATTTTAAATTTTCAAAAGATAATAAAAATAATAAAATAATTTGAGAAATTAATCAAGACAATATAGATTAAAGATTCGAGGACTAATGAAAATGAAATTATAAAATTAAAAGTTAATTTGATAAAAAATCAGAAAAATTAATAAGTTTATAAACTTAATTAAATTTTAAATTAGTTTAATTAATGCAATTAAAAACTTAATTGAAAAAATATTAAAGTGTAAGGTTAATTTAGGTTAAAATTACAAAAAATTAAATTTTAAGAATCTAGGAGATTAATTGATTTGAAAAGTTTGAGAAATCAATTAAGTACTGAACTAATTAAATTTCAAACCATGAAACATTTTGTAAATGATAGGTTCAATTTCATTGATCGTGCGGTGAAATTAAAAATAAAAAACAGAAGATTTTCAAAAGCAAGAACTTGATTGCAAAACATCAGAACTTCAGGGGGCAAATTGAAGATGCCCATTTCAGCTTAAGAAATGACGTCGTTCCATGGAGGATTGTTCATCCTGTTCCTCCTCTGGAACAGAGGAAGTTGTCTGGAAAAAAAAACGATGGCCTTTGTTAGACCCCATCATCTCACCAAATCCAAGCCAGAATGTATACCAAATGGTCTACAACAAATCCCAAAATTGATTCAGTCTCCTTCGCCCCCACAATGCGCCTCTGGCATTAAGGAAACCCATCACTAACAGTCCAACAATGGCAAGACTGTTGGTGTCCTAATCCCACCAAACACAGGGCCAATTTCATCTTCATACAAGATCATGATCCCAGGAAGATAAGGATCGAATTTCACTCAGGGTGGCCTATAAAAGCAGAGGAACCCAAGGAGCGGGGGGGTGAAAAAAAATAGAGAAAAAACGGAGAGACAGAAAAGGAAGAAAACCCAGAGAGCAGAGGAAGACAACCTAAGAACCAGAGATGGAAAGAATAGAAAACAGCAACAAAACAGAAGCAAGGATCTCGTATTGACTCGCCCGATCCAACTAAAGAAAAAACAGAGACGAAAAACCATGAGAAAACAGAGGACAAACCAGAGAAACAGAAACCATAGGAGAGGAGAAAGACCAAAGAGAGACAAAGCTGACAGAAACAGAGGGGAGGAGAGGAGGATTGCCTAACCAGGCATGATCGCCTCACGTCTTCATCTCCAGCTGATACGCTAGGTATTACCCACTGCCAGCTTGGTCACTGGCCGGGCCAGTGACCGAGATGGTTAGGCTGATCAATCCCAGCTTGTATGACTGGGCTAGATCGGTCCATATATAAAAAAAAATGTTGAGACCGGGCTGAACCTGAGCCTCAGGGCCAACCAATACATTTTCTTGAGCTAAGGTTGTTAGGTAAATACACCTTTATACTTTTTTTTTATTCTTTTTTATTTTAATATCTAGTAAAATAGGTTTTTTAAGATATCAGAAAATTTTTTAAAAAATCAGAGGTTCTTTTTTTATGATTTTGTTTATTGGGTTATAGACTTATATTGTGAAATATGAATTTGATATAAAATATACCTGTCTTTTCTTTTTTATTCTATGAAATTACAAAAAAAATAGGAAGGCTCCCTCATTGCAAAAAAAAAATATATATATATATGTTTTGCTTTCAATTCAAATTTTACTTGTTTTTTCACTTACGTTAAAATTAGAAATATTCATATTTACTGATATCAGAATTTAGAATGCCCTTGATGTTCACTAATGCCATAATTAAAAATCAGAACACTAGAATTGAAAATTATTCTGAACCCCAATATTCACTGAAGTTAAAATTAGGAATATCATACTTTTTCATGTAATATTTATCAACGTTAGGGTTGAAAATATTTATAGTTGAATATTTGAATGACACTAGAGTCTGTAATATTATAAGCAGACCTTTAAAAACAAAACACAATAAATTCTTAACAATTTTAAAACAAAATTAGCAATGCAGCTTATCTCATATAAGACGCTTAAAGGGTAATAATATATTTTTTTTAGTATAATCAATCTTATACCAAAGAATTTTTATTAACCAGTTAGATTTTTAATGACTATAGTATTAATAGATAATTTTTTATAACAGATTTGAAATCAAGCCATGATACTGAGGCATTGACTCACACATATTCAATTTATCCTTCATTGCTTAATTGCATTAAATCTATCTTTAAGAAGTTGTTGTGTATCCTATTTATCATTTTATTAGATTCTCAATATAAAACTAACATAAATATTTCCCTTTAAACTAATGAAATAAAATAAATATTCTCAACATCAATAATATCCGATCTAATTAATTATTTTTATTTTTCAAACTTCTATCGTCAAATAATACTAAAAACATTAATTTGCATTGTCAAAAAATGATCATTTGCCAAATTTTTTTTTCTTTCTTTTATTATTTTTTCTCTCATCTCTCAAGTTTAGAGACTAAAAGGTTAAGAAATTGCACTTTTGGGAGAAAATTATAAAAACTAAAAAGGTAGTAGAGTAAGATAAAGAAAAGTAGATAGACTAAAGAGAAAATTTTCTTCTGAATTAAGATTAGCCATGAATTTATTCTTATTTTACACCTTAGTTCTTTATTGCTAAATATTACTATTTTTTAATAGGTTTTGACAAATCAATAATAAAATTAGGCATAAAAGATTGTAATTAAAAAAAATATTCAAGAACAAAAATGAAAAAGAAAGTGTTGTGAATTGCTATAGTGATTTCCCTCCTTTAATATATTTTGTAATTTTTAAATTTAAAAAGAAATTAGTTAATTAAAAAAAAGACACAAAAGATAAAATGTTATTTTATACAATAAGTCTAGAATGATGAGATTAACACAATGTTGTCACGGGTTATACCCCTCATGTTTACCCAACATTGTAGTAAGCTCTGTATGTAACATAATTTTGAAATTTATAATATGAAAGTTGAAACAAAATAAAACCACTCTCTTCAAAAAAAAAGAAAAATAAAAAGAAAAGGAATGAAAAGTAGAACTCATTTTCCTTACTAAAATTTCAAATAAATAAATAAATAATGATTTTCATGCTATAGTTACTAATATTTATAACATGGATGAAAGATAAAGACAAGAAGAAAAAAAGAAAATCACATTTAGGACCCATTAAATTTAATAAAAAAAATATTTTTTTTAAAAAATATTTTTGTAATTCCCTCTCGTTTTCTCTCAGAATTTATCTCTTTCTTATGCTATAAATATTGATAATTATATCTCTGGATCAAGAAATTGCTCCGAAATTCAGCCCTAGTCAGCAACCTAAGCCCACTACACCTCAGTCTAAGAAACCCAAGCCCAAGTGTGTCATCAATGCAAATTCACTTTCTTTTTTTCCCGCCTTCTTAACATTCGCACACACTAAAAACCATCATTTCTCCCTACAGGACAAAAGCAGAATCCCTAATTTCACACTGAAAATCTCGACGTGGCAAATACTCTCCCACGCCGGAAAGATTTCCGATGGGAAGTCTCCCTTCAAATCATCAACGCGAAACCCGAACCTAAACCAAGCGGAGCCCTAACCCCTTCTCCCAGCTCCAAAACTCACCCCCCTTCCATGGCCGATCGATCTCTTACTCCAAGGTATTTCGATATGGATATATATACCTGTATCAGTTTGTGTATAAACACGCGTACATTACATGACTGTTTTTGTGTGCGTGAAGGATGTTCGAAGATTCTATAGAAAGGAAATGCACCGACTTTCCGCACAGGATTAGGGAAATCGGTTGCGTTAAAACAATCTTCGATTGCGAAAGCGTTATCTGTCCTCGGAGACGATGAAGGAGCGTCTTTCTCCATAATTATTTATAAACCCCAACCGCTTTGTTTCATACCTAAAATCTGGGGAATTTAGGTGGCAGGATTTATTGCTTTCAGGGACGAAAGTGGGTATGAAAAATAATGAGGTTATTGGTGATGATGTGCCAGAAGATGCTTAACTGTTTCCAGCGAGGAGATGGAACGAGCAAGGAGTCTTCTTGGCGACCCAGAAGACATGGGAACTTTCTTAAACGAGGGAGATGCAGTTGATCAGGGCCTCTCAGTTTTTGAAGATGGTAGATTTGGTGATGCTTCATCAAACAAGGAAAATGATTTTTACTCTGCTTTCACCCATACTAGAGCCTCAAAGAGTAAACATATCTCAAGAACTTTCATCTCGCCTCTTAAATCATCTGCAAACCATGTCCAGTCATCCATTAATCCAAAAAAAAGAACAAGAATTTTGAAATTAAAAACAAAGGACTCTTTTAAATCCAGCCCAAGCCCATTCTGATCAATAATAAAACCAAACTTCTGAAGCCCAAAAAGACTGCCTGGCTCTTTTAAAATTCATGTGTTTGTTGAGAGTGGGATTTGAACCCACGCCCTTTCGGACCAGAACCTTAATCTGGCGCCTTAGACCAACTCGGCCATCTCAACCGTTGTTGTCAAGGTGCCTGTAATTTATAATAATAGAGAAAGACTGACAGTGGCTTTGAACATAGCGGTGCATGAATTTGAGCCCTGAAGGAATCACTGAGTCCACAAGACAGAACCCATTGGCCGGCCTGAATCCCCTACGAGTATGCCTTTTGTTCCTTAGCCTTTCCAGCAATACTGTTGCATACTTGCATGGAACCTAGCTTATAACACGAGACAAAGAAAAACAACATTCAGCTGCTTCTTTGCCATCGTCAGCTTCGTTTTAGAATCTCTCTCTTTTCCCCTTCTCCTTTTTGAAGTTTTTTAAGGGCAGGGCTGTTGAAAATCGAATGTCATGAATCTTTTTCAAATATTAGGGGAAGTGCGATCTGATTTTTGGGTAGTTTCCTGAAAGCAATAGACAGAAGAGTGGTCTCCCTTGATTGCCAAAATACCCCTCTCATTTTTGGCCATGTACTTGTAAAATATTTGTAATTATATATTAATTCATGTAAAATCTATCAGCACCAAGAACATCATCATTATTAGCTTTATCATGCAGGCATAGAGGTTTCTGGTAATATTTCTACTCTGCAAGGTGCTGGAAATGAGGTTGACGCTTGATTCCTTGGAACAGGTAAAACTGTCTGGAACTTCTTGGAAATATATTTTCTTTTTATTAACGCGGGTGTTTGGGTTAACTCATGCGCATCTCAACTAATTTTACAGGTCCTGAAATTAACGACCATGTAAGTTTTCAGTGGCCCTGAGGTTTGTGAGATTCGAACTGGTGATTTCTAAAAAGCAAATCCAAAACTGACCAGTTGAGCTACATCCCCACGTAATTCTTAAAAATAATTTTAACTGTGGAGGGTGATGAACCGTGACAGCATAAGAAGTTTAAGTGGTCAATGGTGGTGGTTTCATAAACCAGACCTCATTGCAATGCTCCACTTGTGCTTATTTCTCCTTCCCCATAATCGTAAGTTGTGCGTATGAAACCTAATTATGTTGTTGGGGCTGTCATATTGTTCATCTAAGAAATTGCTTTTTTTCTCAGATGCTATTTATGGGTCTTCTAGGAAATGGGTTTTCTATGGTCGGAATGGATCTGAGTTTGATTCGAGTAAAGGAGCTGTTTTGTTCTCTTAATTCTTTCCCTGAAAATCTCATGTAAACCATATTAGAATGGTTTTTTTTTTATATATAAAAAAACACTTTTAAATTTTGTAAATTTTTTTCTTTCATATTAATATTTTTTATATTTTTTAAATAATAAAACAGGTTAATATATTTATTTAATTCATATAATAATATTTTCATGTTGTAACTCAGTTAGTTAACACGTATATATAAGTTTAGAGGTCGCAGCAGGTTTGAGAGTCGAGGGAGAATATTTTCGTTAAAATAATAAACGATTTATTATCTTTTTTTTTTAAAAAAAAAAGAGACGTACGGATGAACGGCATAACACTTTTCTTTCTTTTTCTTATTTTCTTTGGTTATTTTGGTACTTCAAAAAAATAATATATATTTATTTACTTTTTAGTTTTGACATGATTCTTAAACAATATTATATTCTTTTATGTTTTAAAATTTTTTAATTATTATATATGATATAAAAATAATAATAAATTATTCACGAAGTTTGGTTTGGTTTGAAATCATTTTTTTATTTTTAAAATTTCTAAATAGATTTTAATCATAATTTTATTATATTTATGTTTTTTTTTTAACTTTTAATCACACAAAATATGTACAAGCTACAATGATATTTTTTGTTGTTAAATTGCTAAAACAATCATAAAATATGTTTTTTCATGATAACTATTTTTTTTTCTGGTTTAATAATAATACTAAATAATTCTTCAATACCTATATATATATATATATATATTATGTCTTTTAAAAAATTGATCCCTAGCATATGTACATACAAACTAGCATAAATAATACATGGATCCGTAATAAGGACGACGTGTCCCTTAAACAATTTCTTTTGGTCCATCGTTCGATAGCAACAGTGATGGAAAAGTCCAGTAAATGAATGGACACACTTTAACAGCCCGATGGCAGTCAAGGTTTTTCTGGAGTGGTGATGCGATCAGTTAAGCAAAGGAGAGAGAGGGGGGGGGGGGGGTTGGCGTGAGGCCATTCAAAAGTAGACAATAGTACATGAGAACATTAAAAGCAAGCCCCTCCCGGCCCCCACTTGCATTCCAACTTGCAGGAAAAAAAAAACCAGAAATAAAAAAACCTTTCTCATTCAAAGTGAGATCACATGCAAGCTGTACCCATCTCTCTCTCTCTCTCTGCAAAACAAAATTTGCAATTTTAGGGGGTTCGCTTCTTTTTATATCTCATGTTCAAATCCTGTGGCTGCTCATACAATAGCCACTGCAGATTTATATGGTCGTTAACTTCAAGGCCCGTAAAATTAGTCGAGGTACGCGCAAGCTGGCTCGGACACCCACAATAATAATAAAAAAAAAATTGCAACTTGCTTAAATCTTTGAACAGTTTGTTGAG
The DNA here is from genome assembly GCA_019202695.1 of Populus x sibirica. NCBI lineage: Eukaryota > Viridiplantae > Streptophyta > Magnoliopsida > Malpighiales > Salicaceae > Populus > Populus x sibirica. Next base: position 512,178 of record JAGMVL010002113.1, read on the forward strand.
TTATCAAAGTCAAGTTGCAGCTTGACAGGGCAGCAGCTCATGATGTTTGATTCCCTGCTTCAAGTTACTATTATTTTAATGCATCATGCATATGCTTCCACCCCCTTGGAAATGGAGATTTCTATCCTAGATAACAATGGATACAGAACCCACCAAGATCCTCTCTCTCTCTCTCTCTCTCTCAAAACCCTTCGATTTCTTTCGAAAAGACACAGAAATCGACCCCGAGAAATTGGTTAATTTGCTCATTGGATCCCAATTAACTATTGATTAAGGTATTAAGTTTGATAAACTACTTGGGATTTAGTGAACGAGTCGAATGAAAGCGATGTGATCCCGCACGAGCGTGTCAGATCTTGTTGCATATATATATATATATATATATAAATTTTTTTAAATTATATGAATGTTGATATCAGCTTATATTTATCTTAATTAATTTAATAAATTTTAAAATTAAAAATTATATAAATTTTTAGTAATTCTTAAAGAAATTAAACTCATAATTATTAAGAAGGAAGGAAACCTGATCCTAATTAATATCCCATATATTTTTAACTTACCCCATGCCACTTGCTGGTCCCTTTCCTTGGTTAGCTGGCACCATGCACGTTTTCCTCGTAAATTAGATCTTCATCAAGCTCTAATCCCATTTTTACTAAAATGGTGTCCCTCGTTTTAACTAAAACCACCCCATTTTCCAAGTTTAAACAATAAGAATCCCAGCTAAGCATGTGTGCGCCTTGTACCATGTAAACGCATCTTCATAATTAAAAATCTCTTGGAACAGAATCATGCGTGCTATCACAACTAGGCACTGGCAACTTGTTTTTGCTGCTCATACGAGGTTTAGCATCTACACTATAATAATATATAAAGGAAGTTGCTGCACCTTTTACGGCCGTCGGCAAATGGGAATTCAGATTTCCGGTTCTTTGTTTCTTATTAATCTGTTCTAAACAAAGCAAGCTATTTTATTTCTTCTCTAATCCCTGACAGATTTTACAGTCTTCGGGTCGTAATCCATACCCGAATAAAACTGTCCAGCACTATTGCCATCTCTCTACATTATCTTTTACAAGTGATATATATTTTTTTTATCGGATTTTGCACATCACAATCACGATCCACCTGATCAGGATTGAAGAAAAATTATCTCTACACGCACCAAAGCCATTTTCACTATTATATTAATCCCACCAAAAACAACAACGATATTTAATTATTACACAACTATCATCGGCGTTAATGGCAGCCACAAAAAAACAACCAATGAAAGCAAATTTAATTTATTATTTGTTTTATTTTATTTTTATAATGACACTTGACACAAGCTCAGATGTTGATGACGGAGCTAACATTGAACGTTATTATGTCAACATTGATAGAATATTTCATGAAATGCATTCTCAAATAAAAAGAAAGTTATTTCACACAAACTGGGGCTAAACAAAAATTAAATCTATGATTAAATAATAATAATAATAATAATAATAATAATAATACAAATCAACAGACTGGGGTGTTCAAATTATCATTGGCAAACCCACATCGGATTCTCACAAAAAAGGTGTTTTCACCAAACCATACATTTCCATTTGTAAAAAAAAAAAAAAAAACCCTAAATGTATTTATAGCAACAAGAGTAACAGTAGATATTTTATCATCACTCACGATGATGATTTATTATTGCGTCTGTTCTTGTTCTCCGCGATCTGTGCCAGTGACTGGAGGTTGCACCGAACTATGGTATCTACAAACACACACGTGTCCTCTTTAGTATTTCCCGGTGGAATATCTACCACGTAAGACTCCACGACGACGGTGCCGTTACCTGTGGGTGACGCATGGAGAGTTGTAACCGACCTGTAGTTCGCAAGTCTATGGTCCCCACCCACAACACTAAAACTAATGACATGTCGTTCATGGTCAAGGATCTCGAGGCGTTCGGTGCTCTTAGCTGCTGGGAGACCCGAGATGACGTGGACCTCACGGAGAGTACCCACGTCACCGTCTCCGAGGATGACGTGGCAGCTCTTGAGGAAATGTTTATAAGCTTGTGGGTTGTCGAAGTGGCGAACGACAGACCATACAGTGGAGACCGGGGCAGCGATTTGTTGTACCACGGCAGAGCAGCACTGGTTGGGGCCTACAGCGTGGCCGTGGTAGCGTGAAACGGTTTCTGGAACCGGGGTGGTGGCGCATGTTAGAGGGGACCACCGTTTTTGGCATGAAGTTGGGGTGGTTGTATTAGTGGTGTTTAGGGTTGTGTTAGTTGCGGTGGTGTTGTTGATTCTATGGATTAAAAGAGATGATTTTGGAGGATTAGCAGGCATATTTTGATTTCTTGTTTGAAGTTTTTGTAGTGATGATTTATGAGCGGTGTGGTTTTTTAGGTTTTTTGTTTCTTGGAGGGTTTAATGACTTTTGGAGGGTTTGTGTGTGTATATATTGAGAGAGTGAGGGAGAGAGGAGGTGGAGGAGGAGAAGTTATCCATCACTTTTCCAACTCTGAGAGAAGCGGGAGGGTACTGGTGATGTTATGCAAATGGTTCGGGTTCGGGAGAGTTGAAGGGCTGATTGCGTTGGATTTTCTTATGGAGAAGGTAGTTTAATAAAAAATGTCATGTTGTGAGAAATAAAATAGTGCCTACTTGGTGTGTTTAAATTACTAAAGTAACCATAATTTTGAATTGAATTGAATCGAATCACTAGCATGTCCTAAAATTACGATAAAACATTTTATGAAGACTTTCCAGCAAATCCAAATTAATACATGTATGTTTTTTTTCTTTTTTAACAATAATTGCTTGATGGCACATGGGTGTGATGAAAATATGGGATATGTGTTGGCCGTGAATTTTAATTAGATTTCAATGTAATTGATAATATGATAACTTTCTTGTAAATATTTTAGTGGTAAGAATTTAGGATTAAAAATTTACTTTTTATATAGTCTCAGGTTCGAGTTCTATGGTTACTAATATGATAGTCACGGAAAGCTTATATAGTCGTTAATTTTAAGGTCCATGAGATTAGTCGAGGTACACGCAAGTTGACTCGAACACTTTTTTTTTTTTTTAGATTATCGTGGGTGTCCGGGCTAGCTTGTGCGCACCTCGACTAATCCCACGGGCCCCGAAGTTAATGACCATGTAAGCCTCCAATGGCCATCATATGAGCAACCACGGGGTTCGAACCTCGAAACCTAAGAGGGAGCAAACCCCTTAGTCCCAAGCTCTTACTATTGGACTACCACCTAGATGGTTGTTGACTCGAACACTTATATTAAAAGGTCATGGAGATTAAAAAAAAAAAAAGGTACAAACTTAACATGGCAATGCGATTATTTGTCTAAAATTGGCCTAGCCCTTGTGTGTCTCATAAACCGATGAAATGGTCCATTTGGCACCACTAGGGGCAACAAGATAGCCATAGTTTTTAATCGAAACCAATGCCATGAAGAGCTTTTAAGTGGTAAGCGGTCCATTTGAAAACTGATAGTTGATCAAAAGTTTCAAGCTGGTTCACGATGCTGTGTCTCCGTATAGAAAAAAGAGCCCTACCAGCTAGCTAGCTCTGCTAACAATGCCCAGGCGATTGGGCAAGATGAAAAAAGATCCATCTTTCCATGCACAAGGGCTCTAGTCATTTTCACTCCCTCGCTAATTTTTATTCTCGCCAAAGAATATGGCAGCTTTGTGAATCTAGCCAGTAGATATTCAAGTACAAATTGACAAACTCGCTTCAAATGGACGATCCACTTGCTGCGAGGATAGGATAGGCCCTTTTCTTTTGTACAGACACAGACTACGGCGCCAATAAGCTGGGGATGTTTAACTGTTTATATTATTCATGGGTTTTTTATTTTTTTTAAAGATTTTTTTTTAAATTAATATTTTTAGATTATTTTGATGGATTTATATAAAAAATTATTTTTTTAATATATTTTTAAAAAATTATTTTATAAAACAACCAAATTCCAAACCTGAACCTGCTTGCTTACCAGCTACGCTTGCTATTCCATGCCCCGCCAAATATGTTTTACCGTTTCTTTTATCACTTTATGATGCTTTAACGTGACCCTATCTATCTTGTGTCTTGTTTTCAAACTCTAAAAGAACCAAACTTGGACGCCTTTTTCTGCTGGTAAACAAGAACAAGTTGGACCCCTTTAGCACATGATCCTCAGCTACCATGCCATGCATGCATGCTAGTGGTCTGGGACCCATGAATATCTGGGTCGTGGGATTAGCATAGTGGCATTAATTAATGCCTTTGTTCAATGCCTGATCGTGGGTGATTATTACAGATTAATTTGAACCTTCTTAATTATCTCCCCACTTCACTTTCTTCCAAATTAACTTTAGCCCACTTGTTTTTCTTTCCGACCAAGTATCAAGATTTGTTTCTTCTACGGTTATTTAATCTTATCCCTCTCTAGATATTCCCTAATCTCACCGGCTTCTTTCCACTTGGTATTTATAAAACACCTGCAACTATGGTGGTTGCTAGCTAGTTGTTGTTGTATATATAACGTTACGATGAGACCACTTCAATGTCTAGCTAGCTAGTTTGTTATAATCAAAATTAATTATATTCTAATCAATAAACAACCTGAGAAGTCCACTGCCTAAACATATTTATAATTCATTGTTTGACACGTTAATTAATTATGGGGATGTAAGCTCCAATGAAAACTATTAGATTAATTTGGGCGTGCCTTCAAACTGTTTTTCATTTCATTTCCGCGTGGAGAAGCAATATATATTATGAAATATTTCCTTTCAGAGAATCATACAAAAAGTTTACGTAAGTGGTGTACCTAATATCAATAAATTAAATATATAATTTATTGGTATGTATATACTTATTTATTATATGTTTGGCATTGGATACATTGTATCCAGCACTATATATTGAAAGGAGAATGCGTGCATATGTATATACCTATTTTTTTTATACAATTCATGCTATCAAATCTTGCTCTCAAACTCAATAATTTTTATGAATATTTTTAAAATCTGATTTGATTTAAAATCTGGGTAGTAAATTAAGCAAGTCAATTCATGTGTGTCACAAGTTTATTTAAGATTATTTTTTTAATACAATAAAGTTGTTTTGAATAATTTTTCTTAAGAAACTAATTTTTTTTTATTTTAAACTAAAATTTTTTGGTCAAATCTCATCTTAATTGTGACTAGGTCAATTTTCTAGGCAACATAAAAGGAAACCCAACTCAAATTAGACCCCTAGACAACACATCACTAGGCCGACTTTGATAACCATTTTTTTATCCCTGGTTATAAAACCTAGCCTTGCTGGTGGATTACCGGCTTGGCTTTAATAACTATACTTTTATCTCTAGTCATGCTCGACGGATCAACTCGATAACCTTTGCCTGGGCTAGGTTTATTCTAAAAAAAGTCAAATGTTTGGTAAACTTAAATCAATCCTCTTAACACTCGAGCAACCCAAACTTTGAGTCATATCAATTCCTAGATGATGTCATATAACTGTGCTTTTATTGAATATAACTTATAGTTAAAGTTGAAAACAAAATATAATTATTGTCTTTTTAAGAAGATCTACGATATAAATTGATAAATTATTAAATAAATTTGGGATGGATACTAAGGGGCTGGTAATTAGTATTGGAGATATACTCTATTTTTTTTTAGAAAAAAAAAAGCAAAGAAAAACATAAAAGATAGTTTCTTGTTAATATTTAAAATTCTCTATGTGGAAAATTGAAAAAGTGTGTTTTTAATTTTTTTTTGATAACCCGGGATGTTTGGGACAGTTTACGTGCACCACGACTAATCACCGGGCTCACTGAACACCCTACAAGCCCAATAAACAGGTAAAGTACCGCGGAGATTACAGACATACACAAAAAGAATCAAATTCAAATATATATAAAAAAAACAAGTTCCTTCCCCCACTTGGACAAGACCTGAATGCCCAATCTTCTATTTTTATTCTTTGGCTTGGAAAACATCTTCTTTTTTTTTTTTTTAATGCTATCCAACCTTTTCATTATATGAAGGCTGCATTTCCTTTTGTGAAAAATCGCTTTTTTATTCCTCTTTCATTGCATTTGCAAATTTTTCTTTACAAACAATCTCTTCCTTGTATGATTTAGAATTTTAGATTTATTTGGCTTTTTTCTGATCTATGTTAAAGCATGGTACAATTATTTATTAAGTTTAATTTTGTGATTTGTTTTTTTTTTATATTAACTCCATGATATCATAATTACACCTACAATTTCTATAAATCTAGATCTTTTTTAGATTCGAACTGAATTTATTTTAAATTGAGTTTAATTTATTGTTTTTAGTTTTTCTATATGATCGGATATTAAGTTGAAGGAATCAATAAGTAAGGCTTAGGCAAATGGCCACTTTATGGCGGTTTTACAATTATTATGTGGTAATTCACCTTGTACCGTTTTGATCCATTCAAATTTTTCTTTTTTAATAAGGCAACATTGAGAATTACTTTTAATTTAAAAATATATTTTTAATATTTACATATAAAAATAATTCAAAAATATATAAAAAATTAATTTAAATAAAAATTATTTTTTAAAAAGGCACGGTTAAACAGTAAAATCAATCAACCTAAATCAAAAGGGCGATGTGGTAAAATACTTCGACAAAACCAGGCAGTTGGAAGCAAGGTTGTCAATACCGTTTCGGCAGGTGTTTCGGTTTTTCAATTGGAACGGAATATTTCGGTTTCGGAGCGTTTCGGCGTGCCGTTTCGGGGTTGTACTGTTCATCTATATATATATTCAAGATAAATTAATTATAAATTATGCATTACAAAGTACAAACACAATGTCAAGCAAACATAATTTTAAAATTTAAAATATTTCTAAATAGTCAAAAGAGTAAATAGAACTTTAACTTAAAGTCTTAAAGTAATTCAACTTAAACAAAATACCAAAATATTATGAAAGTAAAATATTTTAACACAAAAGAAACATAAATCAAACATCATCTCCATCATTAACATAGAAATAAGGATCTTGATCTTGTGGTGGTATGTAGGGAAAGTCATCAACTAGACATTCCAATAGTTGATCATTTCCACCAAGCTCATTCTCTTCATCAAAACATGTCTCTTCATCCTCTAAAGTCAAAGTAGACAAAGGTGCTTCTATAGTCTCCCAACTTATATCATCTCCATTAAGAAGGCTAGGTTCTTCACAAATCCATTCATTCAATAAATCAATATTATCGAGGCTAATGGGATCTAAAGCATCCCTTGTTTTGCTCAAATTCCTACAAAAAACAACATGAATATAAATCACATATATATTAGTGATAAATTTAATTTTAAATAATTAATATCATTGTTAATGAAAATAGTAATAATCATTTTCAATATTATTATTAATATGATAGTATCTATATTTTACTATCACATATCTTACCTCTGTTGAATCCTCAAATTATAACGAACAAATACTAGATCACTCAATCTCTTGTGCTCTAGCCTATTGCGCCTTTTAGAATGAATGAATTCAAATATACTCCAATTTCTTTCACACCCGGTTGCACTACAACATTGACTAAGAATTCGAATTGCAAACTTTTGAAGTTCTTGAGTATCATTGCCAAATTGCTCCCACCATGCAACTAGATAAGACAAAATTTTAATAAATCAGATATTATAAATACAAAACAATATTATATTTAAAAAACAAAATGTTATTACCTGGATTTAACTTTTCTCTTTGACGAATAGCTAGGGGCATGCCAAAATCACCAGTTGCTTTCTTATACTCCTCAAGTTGGCCACTAATTACATCTTGAGTGTCACAATCAGGGACCAATCTAGTAATTGTGCTAAGCAAACCTCGAGTAACCTCCTTTTGTTTTGAAAAAGAAGGCCTAAAATAGATTCCAGGATTAAGAAAACAACCTGCGCGCATGTAATGGACTATGAAGTTGCTTATCCCATCTAGCATCAATTACCCGAATATATGGTCCATCTTGAGATACTCTATTTTTCAACCTTGTCTTGATGGCTTCTTTTGCTTTATCCATTGCCTCATATAAATAACCCATTGATGGTTTTTCTTCACTATCTCGCTAACCGAAGAACTCGCACTAAAGGCTCACTAACTTTGACTATATGTTCACATCGAGGCCAAAAGTCTTTATCTTGTAAAATTATGGCGGTTATTTCCTTTCCAACTTTACTTTTACCATGACTTGATTCTACCCATTTCATGCAAGTAAACATTTGTCGAAGCTCTTTCTTAAACTTAAGTAAACATTGGATGCTTAAAAAATGGGTAGCAAACCTTGTAATGCCAGGACGACATAGATCATTTCCATTAGTAAAGTCTTTCCTCATCAAAGCTAAAACCCATGCATGATTATATATAAATTTGGTTATGTTTCTTGCCTTCTTAATGGTTTCATCAATCATCGGAAAATATCTTGGATCAGAAATATTTTCTAACATCAAATCAATGCAATGGGCAGCACAAGGAGACCAAAAGAAAGTGCCATACCTTTGTTGTAAAGCCTTCCCAGCAGCCTTGAATGCAGCCTCATTATCACTAACAAATTGGACAATATTTTCTTGCCCCACTTCTTTGACAACTTCATCAAACATTTCAAGCAATGTCTCTTTATCTTTTCGAAGACCCGAAGTGTCAACTGACTTCAAGAATATAGTACCTTTTGGAGAATAAGCAAGAAAATTCACAATTGGTACATTCCTTCTATTTGACCACCCATCTGCCATAATGGAGCATCCATAAAGTTTCCAATCAGCCTTGATTTCAAAGAGGTATTCATGGACATCATGAACTACATCTTTCAAAAGTGGTCCCCTTAAATCATGATATGATGGTCCTTTAAAACCAGGTCCCATTGATGCTATGGCGTCTATCATTGGTTGATAATAGTATGATTTAGCACCATTAAATGGTACATTAACATCATACCACCATCTTGCCATGACCTTCCTTGCATTATGTTCCTTCTCTTTAGAAGCCATTGCACTTTTAATGCTAGGTTGTGAACTTGGGGTAGTTCGTGGAACGAATGAAGTCATCTTTTTCTATTTGCACTTGTGCCTTGCATTGTCAATCTCTTATTTGCTTTTGAACCGATATCACTTAAAGTAGGATTTGCACTACCACCCTCTTCGACTTCATCATTGGAAAGTGATTGAGAATTTCCAATATCAATTCTAAGTCTCTTTCTTTTATCTTTCTCCATTGTTAAGTCCTCTATCAACTGTTTCATTTGCCATTTCACATCTGGAGGAACCTTTTTACAAGCTTCAACTTGGCCCTTAATACCAGCAAGGTGATACTTCAGACGAGTAATACCACCACCATTGATCCTTTTGCTACAATGAACACATATACTTGAGTTCTTTGCACCAACAACCACTTGCCCATGAGCCCACTGCTGGATCATCGATCTTCTTTGGAGTGAAGCCATAGAAGAAGCACCACTTGATGAGTTTTCAGCCATGTAATTTGATCTGAAAAAAAATAAAACACAATTAATTTCAGCTATTACAGTTGGCTTCACAGTTCACACTTTAAATTTATTATTCGATACATTCGGTTTCATATAATAATTATGTATCCTTATAATTAATTATGGTTTGGTACATTTGGTTTCACAATTAGAATTTATGGTTGGATATTATAATTCTAAAAAAAACTATATAATCCGGTTATGGTCAAGTTACTTATATTTTACACATATACATATAATAATTACATAGAAATTAATACAACATAGCAGACAAACATATATATACTTTCGGTTTCATATAATAATTATGTATCCTTTCTTATAATTAATCCGGTCATGGTCAATCAAGTTACTTATATTATTAAGTATTAACTACCAGACTTAGCAACCTAGCAATTAATCCGGTTATTTTGTTCTTTGTTTCTTGAATTCTAATCTTGACGTATGCAGTATAATTTATTCCTTTAAATGTAATATTCTTATCTAGGCTTAACTCTATTTAACTTTAATCTTGATGTATGCAGATTGCGGTATAAATAAAACAGATCATTAACTCTGTTTTATCAATTTCATTTACTTAAAGAGCTCTAAGTTGATTTGTATACGTTTGTGCACAGATCATCATCAAACATCAAAGCAGCATTCAATTTCAGATAAAGCTTCAAAATTCAAACTAGCTAGCCAAGCCCGGTGAAGCAATAAAATGATAAATACAATACAAAGTTACAAACCCAACAAGAAGATTATATACAAAGAAAAAAGATTGCATGCGTTTTCCATTTCGGAATATTAAATTAGATACAAAGAAAGACCAAATTAAATACAAAATTTATGAGAAAGGCATTTGGTATTAACGTTCCAAAGAGCAGTGTAATAGAATTGAGCTCATGCGTTTTTCATTTCCCATTTGAACTTAAAGAGAGAAAAAAGATTGCACCTTAGCTGCAGAGACAATTATTCGAGAAGGAGCGAATGGCCACAATTAGTCCGGTATGTGTGATATAATCTTTACGGAGAGGTTAAGAATTCTCCGAAATTCATTGATAATTCTTTGCCGGGTTCCGGGGGGGCTCCTTCTCTTTTTTTGTCGATCGAGCGGCTTCGGTTGGGAAGTCGGGTTGCGGGAGCAGCGGTGCAAGATGCAAGAGCAAGACAAAACGAGAGAAGAAGGAAGATTGGAGGGGGAGTTCGTGAAAGACAAGATGCCGATTGTAATTGTTTTGGTTGAGAATTTGAGAGTTGAGTCTGCGAGGAAGAGAAATTAGGGATTTGGTTTTTAGTTTAGTTAGACTTCAGAGAAAAAGAGCATTTATACGTGGGTTGGTGGGTGTCTTGTGTAGTTAATCGTTAATGAAAATAAACCGGGTTCAATTTTGAGTCTTTGACTTTGAGTTGACTCGGTGGCTTTAACCAAACGGAACACATTGAATCCGGCCGAACGTTCCGCCGGAAAATCCGGATTAGGCCGAGATTTTAAGCGAGGTGAAAATTGTTCCGTTTTGTTTCGTTTTTTGAACTGGTACGAGATGTTCCGGGCATTCCGGCCGAAACGGAACGGAATTGACAACTTTGGTTGGAAGAATGGCACGATGTTGACGTGGCAAACTCTTAGCGGCTAAAAGATAATAGATTACTTCGCAACAACGATAACATCACGACTCTCTCTTTAATTCCTGCTCTCTAGAAAAATTCCCGCTTTTCAGAGAGAGAGAGGGGGAGAAGTCTTGGCTTCGGTCTCTAATAGATATCGTAAACCAGTGTGAGATCCTAAGAACAGATAAAGCACAAATGGATGCGGTATTGAACAAGGTTGGCTCTTATTGGCTCGGTCAGAAAGCTAGCAAGGAGTTCAATTCTGTCGGCGACGACATCAACGTATACGTTTTCCCTCTTGTTTTCTTAAATTCATTTTGATGATTAACAAGTTCGACCAAGTTGCTTCCTTTGTTGATTAGGTTATGATTTGAAGATTAATTATAATTTCCAGGTGTGAAAATGGAATTAAGATAATGATTGTTGCAATTAACTATCAGCAACATAAAAAAATAATTTAGGGTTTGTTTGGAAATATATTAATAGAAGAAATAAAGGGTTTTGGTTTTTTACTAGAGCAGATTAAGAATGGTAGCTTTTGATGGAAATTGAAGATGGCTGAGTTGGTTTAGTTCCTGTTTTTATAATGCTTGAGATTACTGATAATTGCTCTTAATGTTTGGATTAGCAGCTAAAGGATTGATCGAGCATGTGGGATTCTCAATGATGTTGCTGAATTAAAGATCGAAGAACTAGTCTAGGCAAATATGTCTAATCTTATCACATTTTTACTTAGCAATTGACAGCATGACTTGTATCATTGCGATTCTCAAAGTTACTAGAGCTGGAATATTGACTAGAGTTCATGAGTAGAAGTTGGACTTTATGAAGTGTTAAATGATCTTGTATGTTTATAATATTTTGCAGAATGAAATGGAATATGGGTTTTTATCAGGTTTTAGTTAGACATACTGGAAATGATTTTTCTTTTTACTCCTAGGTGGGACCGTAATCTAATTAAGTTTATCCTTCATAACAATCATTGATTCATATGAGCTTATTGCTTTTTGTGCGTTCTGCTTTCCTCTGAACTCTGCTGTCATACCTCAGTTACTAACACATTTTGCGTGCTGATAACCTTCTCTTCTTAACCAGTCATTGTCAACGAGCATTGAAGGTGGAACCAAATGGTTGGTAAACAAACTGAAAGGTTTGTTGACTTGTTCATTTGCTTTATTTTTCCTGTTTTGCCACATGGTGCTTTGTAGTTAGTTTGTTTGTTTTGTTCATATTTCTTTCCCACATTCCTAATGATTCTGCAGTTCTGTAATGCATTTGTGCTCAAACAAATGCACTATAGCTCCAAGTTTCTCTCAAGATTCCCGTGTCAAAAATGTTCCCATAGATTTAAATCCAATTCCCTTTTGGGAACTTCTGAAGTTTTCTAACTATTTGGGACCTTGAAGTTGGAGGCCAATTAATGCAACGAGAAAAACTCTGATTTAATAGCTTGACTAGAATTTAGAAGCTCATCAAAATGACACATCTATAACTTGAATGTAAGTAAATTTGCGACTGTTCTGTTTAATATGAATTATTTGCTACTGATTGAAGGCTAAGTTAAAATTCTGCTGTGATGTTGCTTTAATCTGCTGGAATTCGGAATTAGTCAGTTGATTAAATTGAGTAGATGTCCAGGAAGTTTCCAATCTAGAGCCCATCATCATGCAGAGCCATTGTTATCTAAATTATGATATTCTGAAGATCCCTTTTGTTGAAACTTCTTGTTTTGCAGCAATCTCCTACTTAGAACTCTTAAATGCATCTTTATCTGCTACTTTGATCATTATGCCACTATTTATATAGGAAAAATGCAAAAGCCGTTACCAGATTTGCTTAAGGAGTATGACTTGCCAATAGGAATCTTCCCTCGTGATGCCACCAACTATGAGTTCAATGAAGAGACGAGAAAGCTTACTGTCTTTATTCCCTCAATCTGTGAAGTCGGCTACAAGGACTCATCTGTTGTGCGCTTTTTGACCACCGTAACTGGGTATTTGGAGAAAGGAAAAATAGCTGATATAGAGGGGATGAAGACTAAAGTGATGATTTGGGTTAAAGTGACCTGTATTGCATCTACTGGATCAAAGCTCAACTTCACAGCTGGGATGAAGAAAACCAGAGATAGAGGGGCTTATGAGGTTCTTCGAGATGGAGTGGGCATAGATAAGTTCTGAAGTGGTCATAATACTTCTAAGGTATTATACTTTTATGAGCTGTTACTCCTTTGTCATTGCTGCTAGACCCCCCTTGCCTTCATCTACTGTAATTACAATGACGGGTTGAATTAAATTTCAAGTGCTTCCTTTGGTCATAGGTGTGATACGTGAATTTTCTTTGTTCTATGATTGATTAATCGTAGCCACCCTTGCCTTCATCTACTGTTATTCCTTTCTTGATGAAGCAAAGGTTTGAGAAGGAATTGCTGTCGTCGAAACTAAAAATGTCGCTTTCAGAATGGCAAATCCAATAATTGCTCGTTTATTGTAATATGGAGTTGTAGCCCTTGAGCTAAGATACTAGTCATGGCGTATCATATGCTGAAATTAGGCTTGGAGCCTTGCGTATGGAGATATTTTCCAAAACAGGGGGTGCGAGAGGCTATAGGGTATGTGAATTATCTGTTTGCACATTCGACATTCTATAAATTTTGAGTTGATTGTTTCTGTTTTAGAAAAAATGAGCTGTTATTGTCTAAGCTAAAAGCTTATCATGTGGCAGCATTGACACGATAGTGGTAATGAAAGAAGAATAAAAAATTCTTTGAACAATCAAGGCAGATGTTACAGTTCACAAACCTGCCACTCGTGCCGCTCACACAGCTAGATATTGTAAGAGGTTTGCTACAGACTACTGCAGCTGCATGTGACCACGGATTCTAACCATCGGTACAAATCATGCATGATGGGCTGCGCAACTTGCATTCGTGATTCGTATGGATGGCCAGCATCCGGACCTGACCTAGGCAAAACTTATAGTTCAATTGCCTCTCCGCAGAGCATTCTGGTGGCCTGAATCTGTACAACGAGTGGCAAGACTCATTGAAATTGCCACTGAAAAACATTCTGGTGACCTGTTATCTGTACAAAAGGCTTTCTGCAAGGTGCTTAGAGTCTCCGAAAAAAGAATTTCTCCTCATCCGATAAAAGCTAGGGAAGAGGGGGGATTTGCAACTCTGCAATTTTTTCTTTAATTCAACATGAAGCTGCCCACAAAGTAAAAAGAAACACAGAGCAAACCCTCCACAACTGCAATTGGGCTTATATAGTTTACTAAATAAAATATTTAACAATAATTAAATCAAGCTTAATAAATAAATTCAAATAAATAGGGGTTGCCATTTTAAACTACACTCATACTGGAAGTGTCTTCATCAACTCTCCTGGAGTTGGGAAGAACTTGATCTCGTTGAGTGGAGTTCAAGACAACTTCAATAATATTTTTAAAGATCAAGTTATTATGATGTTTTTCTAGTAATCAAATTATACTTTCAAGCATATCATCCCGCTCACAAATTGGATATGCTGAATCTCATCATCTCTAGTAAAAATAACTTGTATATCCAAAATAACATTAATATGTTTTTTTTTGTGCAAATGAAAAAGGTGATGGGGTTGAGGTTTTAAAAGGATTATCATGAATATGTTGTTGTCATTTATATATAACCAAGTTCTTTATATTAGAAATAGAGCCAATACTAAAGTTTGATGGCAGGTTAATGACATAAATATTTGATTCAACCATTTGCAACATTTTAGATGTTTTAAAACTAGTCACATGTAATTTTTGATTGGTTTTCAAAGGATATTGTTCAAGTCTAATCTATATTATGAAATAATCTCCAATATTAAATGCATCATTATACTTATATAAATTAGCTTGAAGTTTATATTGTTCATTATTTGTTGGAATTCATTTTATAATCTCAACATTCAAATCAGGAACTCTATATGTAAAAAACTCAGCTAACTTAGACATTTGAGCGTGAGCGTGATTACACAAGAAGAGGATCTATATGCATTTTAGGTTTATGATCATAAACATTATATGAATGAGGGTGTAGAATAAAACAAACACCATTCAAAACTTGATTTAATGTAGATCGAACATAACCTAGTAAATTAGAATTATCCTTACCTTTTTTTATTACAAATAAAAGGTAAGGATTCATGAAGCTTAGTAGACTACTCAAAATCTATGATATGTTGGATGTTGAGCATAGAGGACAAGGAATCAAGAAGCTCAAGAGGCTGCTTAAAATCTATGACATGTTGGATGTCAAACATAGAGGTCATGAAATTAGGATGTTTAGAAAGACAACTATCTTGAAACTCTTCCAACATCACACTTATCTCTTTAAGCGATTCTACTGGATAGTTTCTTAAAACTTCATCTATAATCGGATAGCTTGTAAGAATATGTGAACACCATTAGAGATGGTTCTTCCTCATGTTGCCTCATGTAGTTCTACTAGAAAGTAACCAAGATGGCTGACTCATTTGAGTGTAGCTGATTAACATATAGATTATAATGATGAAATAAACTTTGTGCAAACCTTGACAGAAGAAAGAAGTATCTTTATTTGAACATACAAATAAAAGACCTCATTCCTCATTATATGTGCCTAGTAAGGTTGTTTGTTAGTTCTCTGCACTCTATATGGCAATAAGGCTATATAAAACCATCTCAAATAAAACAAACTTGGTCCTATACAACAACGGATAAATCAAACAAAACAAACTTGACTCGAGTCAACTTGGGTTATGCCGCGAAACTCACGACTCGATACAAGAGATTGAGATAACCCTATAGAAGGATGAAATAAAATTTTTTTTATATAAAAAATGATCTAAAAAAACATTGGTCAACTCAGGCTAACCTTTCAGACCTGTAACCTGGGTCATGAGGTCATAATTATCCCATAAACGGCAAACATGAAGAAATCATGAGGCCAAATTCTTGGTCAATAAAATACTAAGTGATGAAATTAAAAAAAAAATATCAATAAAAAATGATCAAAAACAAAAAAAAAACTTCAATAATGCAAACAAATTCAATCAAGAAAATGATAAAAAAAAACAATGAAAATAATAGAGATCAAATCTGACAAATAAAAAAAATAAAAAAGAGATGAAATTGAAAGAGAATTCAAATTCCATGAATTATTTACAATAAAACACATAGTAATAAAAATCAAAGGGTTGTTTTAAAACTTTGTAGGGACATGCATGGAAATTAAGGAGGGAAAGAGAAAAGAAAACGAAAAAAAACCATTGGCGCAAAACTAGAGAGAATTTGGTCACAAGTGTTGCCCAATGATAAAGGGGCTGCCGTGGAGATTGAAACGCCACAGTGAAAATGTATATTTGATCATCGCGCAACTTGCGCTGTTTAAAAAGTACAGACATTGTCTTTTAATATTAAATAATATTTTATCTCTGCTGAAATATGAAATTGATACTGGTCCAACTGCAAAATTACAAAAATAATAATAATAAATAATGAAAAGATCAAAAAAACCCTAAATAAGCTTAAGAAAATTTGAAATCAAAGATAATTAAGTTTGTAAATAAAAAAATCCAAACAACCCTTGAATTTCCGTTTAATTTTTTTTGGCTTTAATGATATTTTAATTATTTCACTTGTGAAAAAAAACAGGAGCAAAAATATCTTATTATCTCCACTGGCAAATTTAGTTATTACTTTTTGAAAAATATATCCAACGGGAGTTTTTTACTTCAGTCTGCGTGGACAAATTTAGCCATTGTATATGTTATGTTAAAAAAAGTTTCTTTAGCCAGCCCACGTTATATGTGTACGTTGTGTTCGCCTTCGAATCCATGTTTCCAATTCGGTGGAATGTAAACTATCAAATGTTTCCAATTCGGTGAATTGACAAATGTGACGATTAAGGGTGAAATTGATCAAATGATTTTTTCAGGGGCTTTTTTGAAGCATTGACACAAACATAGGAACTAAATTGGGGGATTTCTCCAAAAAAGAGTTGCCGGCACTAAAGGCAAACGAAACACGTCCAAATTCAAAGTTTCTGGGCAGTGTGCGAGAACAATAACCTACTCTCTCAGACCTCTCTTGTTAGGACACGAGACTACTCGAGTTTTCAAATCTAAAGGGAAAGTCAAAATTCATACCATTCTCGATCTCAGACCGCGAGTAGAATCAAATAATACAGTCGAGCGAGTGCGACGAAAAGATAACTTTTTGAGGATTGTTAGTTGGCAACGTGGAACGAATTATTAGGTTAGATTCCATTCACACTGGATAGACCACGAGCCTTCCACACGCCCTAAACACGTGGCTATATCTAAACCCTCCATGTCCAACTTAATCCAACGGTATAAAAAAAGCCCATCCAGCCTGGAACACCTTCCTCTCTGTATTTAACTATCCTCTGCAACTCCAACTTCAGCAGCCACCAATCTCCATTTCCATTGCAAAAAACCTCTCTGAATTCTGAAACCCATCTCTGTTTTTCTCTTATTAAGGCTATGGCAGCAACGTTTTTGAGCCCTGTTCCAGCCTTTTCTCTTGCAGCAAAGCAAGGGGATACTGCTCGTGTCCTAATCACTAGTCCTACAAGTGATGGGCATGGCATTTCTTGTTCTTCTGTTTCAGCCTTTCCTTCGTCTTCAAGAAAGAAAAGAAACACCAGTCTTGTAGTTTCTGCCACTGGAGAAACTCTTACTGGTGTTGTTTTCCAGCCATTTGAAGAGGTGAAGAAGGAGGTCTTTGTTGTACCTAATTCTCCTCAAGTTTCTTTTGCTCGTCAGTACTTTGTGGATGAGTGTGAAGCTGCCATTAATGAGCAGATCAAGTCAGTGATAACTTTTCTCTTTCCATTTTTTCATAAAAGATAGAATCTTGTGGACTCATTGCAGATTAGTGTTATTGATGTGTTTTTTTTTTTCTGTGTTAACAGTGTGGAGTACACAGCTTCCTATGTATACCATGCCATGTTTGCCTATTTTGACAGGGATAACATTGCTCTCAAAGGCCTAGCCAAGTAACCACACAAAATCCATACGTTTATTCTTGAGTATTTTCTTTTCTTTCTTTTAATTTTAAGTTTTGAATTATATGAACTGAGGAATGGTATGGTTATGTTGTGACTTGTAACCAGATTCTTCAAGGAGTCAAGTGAAGAAGAAAGAGAACATGCTGAAAAGCTCATGGAATATCAGGTACCACTCACTTTGAAACTCAAATATTCCCTGATTAAAATATCTTGGTTTATCTCTTTCATTTTGGGTATTTTTTATTATTTTGTCTAATCATTCTCCATTTATATGTAATCAGAATATACGAGGAGGGAAAGTAGTACTTCACTCTATACTGACATCCCCTTCTGAATTTGAGCATGTTGAGAAAGGAGATGCATTATATGGTGTGTGTCTAGACTCATGTTCATTGTTAGAAATTGCTATTACTTTTTTTTTGTTTTTGGATTTTGCCTACAATTCCATCCATATTTTAATGTAGTGACAAATGACATTGTAAGAGTATAATCTTGTTTGTCATTTCTTTTACATCTGGGATCTTTGTTATGCTTTCCGTTATATAGAGGTGTCAAGGCATGCTTCTGTAATGGATGATGATTACAGTTCTTTTGAAATTATTAACTTGGGCTGTCTTTGATCCTTTGATCCAGCAATGGAATTAGCATTGTCTTTGGAGAAGTTGACAAATGAGAAACTGCTGAGCTTGCACAAGGTGATGTTTCCTAGTTTTTCCCTTTGTAAATAGGAAATAGTAAGCACTTTCTTGCAATGAATAACTGGAATTGTCAATGGTTTTTACAATTGTGCTCATGAGCTATGCTATGTTCTTGATAAATATTAGGTGGCAGACGAGAACAATGATCCACAAATGGCAGATTTCGTCGAGAGCGAATTTTTAACCGAACAGGTGAGCTCGAAATTAATCTTATTTCTTTCCCCTGGATTTGACACAAGACTTTGAACTCTTGTATGATCTAATCCTGTGAGGTACAAATTAAGATTTTCAGATTACGCGTCTAAAAGCATTGAGTTTTATGAATTGCCAATAATTCTGATGAAGAACAGTTTGAATAATTATTCATTGATGTTCAGAAAAAGATGTGGATGCCACATTTTACCTTTTTCCTGCTGTCTTCAACCTGTTACACATTTGTTCTGTCCAAAACTGAGACAAAATCTATAAATTTAACAGGGAGAAGAAGTATCATATCGTAATTGGTAACATTCTTTGTTACTTGTAGTACTTTTTGCCTCATTTTGTGATTAATACAACTTTTTTTTTCATCAGGTTGAATCCATTAAGAAGATAGCAGAATATGTCGCTCAACTGCGGATGGTTGGGAAAGGCCATGGTATGCATATAACTCACATTTTCAGTATCTTGTTACTTTCACTAAGCTAGCCAACTTACTCTTTGATTCTCCACATATTTATAATTTTGGGTTTTAAGACTAGTGTTTATGGTCTTGCAGGAGTATGGCACTTTGATCAGATGCTCCTCAATTAGGGTCATGCTGCATGATGTGGAAATACAATCTGCACCTGTTCTTGGTTGAAGTCCGTCGCTATCGCAGGTCTAGGATATCCTCTCTGGAGCAGTCGAGGATAATAAATTGTCAGTGTAGATGAATTAATGTAGTGAAAAGCTGGTAGCTACTTTGCTTTCAATAAAATGAGGCAACAATTTAAGAACAGATATCGACTCTTATGATTTGATGCACAAATTTGCCTTATGATTGACTTGGAGGTGGAATGTAGTAGTATTTCCTTTTGACCAACTTTCAGGCCAGGTGCTATTTGAGTGCAGAACCACTTCTATTGATTTATCTATAAATATGAAGATGGTTGACCTAGTTAAATCATATTATATAGAGCTGATTTTATTTGTTACATAACAATCATTCCATTGATTTCTTGTTAAGGAAAAAAAAAACATTGCATTGATTTATTTCTTTGATACAAGCATTCTGGCGAAACTAGTAGTGTAATTACCATTCTCAAATTTCGTTCTTTTTTGCACCTGAAGAATGTCTACTGGCAATTTTTCGAAGTTCCGGCTACAAGAACAACCGGGCAGGCAGCTTCTTATGCTTTTTCTTCCATTCCATCGCCTTCTTTTGCCCTTTCTCCCTCCATTAACTCTCTAATAAGCTTCTCAACTTGATCTCTCTCATTACATCCCTATTTATCTCCATGCCAACACCCCAATTGCTGCTAGCAAACCAACAGTTGGTTTGCTGCTCCACAAAAAATGGCCAACAAAGAAATTGAACTCCACAACTAACGCTTTCAAGCATCGAATTCCATCCCATGTGACTTGCAAAACTTCCTGTTGAAGGGTGCTTTAAAATCTGCTCTTGTGGACACCAACTTGCTAAATTGCCTCTATCCTTAGTTTCTGCAAGGAATTCAGGTGGCAAAATTGTCGACTCGCAACCACCATTAGCAGGCCTTATTATCCTTAAGCAAGGTTCTTGCTGTTAGCTAGACCCCAAGCAAATTGTAGCATTTGCTGTGGTGTTTGCACAGTGATGCTTCCAAAATTTACATTCACCACAGAATTTGGTTCTTTCAAATCAAGTCAATCAGTGAAGTCTGATTGTTCTTTCCATGGATTTGAACCAATATAGTTCAGTTTATTATCTGTTATATGATTATTAGCAAGCAAGTGGATAGGAAATAGGAGGAAACATTGTTGAAAGAGCATCCAAAACCTCCAGTACGAAGGAGTAAACATTTTCAAAACGATAGCAGAAGCTCTTGATTTCCCTTGTGAGGTAGCTGACCATGATATCGTTGGGGTACGTAGTTCTAATGAAAGTTGGGAGATCTTTCAGGCAAATATTTTTCATACTTGGAATCTAATCTATTGTAGTTTCTAGGTACCCAAATGTTAGATAGGCATCTGCAAATCATAGAAAATTAGTGCGGTTCTGATCTCACAACATGAATCTTAAATTTTGAACATGAAGGAGTTTTTAAACCTTTTGAGAGGTGTTAAAGCCTTCTTCAACAAGAACCTGGAACTTTGTGTAGCCTAAACAACCACAGGCACTATGAGTATGAAACAGTACTTCAGGAATTCCAGATTCTTTGGCAGAAGTGTAAAGGACATACCACCATCAGAAACAACACAGGTCCCCGGTGGGACTTTGGAAGACAAAAGTACTGTCATTGAGCCAGTGAAGTAAATTGCGGAATGGATTCACAGACAGAAGGAATGTCCCGAGTGGCATCAGAATCTTCTGTCTGTAGGAGACCATCAGGTATAGCTTCAAACTGGAAGTCCGGTAAGCCATCCAGAGAGTCGGAACCTCTGGATTTGAGTAGTCGTTTGTGGCTATACTTAGTGTTGACAAAGGTTATTTGGAAGCCTTTAAAATGTAGGAGTTTAGATAGCTTTAGCATCGGGGTTGTGTGACCCTGAGATGGGAAAGGTACGCAAACAGCATGAGGTTTATCAGCTACTTCATTGAAATCCACCCACCACCCCTCCACCCCCCTCTCTCTCAATGTGAATGTGAAACGATGCAAACGATGCAATTATTTGGCAGGGGGAGAGATGTTGCCATCTTTATAGCTAAATTTGAGCGTATGGCTCTGAGAAATGTCATCAGTGCAGAACAGAAACCTATTAGTTGGTGTTGAAGTAGGAGGCCAAATGCAATGTATTCTTAATGCAACTTTTAGATTCAAGGTAATGCAATGATTCATTAACACATCATCATCTCCAACAGGACTCTTAGAAAACATTAAGTAATGGATGCTTTTTGTCTTTTGAATTCGCATTTATAAAAGTCGTTTTCTAGTCAATTTTTTCCCCTTATTCAGGATGTAATCGTTTGAAGAGAAACCAGCAAGTTCATCACGTCTTCTTTCAATTATTGAGGTAGCATCAATGGGAATTGAGTTGGATGTCTACACGCGATAGGCTAGACGAAAAGACTTGTACTTGTCAAATACACAGTACCAACATCAAAACTTAAAGATTACTGCTGCATCAAGTTTATAGTTTGGAGGATTGACATGATTCAAATTGGCCTGAAACAGAAATTCCTGCAAGGTCTCTTCCTTCTAGTGTTTTGAGCAATTGGATGACAAGAATGAACCATTTTCCACATCACTTGTATGTCTGTATACTCTCCACAACTTTCTATGTCCTTGTACAGATTCGTGAGCCCGTGATCGTTTCCTGCCATCATAAGAATATAAGAAAACCAGATAAAACCAAAATCATTCTTCCCATGTGATTGCTGAACACAAATGTCTTCCATTTGACAAAGGGATAGATTCTAATGAACTCAATCTTACCTCTGGTTTTGTGTCTTAAGCTTGAAGCAAGCTTCAAAAGAATACACTTGGGAGAGAAGACAAATGTTTGTTTGAACCACAGCCAGCTCCTCCACTTCTCCATCTTCACTTAGGTTCTGCTTATTCTTCACTTCCATTTTATATCTACTTTTTTGTCCCTACTCTCTCTTACTAATAATTTAAATCGAGGCAAGCAAAGAAATGAATCCGACACATCACGAAGCAACATTTGTAAAGACATGAGGGCCTCTCTGTAGTATTTATGTTTTTCTAATGGTTACTAACTTTTCTTCGTTCTTTTAAATAATACTGTGTTTTGCATTATTTTTCTTTAAAGCTTGATTCAACTGCTCTCAAGTTAACTTGATGATGTTTATCCCATCAAGATCAACGTCACATAGCTTAATATCTAGGAATTAGGCGAATGATATTAATCAAGCTAGAGCTAAAAGATGGATGAAAAGGCAGCCTTTGATATGAAGCAATACTTTTCATCTACAACATTGGCATTCATAACCCCTCTAATGCAGAACAATGATGATGATGATGTGGTAAAGATGAAAGTACTTACTGGGAAGAAATGGACAAATTTTGGAGTTTCCCGATCCACTTTTCCTCTCATCCAAGATTCTTATTTCTATTGTAATGAAGTGAGGCAGTGATGGGGCCCTGGTCAAACGGTTGGTTGGTGTTTCCTTCAGTTCCTTTGTGTTGTGTCTGCACACGTCCCTCTCTCTTTCCCACACACACAGAGACAGGAAAGCACTGTCCATTACTGAATCTATTAGAATATTAATGAAGTTTTGAGTATCCAAAGAATTCTGATGGAAAGAACGTACTTGGAATATTGTGCTTGGTGTTATTGGGTTCTCTTTGTATAGCTTTCAATGTTAAGCTTAATCTACCGACTACTGGGGACCTTTCTTACTCACCGCATACCAGTAAGAATACTGAAGCATGCATGTGCTTTGCAACCGGTCCTGGCAGTGTAGTTCCTAACTGCCTTCATTGACATGTTACCAACTCTATTCCTCTACCCAAACTTGTTATCTTGTGTATTGTTTCACTACAGAAGCGAATTTTTCTCTCTCTCTCTTTCTTTTCGGATAGATAAGTACATTCCAAACTATCTTCACCGGTATCCTATCTCCTAAGCTCGAGGGACCAAGCATGGCCTGGAAATTGCTGGATGGATTGGTTTCTCTAGCAGCTTATAATCTTACTTTCTTTTTATTCTTTGTTTCTCTCAAGTTTGGCTAAAGCAAGGCTTTGCTCACTTATTCCTTCAAGACTTGCCATTTTAACCAAGTTTGGTACTTAATAAATACACAAAATTCAGCCCCTGAAACAGTGAAGCAGGCAAACACAAGACACCACTTTAGGATATGCTTTGATTATTAATGGGTTCTCTTTGCATCGCTTTCTTCTTGTTTTTTATTTTCTTCTTTTCAACAATTTGAATCACTTTCAATGTAGAGCGTTTTAATCTACCAGTCACAATGTACTTTGCAAATCGCAACCAATCCTTGCATTGTAGTCCCTAGAACTGTCTTCATTTACATTTTACCAACTCTATTCCTCTAACCAAACTTGTTCTCGTGTATCGTACACTCCAAAAATAATTTTTCTTTATTTTCTCAGTGCAACACTTGGTAAACTAGTCCGAGACATCACCACATCTATCAGATGTTCTGTGTTCGAACGGAATAGAGCCTGAAAATGGCTTTATTTCAGGGTTTGTTTGTCTCAAAGTTTGGCTTAGGCCATGCATGCTTTCAAACAGTACAAAATATTCATCGGACTAACTAAATCAAAACCTAGACAGGTCACCTGCAGGTAAATGCACAGGAACTACAAGGATGTAGGTCAAAAGAGTACACACCAGCTATCTGAAAGGATGAAACCTTTCAAGAGGATCAAGATGCCTATAGTAGCCGACTCGCAATCATGCTGGTAAACACCAAGGGATACTGCGAGGACAAGCAAGGCTGAAATTCATTGCACTCCATCACTTCTACAGGCAAAACAAGGAACACTTTCATCGAGTTTTGAAAGCATTTCCCAATGGGTAATAAATTCCAAACCCCACCTGGCACGAAACCTATTGAAAATCCAGACCTTCAGAAAATTCCAAGGTATAGTTGATAGAGCGTAACAAAATTAATAGAATTTTTTCTTAACCAAACAGGCAAAAACGATTCCTCAGAATGAGTTCTGAAATAGGCTACCGAAAAGGCGAAAACTCTCGTGCCTGCTTTGTCAATGCATATCGCAAAAGTTAAAATTGAAATGTAAAAACAATGTTCAAAATTGTGCACTAAATTACACAAACAAACATCCATTATAGCATTAGCAAAACTAAAAACTAAACCCAGTATTCAAGGAAAAATCATGAGCTTCATGCAGCAGTTTGGGATGCTGCCTGCCTCTTTCTAGCCTCCTCAATGATAGACAATTTAATACCCTTGCCCTTGGGAAGAGAAATCCATGGCTTGGAGCCCTTTCCAATGGTGAACACATTGCCCAAACGAGTGGCGAACTCATGGCCAGTGGCATCTTGAACGTGGATCGTCTCAAAGCTTCCCTTATGCTTCTCCCTGTTCTTAATTACTCCAACTCGGCCTCTGTTCCTTCCTCCAGTGACCATGACAACATTTCCCACATCAAACTTGATGAAGTCAACTATTTTGTTGCTCTCTAGGTCCAGCTTGATGGTGTCATTGGCCTTAATGAGGGGATCTGGGTAGCGGATGGTGCGTCCATCATAGGTGTTCAGGTAAGGGATCCCTTTCTGCCCAAACTGAATAGACCGAACTTTGCAAAGCTTAAACTGCACAAGCATTAAACAACAAATGAAATCAATAGCTGCACTGATTCCATTCAAAGAAATGAAATTACACAAACACAACTCATTGACCTATCAAATTAGTGCATGGTTCAGAAAAACAAAAAATATCACAAATAGAAGCAACAAAACCACATAGCCAAATGTATCACAAACCTTGGCCTCGTCATCTCTAAGGGAGTGAAGCCGGAAGCGACCTTTGGTGTCATAGAGCAGACGGAAGCTCTCATTTGTCTTTGGGATTGACACAACATCTTTAACAGAAAGCAAAACAAAGTGAGCAGCCTGAATGAAATTATAGAATTTGAGGGAGAACAATGAAAAGGAAATGATCATATATGTGAAAAAGTGCAGAAACTCTAATGGATTATCACACATAATTTACGCTTCCAATCAAGCATGACAGTAAGCTGGCAGGAAAAAGATCTCATTACACATAGTGACAACTTAAAACAAGCATTAACTTCTGGCAGAGAAGGGCTCTTATAACCTATATCACACATATGATCACTTGCCACCGCCTATTTTGCTGTTTCTCAATCATACCATGCCCACCAACAGGTGAAAAATCAAAATAATAGCATGTTCATCCATTACTTTCATCCAGAGATAATAATGATAAAAACTTCTACTTACCCATCTGGAACCAATACCAAAGCATTGGAAAAAAAAATCCCACTCCCATCTAGAAGATGCACATGAAAAAATCATAAAACTTGTAGGGGTAAAGAAAGAATTACACGTACCCATGAAACCAGATGGGTAAGTTTTATCTGTCCTAACCTTCCCATCAACCAGAACATGTCTCTGCATCAAAATAGCAATCACTTCACGGTACGTCAAAGCATACTTCAGCCTGTTTCGCAGAATGAGAATCAGAGGCAAGCATTCCCTTGATTTGTGGGGTCCAGATGAGGGTTTGGGTGCCTACACAACACAAGATAAAACTAATTACATTCAACGAAGAAGACCAGGAAAGAAGCTAGTACAAGGAATACATTGACATTGCAGCATAGAGTCAGAGATCGCAAACATACAAATGCACCACCAAGTTTGTCAAGCATCCAATGTTTAGGAGCATTGAGCCTCTTCAAGTGTTTCTTCAACCCTCTAGCCTGTAATGCATCATAAAAGCAGAGATCAGTTAAGCCAGAGTAAGAAGAAAAACATCTAAAAATTCTAGAAACATATCAATGCTATCGTCATATCATACACAGAATAAAACAACAACAACAACAACAAGAAAAAGAAGGAAAACAAGTGAACAAAGGCATAAAGGTGTAATAAATCAGGAAATGCCATTATTTCAAAATCCAACGTAACAAAAATCAATCACAAGATCTTACACAAAACAAACAAAAACATGGGCTAAGGTTAGCAATCGTCAAAACCAACAGAATGAGAACAGTTAATCAACTTTGACTCCATTCTACAAAACAAAGAAACATTTATATCCCACAATATCAAAACCAACAAGTAAAAAAGTAAGCCCATGTTTTCTTGTAAAGCATCAACTACACAACACAATTAAGCATCACTGAGACAAGCTCACATCCTTTGAGCTACCTAATCCAAAACCAAAAAGGGACATAACTCAAGATAAAAAAAAAAACTAACCATTTTATAACCGTAAAGATCAAGAGGCAAGTAACTCTGCTGAGCTGAGCCTCTCTTGAGTCTCCTCCTCTGTTGCGGGCTTCTAAGCCTACACCGGTTGAGAGAGATGAAAAAACAGTACTATAATTTATAGCTACGTACAGTATTAGGGTTCTTCTTCTTAGTATTATTATTATTGGATCCCTAATTTAACCGGGTCGGGGTCATTTTATTGGGTTATGGCCTACGGTTTGGGCCCAATTATTTATCCACTACTTGTCATAAAGTTTTTTTTAACAATTACTAGTCGGTCGCTCACGGGTTGAACTGATTTTCTTAAAAACTTGCAATTTAACCTTTTATCTAAGTTAAGTGTTCAACTAAATTGCATGGGAGGTTGCTTAAATTAATTTAATTAATTTTATAGATTAAAATACAATATTAATAACTTGTAAGAATATAGTTTAATTTTTTTAAAAAAATTAAGATGATATTTTTTTCAAAAAAATTATTGAGACAATAACAGATTGACTCAATCTTATTCCCAAATAACTCGTGTTATGAACTCCATTAAATTTAATAATTTTTTTCTAAACTTTTTTTTAATTATATTCGTAATTTATTTCCCAATTAATTCAAAATAAAAGGATAAAATCAAGAAAAAAAATTATTAAAAACATTAAAGGACTATATATATAAAAAAAGCATATATGATTAATGGGTGAACTCGTCAAACTTATAAACCAAACCCGGGCTAGCACGTCAAACCTGTGAACTGAGTTATTAACTCCAGTGGAATTATATTTTGTTTTTTGAAAAAAATATTTTTTTATTTTTTAAAAATTTTAACATTTGTAATTGTTAAGATAAAACTGAATAATATTTATTCAATTTAATTTAAAATATAACAATTTCATTAATAATTATATATTTTTATTAAAATGTCTATATAAATACCAAAGAGAGAAATCATACACCAAAACAAACGTATTCTCTTTCTTTGTCTTTTTTTTATGAAATTTAAAGGGTGTAATTCTATCATAGAGATATTGTTTGTGTAGGAAACAAATAAACACTTTAAAATAGCATTTCAGGCATCTAAGCTAAGCTAATTGATTTTATTCTTTATTTGTTTCCATTATATCACTGCATATGAACAAATGTCTGAGAGTAATTTCTCATTAAAGAAGACCACATCCCTTTTGCAAGTCTACTTTCAATCTTTCATTTAAAAGGCACACTGTTCCATTTCTGAAGAAAGAAAAAATGGGAACAACCTCTGTAGTTTTAAACATTGGAATTCTAATTCAATACATGAACAAGCAGAAAACACATTATACAATGAGAAAAGCTAGAGGAAAAAAAATCACTAGGAAATATATCAAGTGACAGATCGCCTCTGCAAATCCTTGATTATAATAAGCTCACTCTCCTTAATCATGGATGATGGAGTGAATGAGGATGGCTGCTTCGTCAGTTGTTGGAACAGCATCATCTGTTTATAAAATGCACAGAATGTAAAAGGCTATTTAGTTAGTATTCACAGAGCTTGAAAACTCTCGTTTCTTAATTCTCCTAAACAACAAGAGTGTAGAGACATTACTTTTTCAATTACTATGGCTCGTATTCACATCAAATTCATTAAAAACTAAGCGGAGATTAAGAAGAAAAGGGAAGAAAAAAGAAGAAAAAACGGAAGGGAAGGGAAGGACAAAGGAGCCATCAAATTCCTGGGAGGTGAAAAGAACATGTATACCTGGAAGCGATGTTGGAAAGTGGGAAACAATGTGATCGATGATACCTCCACCACCCTCCTCTTCAGCCTTCACTCGTTCATTTGCTTCATCAACTACTGTTGTTACCTTCTGTTTCTTTTTAACTTGATCTTCACTTGTTCCTTCACCATCTCTAACTTGGAAAGCTTCATTTTGTTCTTCTTTTTTACTCACAGGAGAAATCAAGTTGGGGATGATATTGTCCAGTAGTCCACCTCCCTTCTCTTCATTCTCTTCTTCTTTACCTTCTTCTTCACGATGTTCAGCTTCTCCTCTAGAGACCAAGTTAGAGAAGATATGGTTTATGAACGACCCAATTGGCCTTTCTTCTCCACTTTCTTGATGATTGTCTTTCTCATCATCATCATCTTCCTCTTTAGGATGCAACAGGCTTTCAGCTTCTGGCACACCATCTTCCATAATTTTTCTTTTTTTGTCTTAAGCGGTCACTCGACTCCCTTTCAGTTCAGCTCCAATACAAGTTCCAACCGACTAATTTATGTACAGGCTTTGGGGACAGCCGTCCTCGTCCAAGGAGTTGTTTAATATAGAAACTATGGTTACTTTACACGTACTTCGAAGCTGTTGTCTGATGAAGCTTGTCTCCAATTGGTAGCAAACAAGTGGCACCTCTTGTAGCCCTACGAGGTGTTTCTCTTGTTGATTTCTGTACAAGGTCGGTGGCCGGTGGGAACTATTCCCCTGTTCTCGGTTTCGCCGTTTTTGCCTTCCGTAAAATTTAAGTTTACACATATCTATGACTTCTGTACAATGCCTGCCAAAATTTCCGATCTTCCCATCGATACAGAATCAAATTCGGTTTCAATTCCATTTCATTAATTTTATCAGAAATTTGATGAGCGAGCTCCGTTCATAAACTTAACAGCCGGGCTGGCCCAAAACTTAGCCCACCATTTCTCGTTCTCCTCAATTTCTTATGGGGTTTTCTTTCTTTTTGAAAAATGGAGTCTTCGTGTAGGATCTTTTCGACTTATGTGGTGTGACGGTAACAGGGCATGTTCTCATATTCCAAAAAAAGGTCAAGCATTTGTTTGTGGTAACCAGATTTTCTTCGGTTGGATCCAGGTCGGGTATTTTGGGTTTTCTAAATGGGTTTGACACTGAGGCTCTGTTTGTCTAAGTAGTGGCGTTTGTGTTTTTTGAAAACGCACCAATACATGTGTTTGGTTACCACATGTTACAATAATTTAAAACATGAGTCCCACCAGTAAAATGAGGTAGGACCGTGATTTTAAAGAAGCAGTATTTTACTGCTTTTTGCAAGTTCAACCACAGGTTGAACTTGCTAGAAATAACAGAGATTGGAAATTACCAGCTTATCCTCTTTTTTGTTATTGCTCTTCTCGTCCATTCTTTGCATTCATTTCTTTTCATTGCGCACAACAACAATTCAGGAAACAATTACTGCTACACAACCAACAACAATTAAAATGATGGCTGCGTCTCTTTTTTCACATTCGTTTGTCATTAATTTTGCCTTGACAATAGAAAAACAAGAATAGCAGCAACCCATTTTACTACAATCAACAACCCCTAAACATGGACATTGGACGTGCTTCACTCAATTATAAATTATTGTTCTAATATGTTTAGGTCTCTTTGCTCAATTTTAATGGTTTTAATGGTTGTAAGATTATTTTTTATGTAATTGTTCATTAATATTATGAATGAAGTCCTTTTAGGTAATTATACCATAACATTATATTGAGCCACAATTTTTAATCAAACACAATAAATTACTTTTTGTTCAACCTCAATTTCAACCACAGTTTTAACCAAACATATATTTTTTCAAACCAACCACAACTAAAAGTATTTTTTATAAAACTACTTTTTTCAAACCACAACCACAACCGCCACCGCAATACCAAACACACACTGAGAGGTAAAAGAATTTTGGGGTTTTGTTGTTGTTGTTGAAGGAGATTAGAGAAAGAAAATTAATGGACGGGATAGCATTTGGGGGTTTCTTGAACCAGATATAATAAAGAGATATAAATAAGTTACTGAATGATTGTTTTTTAAAATATATTTTAAAGTGATTTTTATTTAAAAATATATTAAAATAATATTTTTTTAAAAAAAAATTATTTTTTATATTAGCACATTAAAATGATTGAAAATATTTAAAATATTAATTTGAAGTAATGATTATTTTTTAAAATGTTTTTTGTTTGGAAATGTATCCAAATAATATATTTTTTATTTTTTAAAATTTATTTTTTACATCAACACATCAAAACGATATGAAAATACCAAAAAATATTAATTTAAAACAATTATAAAAATAAAAAAAAATGTTTTCGAATTGGTTGTAAGGTTATCGATTTCATTTTAGTTGGTGTATTTTTTTATTTTATTAAAATTTCAATGATGATTACAACGCATAATAATATGTTTTATATCAATACTTTAAGTTATAATAAAAATAATAATATTTATAACACAAATAATACTATTTTTTATCTGAACACTTTGAATTATAAGAGAAAAAATAATATTTATAACACATATTATTATATAAACACATATGTAGTTGGGCGCGGACACGTCCGGAACTAACTTGGGGGTGGGTGTGGCTTTGTCCAGCCCCACTTGGGGATGGGCGTATTTAATTTTTATTATAATTAAAAGTATTACTATAAAAAATAGTATTATTTGTGTTATAAATATTTTAATTTTTATTATAATTAAAAGTATTAATATAAAAAATAGTTTTATTTTAAATATTATTATTTTTATTAAAATTTAAAATATTTGTATAAAAATAGTATTATTTGTGCTATTAATATTATCATTTTATTTATAATTAATAGTATGAATACTAAAAATATTATCGGTTGTGGTATAAATAATACTATTTTAATTATAAATAATAATATTATAATAACAAGGGGAAGCGCCACATGGCGTTTGAGCGCCATTGCGCCACGTGGTGGTTGGGTTGCCTTAGCCAATTGGGCTTTTTGCCAAGACCCAAGCGCCATGTGACACTTGTGTTTGCCCCTCGCATTGGAGCTGCCCAAGCGCCAGGTGGCGCTCAGGTTTTCCCAAGCGTCAGGTGGCGTTGGGGCTGCCATAGCCAATCGGGCCTTATGACAAGACCCAAGTGCCATGTGGCGCGGGGTCTCGCCCGAGCAGTGGAGCCGCCCAAGCGCCAGGTGGCTCTCGCGTTTGCCCCGCACAAGGGCAGGGCCGCCCATGCGCCATGTGGCGCTCGGTCTACCCCACGCAAGGACCGGACAGCCTAAACGCCAGTTGTGCTTGCTTGGGCAGCGCCAGGTGCCTGCTCCCTATGGCTTGCAGCCTCACCAAAACTTGTTTTGACCATTGTTTCCCCTAATCATCATTTCAATGTCAAATGCACTCTCGCGAAAAAACATCCCCACCCTTTCCCCGCTGCCCTTGCAACTCTTTGTGGCAAAGACTGGACTGTCATTACACTGCTAATAGGAGTACTGTACCTTATTAATAGTCTCATGCCCATTGCATCTTTCCTTGATAGACTTGAGTTCAAGTCTCTTGTAAGAAAAAAACGAACGAGACTATGTCATTGAATATATTAAGTTGTTGATAAAAAGAAAGGCATTCAATTGCTGATAGTCTTACTACAAGAAAATATAAGGATGATTACCAATGAAATAGAATATATCATGTCCATAAATCATGAAATCTCTAAACGAGTGGCCTGCGCTATATTATGAGCTAACCTCATTTTTTTCCATCCATCATAAAAATGGAAGCGCATGCATTCCCAAAAAAAAAAAACATAAAACAAGATCGAGAATCGGGCCATTGACTTTATCCGGTTTAATAAGCCAACATCATTTCGATAATATAAATAAAAAAATGCAAAAGAATGGAAAAGAAAAAATATAAAAACATAACATAAACCAATATGAGTTAGCATGCAAAATCTGAATAGATATATAATTGGAATAAAAAAAAATTAAAAACTCAATAACCTAAAGTCGAAAGAAGAAACAGGAAAAAAAAATAAATTAAAAAAAGCAATGGAAAATAAATCTTAGTCAAACTAAATTAACCTATAAACCCCACAATGGACATATGATTGGAATAATCCTATAAAAATG
Source organism: Populus x sibirica (assembly GCA_019202695.1). NCBI lineage: Eukaryota > Viridiplantae > Streptophyta > Magnoliopsida > Malpighiales > Salicaceae > Populus > Populus x sibirica. The sequence goes on from JAGMVL010002113.1 coordinate 544,950, forward strand.
AAATATGAAAAAAGAAGAAGCAAAGACCAATTCCAAATAATAAACATTGAAGGATGGGAGTAAAAAAAAAATCAAAATTAATAAAGAACAAAAACAATATTGAAGTAAATCCATGTTAATATTTGAAACTCGTGAATCTAGTCATGAGCCCGAGACTAACTACATTAAAGCCAAACCCCAAAAAATATTGAAGTAAAATTTTCAATTACAAAACATTAAGTGATAAAATTAAAAAAAAAAGACAAACAAAAAAGAAACTAAAGCAACACAAAGCGCAATAAAAATAAAAGGGATAAAATCTGACATAAAAGTAAATTGAAATCAAATGTTGAACAGAGATAGAAATGGATACCCATAGATCAAATTTTTTGATATTCATATCTTATTCATTATTTATCATATAAAAAATTTAGATATTTATAAATCATTCCTCTAATTTCTATAAAATATAGATTTACAACATCTTAAATGAATGGAATATATTAGTAGACATCTGAATCATAATGTTGGTAGTGACAAGAGATTGGAGATGTACATCTAAGACTTTCTACTCAGTTGTATGTGGTTGTCGTTATTCTTATTTTCAGTACTTTTTTGCATTTAATAAGTGATTCTGTACTTTTTATTGCACATATATGTGTGTCATCTTTCGCTAGCTATGTAGAAAAGAACAAAAGACTCTTTAACATTAGTTTTGTCTTCTGTTTTTTTTTTATCATTTCTTTTTCATTAGCTTCTTGGTTTTGCATCTTAAGCAGTGAGTAATAGTTAAGCTTGTCACAAAAATGATTAGAATTTAGTATGGAGATGAGTTTTGATCTTAGCTTCTGATGCCGGCTTACGAGATAATGTATATTCTCACAAACAATATTTGATCTTCCAAATAAAATAGTGTTTATATGAAGTCATTAAAGCAATTTCAGTAGCTAAGATAACCTAAATTAATAAATCCTTTTACATGATTTCATGTTGGAGATTAAAAAGCTATCAATTTTGCTTCTAGTTTATGCATAGGAGTCAAGAAGGCAGAAAGAACCATTATCTGCCTGTAAAAAGCCTGTTCATCTCTTTGTTTCATGAGCCTCTTGTGATGATATTAGTGTGATGTTTATCCACGAAACTATGTTTAATGAAATCATTTTTATATCATGTTTGAAAATATGATAATAGTTATGGTTTAAAAATATATTAAAATAATATTTTTTATTTTTTAAAAATTATTTTTGATATCAGTGATAGAGAATAATATAGATCATATATTGGGGTCTCATCTAACAGTTTAAATTTTTAGGTTGAGATAATTTTTTTAACATGGTATCAGAACTTTAATGACCAAGCGGTCACGAGTTCGAATCTCACCATCCCCATTTATTTGATAAAAATTAAGCACAAGGTAATGTGAGCCTATCCAAGTTCCAAGTCCAAACGCTTTCACTTGAGGGGGTGTGTTAGAGAATAATATAAATCATATCTTGGAGCCCCACCTAATAACTTAAATTATTAGATTGAGATAGTTCTTGAATTGAGATGATTCTTTAACCATCAGCATATCAAAACATAAAAAAGTTGAACTTAAAAAAAAAAAATATTTTTTTTTAGAAAACACACAAATTAAAAGCTTAGCTGACACATGTCGGCTAATGCATATTGATTTTTTCGAAAGAACCTTGCAATTCGGGAGCTGTAGCTTGACTATAAATATGGTGGAGGTGATGACAACAATTTAATAACTATAAATATGGGGATTATTTTACCCATGCTTGGAGATTGAACAAAGTAGGACTCTTCAGCTGGAATTTTTTTGTTCATTCTTTTATTTATAGGTTTTCTTTAGCAAAAATTCATTTAAGTGATAGTAATCGGTAAAAAAGTTAATGGGAAATGTTTAAAAATAGGTTGAGGGAAATAGATTAATAAAAAAAATGAGAAATATAATGAAAAACTATTTTTTTTATAGAATTTAAATAATGCTTTTCTTAAACAAAATTTATCATTATATAATTGATAAGAACCTCTCCTTAGATGAGAGATCATATATTTTGATTTATATTTATTTAACTTTTATTTAATTTAGTTCTTGCCTAGCCTTATAATGCGGGCTAGATAATGTATATAATTTTAAGTAAATTTTTAATGCAGTAAAAGAATATATTAATATTATAAATATGTTTTATTATATTATAATTTTTTAAATAGAAAAATATAAAGATGTTGTTTACTTTTAATGCAGTAAATATAAAAATATATGAATCAATAACTCAAGAAAGAGTTATTAATACTAATTAAATATTAAATGAAATACTAATCTCTTTCCTAAAAAATATAAGTATGTAAATACTTAATCTCAAATTTTCTTTTTAGTTTATACATTATTATTTTATCTTGGAGGTTATTTTTTCTTATTAAGAATAAATAATTTTTATTTTCATAAATATATCATAGTTTATTTATATCAAATATAAAATAAAAAAACTTAAAGATAAATTGTGATAATATTTTTGAGATATTATAAAAATAAATAAAAATTAAAAATTAACTATTATTTAAAAAAAGATGAATTAAACGAAGTAGGCTAGTTAAATTTACTAAATGGTTTATTTTTAATTTTTATTTTCTCAGATATCAATACTTTATAGAATTGCTTTTTAGAAGTAAAATTCATCGATTTGATTCAACTGTATTAAGATGAGAAATAATCTCACTATAGCTTAAGTTATGTTTGACATTATATTTTAAAAGTATTTTTAAAAAAATTTAAAAATTATTTATTTATTTTACTTTAAATTAATATTTTTTTCAAATCATTTTAATATATTGATGTTAAAAATAATTTTTTAAAAATAAAAAAAATATTATTTTAATATATTTTAAAATAAAAAATATTTTAAAAACTAACCACACTCAAAAACCCATTCTAAAATTAATTAGAGGATACAACAATCAACGGTGATGACCAAAAAAAGAAAAGAAAAGACCAAGCCAAACAAGGCCACTCTCTTCTTGCCATTCTCGGGGTCAAGATAAAAACAAGTACAAAATTAGAAAAAAAACAAAAACACGTGGCACTAGTAAACAACATAAAACACACAGAGGTTTGCACATTGAATAGAAAAATAAAAAATAAAAAAATAGAGAGTGACCGTTTCCCCCACCTCATCAAAATCTGGCAGGCCGCCAACACTATCATAGTATCATATAGAAGAACACAAAAAAGAAAAAGAAAATCCAATTCAGTTATACAAATTTTTTTTTGGGTTCTAATTCCACTTTATTGGGAAAATCAAATCCCATTAGCCTGCATCTACCATCTTCTCTCCTTTTTTCACATTTTTTTGGGCATCCATTATCTGTATATACGGTGGTTTTGCAGGCTAAAACGAGGTAATCTAGATACAATTTTGCTCTTAAATTCCCTCATCTTTTATTTCTTAATTTATTTTTGATATTCTTGGCAATTTTATGGTGAATTTTTTTTAAAAATGCAACACAATATATTCACAACAATGCGTAGCGTAAAACTCTCGGAAGGATGTAAAGTAACTCAAGTTTATGCTTTCAATCCAACCGGCGGAGAAGCCGGTGGCGGTGGTTATGGCGGTAAAGTTGGAGGGAAGTTCTTACAACATCTACAAGATCTAAGAGCTAATTCAATTCGGACGAAATCGAGTCGAAATTCCCATCCACCGACTAACCATAACCAAACGACAAGAACAAATGTCTCTGTCGAAAGTTTATTGCCAGCTGGTCTTCCGACCGTTGATCTCATCGAGCCAAAGATTGAGCCTTGTCTTAAATCTGTGGATTTCGTCGAATCATTAGCTGATGTCTATACAAAAGTCGAGAATTCTTCGCAACTGGAGAAATCAGACAGATTTCTTGAGCAATGTGCGGTGTTTAAGGGTTTGTCTGATCCGAAATTGTTTCGGAATAGTCTAAGGAGTGCGAGGCAGCATGCTGTGGATGTGCATTCCAAGGTTGTTTTGGCTTCGTGGTTGAAGTTTGAGAGGAGGGAGGATGAATTGATTGGTTTGTCGGCTATGGATTGTTGTGGAAGAAATTTAGAATGTCCTAGGGCCTGTTTGATGTCGGGATATGATCCCGACTCAGTGAAGGATCCCTGCGTGTGTTTGAGAGGGCAGCCGGAGGAGGATGTTTTGATGGGGGATGAAGAATACTTGACTTTTGATGCTGATGAGGGTGGTGGTGGTGGTGATGATGATTGTGATATGTCATTTTGCATTGGTGATGACGAAATTAGGTGTGTAAGATATAATGTGGCATCACTTTCTAGACCTTTTAGAGCAATGTTGTATGGGGAGTTTAAGGAATCCAGGAGGGAGAAGATAAATTTTACGCAGAATGGGATATCGGCAGAGGGAATGAGAGGGGCGATGGTGTTTAGCCAGACGAAAAGATTGGGCACGTTTGATCCAAAGATTGTTTTGGAGCTTCTTTCTTTGGCAAACAGGTTTTGCTGTGAGGAATTGAAGTCAGCTTGCGATGCTCATTTGGCATCCTTGGTTTGTGATATGGAGAGTGCCGTGATTCTAATTGAGTATGGATTGGTGGAAGGTGCAAACCTTTTGGTGGCAGCTTGTTTACAGGTGTTTTTGAGAGAGCTTCCATTTTCAATGAACAATCCTTATGTGATGCGACTGTTGTGTGGATCTGAGGGTAGGGAGAGATTGGCTTCGGTTGGCCATGCTTCATTTTTGTTGTATTATTTTCTGAGCCAGATTGCTATGGAGGAAGAGATGAAATCTAACAACACTGTGATGCTTTTGGAGAGACTGGGAGAGTGTGCAACCGAAGATTGGCAGAAACAGCTTGCCTATCACCTCTTAGGTGTTGTTATGCTCGAAAGAAAAGAGTACAAAGATGCCCAGAACTGGTTTGAAGAAGCAGTTGAAGCAGGTCATATATACTCGTCGGTGGGTGTTGCAAGGGCTAAATACCATCGTGGCCACAAGTATTCAGCATACAAGATGATGAACTCGCTGATATCTGATCATTCACCAGTTGGTTGGATGTATCAAGAGAGGTCTTTGTTTTGTACTGGGAAGGAAAAATTGATGGATTTGAACACAGCAACTGAATTGGATCCAACACTTCCATTCCCATACATGTGTCGGGCTGTTTTGTTGGTGCAGGAGAACAAACTTGAATCAGCCATCTCAGAACTCAATAAAATTATTGGTTTCAAGGTCTCTCCTGATTGCCTTGAATTACGGGCCTGGATTTCTATGGCATTGGAGGATTTTGAAGGGGCTCTCAGAGATGTCCGGGCACTTTTGACGTTGGATCCAAATCACATGATGTTTTATGGGAAGAAGCATGGTGACCAACTAGTAGAACTCCTCCGTCCCCTTGTTCAGCAATGCAGTCAGGCAGACTGCTGGATGCAACTGTATGATAGATGGTCCTCTGTTGATGATATAGGCTCCCTAGCTGTCGTACACCAAATGTTGGCAAATGGCCCCTGGAAGAGCCTTCTACGGTTCCGACAATCTCTCCTCCTTTTACGGTGATAATTCATAAATCTTACCAATGCTTTGCTTAACTGTATTAATCACTTCTAATTCTTTCTGTTCATAATGCATTTTGTGCCCTAGTAAGACATGCTATTTGAAGTTTTCTAATTGACATCATGTACTTTCATCATTCTAGCTACAAGTTCATGTCAATGCACTGGCCTTGAACTTAATTCCATCTTATATTTCCATAATACTTGTATTCAATCTTGCAATTACAGAAATTGTTGGTAGACTTGTATTGCATATGTGCAAAACTTAAATTGACTTAAATTGTTTGATGCAACATTTTTTTTAATTAAATAATTGAAACATTGTACTGCAAACTTTACACACAAGGATCAAGGTGGTCTAGCATTCATATCCATAGAATGGACTCCAATGGTCATGCATGGAACTGAGATGATATAATTGGTAGATGTAATTCAAAACATCAACCACTGTCCCATCTAAAGTAGGTGTATATAAGGTGGAAAAGCAATGAAGAAAAAAATATAGATAATGTTTACAAGTAATTATGGTCATGGAGGAGGACACAACTAATGCAACAGTGGTTGCCACTGGAAGCTCTTGCTTAATATTTTATTCTATCATCTTATGATGTGCACTCAGTTGTCTGTTGATGTAGGGAAGATTGAATTTCTGTAGCACTTTGTGATGAGCCAACGTTTAAAAAGTGTAGGATTCTGGAGCTCAGAGTTCAAAAGAGAAAGGGGTCTAAGACGGTAATAACATTATTGGAATTTCTGGGCAGCAACTTAACGCAGAGATCGAGGTTTTCCTTAAATGGTTTAATTAGCATGGAAAGAGTTCGAAAAATATGTAGGAATATAGGTTAACACTGATTTAATGATGGGACAAGTTTAGAGGCTAGTTAAAGAGAAAAAAGAAGGGAAATTGGTGGCTATTCTGATTCCCTATGAACAAGAACAATAACTGAAGTGCTGTAGTGAAGGAAAAACAAGAAAAAACAACTTAGAGAAAAGAGAAGTGAAAACGCTCTACTCCTGCATACCTTCCAAAATCAAATCAATATTTTCATAATTTCATTATCGAAATCCTTATCTGTGTGACTTTGTTTTTAATGCATTGGTCTTGGACCACTGACCTCGGTTAGAAGCTAGGAAAGGATTCCAAATTTGTGCTTAAACTGCAAAAGCATAGACAGAAGATTTATGGAAAGAAGTATTACTTTGTCATGAAAGGTTGTAATAAAATCTATCGTCAGAGTTTAGAACCTGTAACAATGTGATGGAAACTTTTCCTTTTTCGTGACATCTAAAGCATTAATCATTACTTTTCATTAGTAAGGTTTTCATGCTAATGATATTAATGGTTAAGTTACAAGTTGATGTTTTCGTATTCAAGTGTTGAGTGCTCTTCTGGTCCTTTGCTTTGTCACTTTTTTCCATCTCCTGGTCCCTTTGTCATGGATGCTAAGTATCTAGGAAAAAAGGAAATAGAAAAGACAATGCCTCTGTGATATATGCACAATTGCTATTATTGTGGAGAACTGAGTCTAGGATACAGAAGAGTTTCTTATCCCCCAAACCTTATTCTTTTTGGACCATTCTAAATATTTTATTATATCTATATTAATGGAACCTTTTGTTTCTCAATGGTATAGGCTAAATTGTCAAAAGGCTGCAATGCGTAGTTTGCGGCTGGCTAGAAATTATTCTACTTCCGACCATGAAAGACTTGTCTATGAAGGATGGATCTTGTATGACACTGGAAATCATGAAGAAGCACTATCCAAGGCCGAGGAGTCTATTTCAATTCAGAGATCGTTTGAAGCTTTTTTCCTTAAAGCATATGCTTTAGCAGATTCAAGTCTTGATCCTGAGTCCTCAAAGTATGTTATTCAACTTTTGGAGGAAGCTCTTAGGTGCCCTTCAGATGGCCTTCGGAAAGGACAAGTGAGTAACAACTTTGATGCAATTCTATTGCTCTGAATGCACCTCAATATTATTTAAGTTGGGTAATTTTGCCATTCTCCAGGCACTGAACAATCTTGGGAGTGTATATGTTGATTGTGAGAAGTTGGATCTTGCTGCTGACTGTTACATGAGTGCACTTGAGATCAAGCATACAAGAGCACATCAGGGTCTGGCACGTGTACATCATCTAAAAAATCAAAGGAAAGCAGCATATGATGAGATGACAAAACTGATAGAAAAAGCTAGGAATAATGCTTCAGCTTATGAGAAGCGTTCAGAGTATTGTGATCGTGACATGGCAAAAAGTGATCTTAGCATGGCAACACAACTAGATCCACTAAGAACATATCCATACAGACACAGGGCAGCAGGTAAGCTCCATGACAACATCTACTTTCTTTGAGATTGTTATTCACAATCATTCATCAATGATTATGCTATAAATCTTGGAAATGTGAACTAACCACTGAAACTATGAAACTTTGGGTGTTGAAGTTGCAGAGATGTTCTAATTCTTAACTGAAAATTGTTAAACATCATTGACTGGAGGACTGAATGTAGTCCTGTTGGAGATTCTTTGCCTGATAGAGTGGTCTTAATGGTATCCTTTCAGCCTTCTGTTGAAGTATTCCCTCTGGTCATCTTGAAACTAGTTATCATTAAAAAAGAAGAAGAAAGAACAGAGAAATAGGCACCACTGTTAGGCTGATTTCGTTGTAGAAAGATGTCGGCATTTGACAAAAGATCAGTTGCTTGTGTAGTTTGCTAGGGGTTTAATAGCTCTCAATTTTTGTTTGAAGAGATCTGCATCTCGAGATCCTTAGTGAAGAGCTTTTTCAACTAAAAAACTGTTTTCACCTTGTTGGAGACATTTGTTTTATCTATGATCTTGTCATATAAATAGAACTTTGTGGCACCTTAATTATTTAAAATCTAGTCTCCTACTCTGAGCTTTAATAAATGGTTGGCTTCAAAGCGCCCCCAACATCCTCCTGCCTAAATTATGCTTATTGATCTAACTGTAGGGTGCTTGACTAGAATGACTGGGGTTCAAAGTTGTCTCATTATTAAACGTCAGATTAATTGAATGATGGACTTCTTCTAGGCAAAGGAAGTACACTATTTGTTTGTATTGAAGAATGCATGCTCTTGGCTGCTGCTCTGATATGCTTCTGAAGTATGCATGACCATGTTCCTTGTTTTTTGCTTATTCCATGCTACAGTTTCAGGTTGTCTTGATTAATATTAGCATAATCAGATGAAAAGCACTTGATTTTTGCTTCAAAGTTATTAGAAGAAAGTTAGTTTGGTTTTTGTTTCTTCTTCTTTCAGAATTCATGTTTTCTGTTGACTTTAAAGTTTAGCTGGTCATATTTTGGCTTCAGGCTAATGATCCAACTGAAAAACGCTTCTATATTAAACTAATGGGATTATCATTGCATTTTGTGTAGTCGGAATTCAGTGTGGATTATGTGAGTGAATACACATTTAATTTTAAACTACTAAGACTAATTCTGTGCCATTTCAGTTTTAATGGATGACCACAAAGAAGTGGAAGCCATAAAAGAGCTTACAAGGGTCATAGCTTTCAAGCCAGACTTACAGCTGCTGCATCTTCGAGCAGCATTTTATGATTCAATGGGTGATAATGGCTCCACCCTTCGAGACTGTGAAGCAGCTCTCTGTCTCGACCCCAATCACAGGGGTACCATCGAGCTCTATAAGAGAATATGGCGGGGTAATGAACAAGAAAAATGAGAACCAGAAGTTCATGCTTGTTATCTTTAGTATCTGGGCAATCACATCATTGCCACCACATTTTCTTATATTTGGTACTAGAAAGGCCAGTTTTCCTAGGAATGTTTTTTTGGATTTTCTCCATGGAGACGCAGACATCCTGGTGGCCTTTTTGTGAAAGGAATTTCAGCAGAGGAAGAAAGGGATAATTTGAATTTAACAAGAAAGGGATTGTAGAAAGTGGGATAGCTTGTAAATGTATGTGATATCCTGCCACTGCCCCATATTTCACTTCAGCAAAGATTGAAATGAATGTATCATTGTTGGAAGAAACATGTATATGAATGGCAGCTTATGCTGAAGTCTGCCTTGTTAAGAGGCTTACGGATTAACTGATTTTTGCAGAAGTCATACTGTAGTGTCTATTGTTCTTTGTGCTTCACAATTTTCTCATAAAATTCATGCCCAATTTTCCACGTCTCCGTTTCAGTACTTATTTACTTCCTTTTCTTTATACGTTTCATGGCATATATCAGTTTTTAGACTCTAGAACATCTAGAAATAATTGCAAGATAAATTATTTCTCAGAACTCAGTAGCCATAAAGTTTGATATGCCAGTTAGGATCTTTAATTGTTGAAATTAACACAAATGATGCTGAACTACTACTTTAATCACTTGTCGAGAAAGGATCTTTCCTACCTCTTGCCTGTGAGCATTTCATAAGGTGGAGATTAGGGAGCAACGTATTGACGTTAATCGTCCCAGAAAGCTGAACTTAAACCTGCCACTCTTATCGACTAGGCGGTCACACTGGTAATGGAGAAATTTATTGTGCAACAAATTCACAGGCTGCTTTGCAGGATACGAGTGATAGGATCCGATTTTGTTGGGAACAATCTCCTGGCAACCCCAAGGATAGGGATAGAAATGATATCCATGAAGCAGAAACTCCTCTGCGGACGCTCCCACCATGCGGCTGTCATCTACAAAAAGCAGCAGCAAAAAAACGGTGATCACAATTGTATCGTCAACTTGATGATCATGATGATGGTTGTGATGCTGATGTTGACGACGACGATGATGGTGGAGAGGTTGATGTGTTTTCGAATGCTATTATCATTGACAGAAGCAATAGATATTGCACAGAAATCTGTGGAAGGGCACGGATTAGACAGGCTAAATTTAGAGAGTGTGGACTCAACTGAAAAATGGTCTCTAAATTTCACGATGGAGCGGTTTCTTCCAGATATCACTGCATCATCTGCGCTTTGCGCGTTGAATAATTCTGATAAGAAGCTTCCCTATCTATACAATTATTCAGAGGAGTACGTTTCAAGAACAGTCGGACGATCATATCCTTCACATATAGGCTGTGGCCTAGAAGTTCTACTCCCATGGTGCATGGAGCACAAGCTCTGTGCTGTAAAGAGTTTCTTGAGACAAGTCTCACCAAAAGTTCATCCTCAATATTGTTCTACAAAATAAAATAGAAAGGGTACTAACCCAAAAAAGAAAAAAATTATAATCTCCAAATCATATAGAAACCCAAAAAAAAATGTAAAGCAGTTCCTGAGGTGGCCACTTTCCATTCCCAAAAGGAAAGCCCAATCAAGCCCATTGAATTTTAAACGTTGACACGCGTGCGACATGACTCACACATGAGAGAATTCAAAAAAGCTAGGGTTTTTGAAGTCGGGCAGCACTGGGGCAGCCAAAAAAACCGCTGCCCGTTGTTTTTTCCTTTTTCCACGCTATCATTACCTCCTGGCTCCCGCTTCTTCATTCCATTCGAAAATAACAACGACAACAGCGATAACATTTCTTCCAAAACCCTGAAATCAATCAATCGAACAGTTTCTTCATTGAAGTCCGTCTCTCCCTTCCCTCTCTCCGTTTCCACTTCTCTCCAGCTTCAACAACGAAAGAGCAGGTCACGCTTTTTTAGTGCCAAAGGTTTCCCTCTGATTTAAGGTATTACTTTATTTTTATTTCTGTTTTTTTATTCTAATCACTAGATCTTCTGTGAGGGATTTTTTATGGTTTTACTGTGAGGGATCCTTTTCTGTTTTTCGTTAGTCGACTGTACATTTTTTCTTGTTTCGTGCATTTTTTTTTGCAGTATTTGAGTGTGTAATTTTGGAAGGAAATCAATGTTGTTTCATTTTTATTGTTTTAATTGAGTGAATGAGATTAAAAAAGTAGTTGGAGTTTTTTTTGTTGAGTAATTTTATTATTTGATCAAGCATTTGCTGTTCGAAGAAGATTGTGGATTTAGCATATTTGTTTTTTAATAAAAAACCCAGTTTATGAATTTGTATATGGTGAAGAAGGCTGTGACTTTCTGTTATTTGATCTGATTTTGCCAAATCAGTTCGTCTGGACTGTCATGATTAGTTACCTAAATCTGCTAGAATCTATTTTTTTTCTGTGGTAATTGAAGTACGATATTGTTGGGACTGCTTGATTAATCTTGTTGATATTTAGATATGTAGGATCTACATATCATATTTTATATGTAATGAATGCGTGCATATTTTGTAATGGATTTAGGATTTTGCACTGCCTTTGTTTTTATAGGTTATGGGGCATTCCTGTAATTAATGTTTTTTTAATCTGTTTCTCTAAATCTCTCCTAAACATTTCATTTGTTTATGGTTTGATTCTGGTTATGATTTTGTCTGTTTATTAGCTCGATTTTCAATATAATTTATAAGTTATTGAAATTATTATGGTATCATATAGATGGAACTGAATGTGTTATCTTGTTGATGGATCCGTTGATGTTTATTGATGTAGATTCTACCATGTGCATATACTGTCATGGTATACAATAATTTGGTTTCACCCGTTTTTATGACTCTCAGGGTTTGATTGTATTTAATGTTTTTATCTTTCTTTTCTCATTCCATTCTGTTGTTTACCAAGTTCTTCAATTATTCATTTTGCTGCTGTTTGATTTATTGTTACTACTTTCACTGATAGGACTTTGTGTTGTTTTCTCTTGCAGTGTTGAAATTAATGGCATTGGAGATCACTCAGTTTCTATTGGCTGCCCAATCACCGGATGCAAATATCCGTACTCAGGCAGAGGCCAGTCTTAGGCAGTTCCAAGAGCAGAACTTGCCCCTTTTCCTTCTATCCTTGTCAGTGGAGCTTGCAAACAATGTAAAGCCTTTAGAATCACGTAGATTGGCTGGTATTGTTCTTAAAAACTCTTTAGATGCTAAAGATTCTGTGAGAAAGGAACATCTTGTTCAACAATGGATGACAATTGAAATTTCTATCAAATCACAAATCAAAGACTCACTCTTGAGAACTCTTGGGTCATCTGCATCGGAAGCAAGGCACACTTCTGCCCAAGTAATTGCAAAAGTTGCTTCCATTGAGATTCCACGGAAGCAGTGGCCTGAGCTCATCGGATCATTGCTTAATAATATGACCCAGCAAGATAGTCCGGCAGCTTTGAAACAGGCGACCCTGGAAACTCTTGGATATGTTTGTGAGGTGATATCGCATCAGGATCTTGTGCAGGATGAAGTTAACTCTGTTCTCACTGCTGTTGTCCAAGGCATGAACCTTGCTGAACACAGTCATGAAGTACGTATTGCAGCAACAAAGGCCTTGTATAATGCCTTAGATTTTGCCCAGACCAACTTTGACAATGAAATGGAGCGCAATTACATCATGAAGGTGGTATGTGAAACAGCAATTTCCAAAGAGGCGGATATCAGGCAGGCTGCTTTCGAGTGTCTTGTTTCTATAGCATCAACATACTATGAGGTGCTTGAACCTTATATGCAGACCCTCTTCCAGCTAACATCAAATGCTGTAAAAGGGGATGAAGAGAGTGTTGCCCTCCAAGCAATTGAATTCTGGAGCTCCATCTGCGATGAAGAGATAGAGCTTCAAGAATATGGGACTGTTGAAGGTGGGGATTCTGGGTCTGCTCATTCACGCTTCATAGAAAAGGCCCTCCCATATCTTGTTCCTTTGTTGTTGGATACTATGTTGAAACAGGAGGATCAGGATCAGGATGATAGCATTTGGAATATATCCATGGCAGGGGGAACCTGTCTTGGTCTTGTTGCTAGAACTGTTGGGGATTCTATTGTGAAACTTGTAATGCCCTTTGTCGAGGGTAATATTCTTAACCCAGATTGGCATTGTCGCGAGGCAGCCACATATGCATTTGGCTCAATTCTAGAAGGCCCTAGCGTTGAAACATTGGGTCCACTTGTTACTAATGGCTTGGATTTTCTGCTTAATGCAATAAGGGATGAAAATAATAATGTCAAGGACACAACTGCCTGGACGCTTAGTCGTATATTTGAGTTTTTGCACTGTCCTGCCAGTGGATTTTCTGTGATTTCCCCGGAGAAGCTGGAAAGAATTGTAACTGTCTTGCTGGAGACTATTAATGATGCTCCACATGTAGCTGAAAAGGTTTGTGGGGCAATCTATTACCTTGCACAGGGATATGAAGATTCTGGAACAAGTTCCTCGCTTCTAACTCAACACATCCCTAGGATTATCTCTGAACTTCTCAAAACTGCTGAGCGGACAGATGGGAGCGACTTTAAGCTCAGGACTTCTGCTTATGAGACATTGAACGAGGTTGTTAGGTCTTCCAATGTTGTGGAAACATCACTAATTATTTTGGAGCTGCTCAAAAGCATCTTGCATAAGTTGGGGCAGACTCTAGAGCTTCAAATTTTCTCATCAGATGATAGAGAGAAGCAAGGGGACTTGCAAGCTTCCCTTTGTGCTGTTATCCAGGTGATCATCCAAAAGCTTAGCAGCACTGACGAGACTAAGCCCAGTATACTTCAGGCAGCAGATCCAATTATGATTCTGCTCCTCAGGGTTTTTGCTTGCCGCAGCTCTACTGTGCATGAGGAAGCAATGCTTGCAATCGGTGCACTGGCTCATGCCTCTGGTCCAGAATTCGAGAAGTATATGCCTGAGTTATACAAATACCTGGAGATGGGACTACAGAATTTTGAGGAGTACGAGGTTTGTGCCATCACAGTTGGGGTGATTGGTGACATTTGCCGCGCACTGGAGGACAAGGTTTTACCATACTGTGATGGGATCATGAACCACCTTGTCTGCAATCTCCAAAGTGCTGAACTCAACCGGTCGGTCAAGCCTCCCATATTCTCCTGCTTTGGGGACATTGCTCTTGCTATAGGCGAGCAATTCTCTAAGTACATTGAGCCTACAGTAGCAATGATGCGGAGTGCTGCTGAGGTCTGTGCTCAGATGGATAATAGTGATGAGGAGTTGATGGATTATGGCAACCAGCTTAAGCGTAGCATATTTGAAGCTTATTCTGGTATTCTTCAGGGATTCAAAGATTCCAAGCCTGAGTTGATGCTGCCACATGCTGGTCACCTTTTCCAGTTCATAGAATTGGTTTTCAGAGAGAAATATAGGTATCTTGTCCTCTTTCATTTCTTTGCTTCCGCTGCTTCCTTCCCCTTCATTCTGACACACACACACACACACACACACACACTGCATTTATTTGTTCACATCTAATATTCTGTTCCTTGCTGTGCAGGGATGAGAGTGTTACAAAAGCAGCAGTTGCGGTGATGGGTGATCTGGCAGATGCCCTTGGTCCAAACACGAAAATACTGTTTAAAGACAAAGCATTCTGCGTTCAATTCCTCGGCGAGTGTCTTCAATCTGAAGATGAACATCTCAAAGAGACTGCAAATTGGACCCAAGTGATGATTGCTCGTGTTGTTTCATGAGACTGAGCTAAAGTTGTTTATGGTCATTGATTGCTTCATCTAGAGAATAGGCACCTTTTTTCCCCGCTCTCTCCTCTTCTAGTTTTGGTAGGCTGTGAGGGATCCCAGAAAGAAATGAGGTCATCTATCCATGTGCAAGCATGGTAGAACTCTGGTTCCTTTAATGTATCCACTAATCGGTGGTCTATTGAGTCATTTTAAAGTCCTTTTTCTCTAGCTACATGCTCACGAATCATTCTCTAATTGCTTCATTCTTGTATGTAATGAACTCCGAGTTTGAATCAACGTGGTGTTGTGGGTTTCAGCAATTTACTTAAATTTGAGATTTTAGGGTTATTTTCAAATTGAAATTTCATTTGGTGAACATATATATGTTCGGTTTTCAGTGATTGTAAAACACTGAATAATTCACAACATAGACCAGTGCAGTATTTGGTAGGGCAGAATCAAATGGGATAAATTAAAATCATGGAGCTAGGGGCCTTCCTTTAGCCATGAACGTTAGTGCTGTTAATTTATGTGGTATGGCAAGTTTAAGTGACGTTTACTTTGTATTTTTTTTTTTTAATATCATATATACACATTTATGGATGCAATTCACGGGCGGTTATTTTTAAAAGTTAAACCATGAAAAACAAACCTGTTAATTTAAAATTATTAATTTAAACTATTGATTTTACATTTTAATTTTTTTTTTTAAATTTAAATTTTTATATTTTTTTATTTTAAATTAATATTTTTTTATGGTTTATCATTTTGATGTACTGATATCAAAAATAATTTTAAAAAATAAAAAAAATATTATTTTAATATATTTTTAAATAAAAAATAATTTTAAAAATAAACACAATTATATTTAAAAACACCCTCAACTGAAACAGGAATATTCTCTCTCCCATTGATTTCTTAGCATTTGACTATTACATGCTAAGATAATAGCTCATTTCTCATTTACTTTTATCAGATAGAGATAACCACATCTAGCAGTACTTTTGGTAAAGCCTTGAAAGTTCAGTTGAGAACAAAAATCATGAGATTGATGCATAGCACGGTCAAGAATCAATTTCCTGTTCTGCATGATTGGGAAATGAAAGAAAATTAAATAACCCTTTTCAGTGTACATAATCTACTTTTGGTAGAATGGAACTAGAACTATATATAAGCTGCTAGTATGGAACTTATACAAACTATAAGCTAAAAAAGCCGATGATGATGAAGAAATGAAAGGAAGATGGATTCTGCTATCTGCCTGCATCCATAGAGCTTGAAGTCATGTAACCGATGGAAGATGAAGGATATGATCCTGTGATCGTGTTACTGGAAACCGAAACTTCCATAAATTTTGTGCTCCCACGCAGAGAATCAGGAGAGCCCAAATCATCAATTACAGGAAGCTTATCTTCCCAGTTAAGATACCGTATAACTTGTCTCATGGTTGGCCTGGCTTTAGGTTTGCGATGAGAACAAAGAAGACCCAACCCTAGTACCAACTCCATTTCTTTGACCACGAATGCAGAGTTCAGCTTTGGATCAGCTGCATCAATAATTCTACCCATTTGATGGTATTCAATCACTGAATCTATCAGAATGAAGTTACTAGTTTCAACGGGTTTTCTGCCACAAGCCACTTCAAGAAGCAAAATACCGTATGCATACACGTCGGAGCTGGTAGAAGACTGGCCAGTGCGTGTCAATTCAGGTGCAAGATACCCTATCGTGCCAACAATATTTGTGGTGTGCGACATCGTGCCATGATCATACAACCTGGCTAGACCAAAGTCTCCTAGCCGCCCGTTCATTTCTGCATCTATCAAGACATTGCCTGACTTGACATCTCTGTGAATCACCACTTGCTCCCATTCCTCATGCAAATACAAAAGCCCTGCTGCAACGCCTTTAACAATATTGAATCTTTGCTCCCAGCTCAATACAAAGTTATTTCTCCGACTGAAGAGGAGACCGGCCAGGCTTCCATTTGGGATGAAGTCATAAACTAGGAGGAGGTCATTATTTTTCTTGCACCATCCTTGGAGATTCACCAAGTTCTTGTGCCGTAAACGTCCCAGGCTTTCAATCTCCGCAGTGAATTCTCTCAAACCCTGGATTGAGTTGTGATTGATCTTCTTAACAGCAACTTCGTTTCCATTTGTAGGCAATCTACCTTTGTACACTGCGCCAAACCCACCCACTCCGATGATCTCACTCTTTTTAAAACCCTTAGTTGCTGTATAAAGATCTTGATAGCGAAACCTGTGTGGACACTCCAATTCCCAGTCTTCAAGAGCCTCAGATTGCCGCCACTTTATTTTATACACCGTAAGAAAGAACAGTATTACAAACAGAAGAGTGGTCACACCGCATAAAGATGCGATAATAACAATCACTGAGGGTCGGAAAGACGATGAATTTTTCTCCTGCAGTGCGATAGGAAGCCGAGAAAGATTTAGTGGAGGGGCTTCTCCCTTGGTGGAAAAACTCCATCCCAGTATGTAATGAGAGCTCGCCTTATATCCAGTAGAGGCGGAGAAACCAACATACATATCCTCCTTAACATAAGTGCTTAGATCTTGTGGGATGGAAATGAGTGGTTGAATCGGTTTGCCATGGTCCATGGGAGCTATTGTTACGTTAATACATTTAGTAACACCATTATATTCGACCCAAGCTTGAATAGGTTGACCACTATCCAACACCAATTCTTCAAATGAATCAAGCCGGTCTACGTTGTCGTTATAAGAAGCTGGTTTTCCTGCTTTTGAATCCATGCTGTTGATGTTGATTCCGACATGATTGCCTACAGAGTCTGTACTCTTGTTGAATCCATTAACTGTGTCGAATTCAACAGCAAAAATATAGTTGGAGGACCAACCATCGTTCGTAGAGTTGAAAAGACCAAGGTAATGCCCCGCCTCAGCCCCAGGAAGCCGATCGGAGGGAGATAAGGTGAAAGCAAAGCCGAATCCTCCCTCACCTTTGGATGGAGAGATTATCTGAAAGACAAAAGCTGTGCTGAAAGAAGAAGCATTCGGAGACGAAGGTGAACTTCTGTTAAGCATTTGTACTTTTTCGGAATAAAATGCATGTCCTACAGCATTTTGCGTTTTGTTGGTGAGCCTTAGTAAACCACTTGACTTGATAATGGAAACTTTATCAAGTGTGAGGTTTGCTTCACTTCCATTGAATCCATTGAAGAGGAATTCTACATCTTGAGCCTCAGCAACCATACAAAAGAATAAGAACAACAAAACTAAATAGATCGTCGAGGCCATGGAATTTTGAGAGCTAAGAACTTGCAACTCGAAAATAATTAATTTAAACAAGTATATTGCTTAAACAGAGAGATGGGACGTAAAACCCCCCAAGAAGTTTGGCTAGAAAGGCTAAAAAGTTTTCAATTCTATCTTATCTCAAGAGCATGTGGTGTAGCAAGTGCAAGGAATAAAAACAAGTCTTATATTGCCTAAACAAGATGATGCAAGTACAAACCCCAACGAGAATTATTCCTGGAAAGACTTGAAATTGTCAAAGTCAATCTTAATTAGGACATGCGAGGTAGTGTAGGAAATGCATAGTGATGTTGAGACCTGTGAAGATACTCTATAAAAAAAATTTCAAGGTTGGTTGACTCGCTAATATTACACCTAAGAATATATAGTTGTGGACTTAATGCTTAATTTATTGCCCGGTCAGCATGGTTTCTAGATGCCCGTAATTTTGATTTTTTTTCTTTCCTTTCGCACAGGAAAAATCAATCATCCTTTTCAGAGATATGAATCCAAAAAAACTAGATGTAATTGGTTGATCAAATCTGGATGATTCGATCGAATAACTTGAAACCCAGGTAATCCAATCTGGGTGTACTTGATTTTTTTTTTTAACATATAGATATTTTAATTTTTTTAATAAACTCTAAAAATATAATATTAATTTATGAATACCTCACATTTTATTTTTTATTGACTATAACTCATGAATTGTTTTTTAACTTTTTGATATATGATAACTACGTATATATATAATTTACATTCATATGAATTGTTTTATAACTTTTTGACGTGGAATAACTATACTATAGTTCATATACCATTCTTCATGTTTTACATTTATCTTTTATAGCTTATATTTACATAGATTGTTTCTTAACTTTTAGATATGATATAACTATGCTATACTTCATGCCTTAATTTTTTTTTTATAACTTACATTCACATGAATTATTTCAAAACTTTTTCATGTGGGATATTAAAACCTCAAACATAATTTCTTTTCTATTTTTCCAGGGTGATCCAAGTTGACCCGGGTCAACCCGTGTGACCCGAAACCTAGCCACTTTCCTGGGTCAACCTCAGACTGAGTTTAATAACTATGATTCTTTCTAGAGATATAACTAGATAATTGGTTCGCGTCACGCTGTAGATAGGGTTAATTCTCGCCAACATAAAAAAAGATGTTCATACAATATTAATGTTTGAAAAGGAGTACGAAAAATCTAAGAATTTAGTAACCGAAAGAGGTCACACTTGCTGTTAGAGCAATGACCAGGAAAGAAAAAAACATAAAACACCATGAATCGATCATCTCATTCTCACTCTCACGCAATTAATTTAATTTCATTAAAAAATAAAATTCCTTTTAAAAAAAACTAGATTCAACATAGGTAAAAAAAAATATCCGAGTTAATCCTTGTTACTTTCAAAACCACAGTAAAATCTCATAAAAAGCGATTAAAAAATATCAAAATGTTTGTGGATGAAATTAAAAAAAAAAACTTAAAAAAAGGAAGGAAAAAAGAAACAAAGCAAGCTTGGGTGAACCTTGTAAACTCAGGTTAATCTTTCAAACCGGTAACCCGTTAAATTATAGACCTAAGCTAAACTGAGAAGCTCAACACCTGCCGAATTAAATGCCAACGAATGAAATCAATAAATTTATTTCAACTAAAAAAATTCCTTTTAAAAAAGATAAATTTAACAAAGTTTGGAAAAAAAAACCCAATACAAGAAATAATGTTGGAGGATGAAATCACAAAAAACAAGCTTAGAAAAGGAAAAAAAAATATCAAGTAAGCTCGAGTGAACCTTGTAAACCTGAGTTAAACTCTAAAACCCATAATCCATTAAATTCTTGACTCAGGCTCAATGCAGAAGCTCAACAAGTGAAGAATTAAATGTTGGAAGATGATATCAATTAATTTAATTTAAAAGGAAAGTTTATTTTAAAAAGCTAAATTTAACAACAACAAAAAACCAAGATAATCTATGTTATTTTCTAAACGACTAAAAAATCCCATACAAAATGAATAAAAAATAAAAAAATAATGGAGGGTGAAAAAAAAGTTTTTTAAAAGAAAAAAACAAAGGAAGTTTGTGTCAACTTCGTAAACTGGGGTTATTAACCCGCAATTCATTAAATTCTAGATCTGAGTTCAACTAAGAAGCTAAACACCCACCAATTAAATATTTTAGGATTAAATAATAAAAAAATAATTCTAAAAAAATCTTGCAAGGTAAAAAAATAACAATAAAAAAAAAGGGATTATATTTGTTGGGGAAAAAAATCAAGAAGGATGAAATTGTAAAAATAATAATTTAAAACCCCATTTTAAATAAAAAAATAGTAATTAAAATAATAAAAACTAAATCGACATGATAAAAAATATATTAGGGATGAAATAAAAAAAAATCCTTAATTTCATAAATTTTTCAAAATAAAAAAATTGTAATAAAGAGAATAGATATTAAATCTTAAGGATAACAAACCTCAGATGTTGATTTGATTTTTTTGAAGGCCAACAAGAAAATCAAGTAAGAGAGAGGAGAAAGAAAACAAAATGCCACGTACGCTAAATCAACAATAATTATACCACACACGCAACTTGTACATGAAACTGAAAGGGAGGCTGAGACACTTTAATCGATGTCCTCAAAGCAAAGTTTTGGGTATTAGATGACGCCACATGTGTTGTCCAAACCCTCATGTTTTCAAGAGTTACAAAGTAATTGAATTATAATTTTTTTTTTTTTGTAAATAGACTATTTGACCAGTTCATTATTGTAATGACTAACTAGTCCCTGTAAAATACCTTTATACCCTAAAACAAAGCTAAATAAATTTGCAAACCAAAGACAAAATAGTAATTTTAATGTGGGAATCACAATAAAATGTGAACTGTTTTAGGTTTTGTTATTATATAGGCTTTACATATTAGCCACGGCATAAAGTCTTTGTAGGAAATAAATATGTTTATGTGAGCCTATTTGACCGCTAATGCAAAGATATTAGTTATCGCTTAGCAATCACAGACTTCCCTTTCATCGATTAGCATCGTCGGGCTACGTTTCCTAGCTAGCTTGTACAATCATCCTCCTATCTTTGACTTCAGAAAGGTTTTGTAGTTTTTTCTTATTTATTTATTTGTGGTCCCAATAGAATAAATTCCTAGGAATATATTTATATTGGAAGGTAGTTTTAAACAAGCAGTCTATTCGATGAGAATGATGTCGTACAGCGTTGAATTATGATAAATCAAAATTGGATTAAGCCTAATTATCTTGAATTTTTTCTTAAAATATTGTATAGCGTTTTGAATATGGACACAGTAGCTCTGTTAATTAAATAATAATGATGATGATGATAAGTATCATGTCAATATCAACGTCATCATTAGACGTTGACCTTAACCAAGAAAATGTTGAGCTATTAACAACCCTGAAACGCGTAGAAACTTTGGGCTAGATCCCAAGGGCCAAGGCTAGGCTTTATATTTGTCATTTTGAAACCATACTAATACCCTCGGTTCGGGATATGGCAAACACAACTTAGGGTTAGGCCCATTATTGGACAAAAATCATTTCAAAAATAAATTTAGTATAAGCAATACATTATAATAATGAACCCTAATATAGTGTGTGTATATATATATATATATAAAAGGTAAAATAGCACAACCCAAAAATTACTTAGGATTCTAGCATACTTGTTTGAATTACATAAATTATCTCTCACTCTCGTGTCGCACTTAACATATGTAATAAGTGAGTCGCAAATAATATCTTTGACTTGATTAAAAAATATTTAATGACTTAATTTTTCCAACCATTAACTCTATAAAAAAATTTCACAATTCATATAATTAGTTTTTCCAACCTTAAGACATAATTCACATAACTAACATATAACTTCAGTTATAATTAATACAATTATACAAACGATTAATATAACATAATATTTTATTAAAATTAAACTAATTGCATATACTTATATTTTCATAATTCTCATAAAATATAATGTAACTACATCTAATAATCGTTCCAGATTGTGGAAGGGTTTGAAGGGCCACCCTAACTCATCTAACTCGAGACGAGTCTGTAGCATCCGTGTAGAGGCCAGGACCAATATCACCTCAACTCGTGAATAGGTCTGAGATACTTATGGACGGACTTGCACCACCACCCTAACACATCCAACTCGGGAACGAGTCTGTAGCATTTGAGGAGGTTTAGATAGAGATCTTCAGCTAGTGGCTCAAGTAATCAGAGTGACGTAGTGGTGGTCAGAGCTATAGTTAGAGTTTAAAATCTATTTAAAGATCTTAAGCACAAAAGGAGACTTGAATTGATTTTTCATGAATAATTTATTATTAGTATTAGTATTTTTTTTATCAGATATATAATAAATAATTTTTTATTTATTAAAACTTAAATACAAATTTATAATAATATTTAAATATCATGGTAATAATATTTTTTTTGGAGTGCAAAAAACAAAAAGAAAAAAAGAAATAAAAAGATAAAAAAGGGTCAGACCTAGTGACCATAGTAGTAGGTCAGTCATATGCCTAGCCTTATTGTACCTTTTCTTTTTATTTTTCCCATTGTTTTCTCTTATTAAAAAAAATAGATAGCATGTTATTTGTTGAAAAATAATCACGCGACCTCGTCTCTTTTCTCATGCACTTTCAATTATGCTAAGAGCATCTCCAATGCAGCTATTAAATGAAGAGCAAAAAAAAAAATAAAAGTAATTTTTTAGCTTTTGTTTGTTTGTTTTTCATGCTTCAAGGGGAAAATCAAACAAAATACTAAAATGCATTTTCTTTCCTACAAATGTTATTTCTACGTATTTCTCGAAAGAGTTAAAATTAACAAAGTGAGGTAAACAAAAGAATAAGTCAATTAAATATAGTTATGTGGAAAAAAAATCAAAATCATTAAAAAAAATAAAATATTTATTTAATCCACTCTAATAGAATTAGCTTTTTTTTTTATTAGAGTATACATAATAAAAAAAAATTATATTTATATTATTTAAAATGTTATTTTATCAATTTATTTTTTTAAAATAATATCTCCCAGATGCTCTAAGGCACTGAATTGTTATGAACCGACTTGAAAAGGTCTAAGATGTTTTACTGTTTATATAAACAGTAAAACACATAATGACTTTTAAGTTCTTTTAGAGTGATGGATAATAGAATGCACTCCATCTTATAATTATTGTACGTTTTTCTCTCATTCTTTCATATTTCTGAGGGTTTTGTGCAGGGCCTCACTATGACATGCAATGTCAATACAGCAACGACGCCAAGAAGAAAATATTCATGGTAATTTTAAAGACTGCAACTTAATTAATTAGGTTCTGAATTTGTTTTTTAAAAATCATCGGTTCGAGTTTTATAAATTTTAGAATTATTAAAAGCTTACATGATTGTTAATTTCGGGACTCATAGGATTAATCGAGATGCATGCAAGATAACCCAAATATCCATATATATATATATATATATATATATATATATATATATATATATATATATAAAAGTTATAACTACTTTGAGCAACAACTTAGAACTCCACGTACCCATGACAAAACAAGAAATCTTTAATTAGAATGAACTGAAATACTGTAATCAACATATCATGTAATTCAGTGGTGTTTAATATTGAAAGTTTTCAATCATAAATTACCTCATTATCTCACTATGATTTAACAGATTAAACAATAATTATTTAGAAAGTTGTAAGCAATATAAGATCAAAGATAAATATTCTATATAAAAAAAAACTAGAATTTAAATTGTATAATTAAAACTAGACTACATCAAAGAAAAATAAAGGGAAAAAATAAAAACTCTTTTCCTTGAAATCGGTTGAAGAAACACTCCACTATATATAGTGTCTGTTTTCTTCTAGTTCTCTCCTTCTCGTTTATTTTATCCCCCCCTTTCAATGGTAAAAACCCACTTTTATCGGCTCTAGTCGTGGTCTCTTCCTTTCCTTGATCTTCTCTTTTACTTTGCTTTAAAATTTCCCACTTTTAACTCAGAATTGGGATTTTAGGGTAAAATTCATTTTTATCCCTATAGATTCATAATTTTACACCTTGACCACTATAGTTTAAAAGTTTTCTATATTTTAAATATCATCCCTAATCGTTTAAATAGCTAGAAAAGAAAGCTCACTTCTTTCATCTCTCTTGTACTTTTTTTTTATTTTTTTTTTGTCTTTTAAAGTGATTAAAACTTGAAATATTTACCAGGCCAGAATAACCATAGGACTTGATGGCACAGGCATGTATCGTGTTGAAGTAGATTTCATGAGGGCCATGCTGCAAAATCTTGCAGTGATAATTAAAATAAACTCAGAGAAGAAACTTATTGTGATAAAAATTACAATGGAAGCACTAAAAGAACCAAAATGTATGCATGTTTAGTTAAACAAGAAAGAAAAAAAGAAACAGAGAATTTAAATGGTAGATGGCCGGTGATGAATATAATGAAGATGGAGGTGTACCTGGCAAATAAAGGTTTGGTTAGGCTCAGCGATTCGAGCATTTCCCCAGGAGACCATCCTGAGGTTGACTATGCTGATGAGAGACTTGTTGAGGAGCACGCGTGTCGTTGTTCATTTACAATGAAATCAGCAGAAGCTGGGCATAGTGTTTCCTAATAGATAGATGCATTAATCTTTTCACTGTAATGGATATGATATGATTGTGATGAGGATATGAACATGAAAAGCAAGGAAATGAGATCAATGAAGGATGGTGATTGAAGAAAAGCCATTTCTATACCAGACCTGCTGCCTTTACTTGTGTTAGTGGCTGACATGTTAATGCAAACCCCATGACAATACTTGCAGGAAAAGCCTTTCTGGGCTAATATTGACTCTCAAACAAAATATCCTGAAATTTATTCCACAGGAACCTTAATTTTTTGAGATGAAGGCCTGCCATGTTAATGTAAAACCCATGACAAAGGAATCTAACTTCCATGCATTTTGGGAACCACTTTCTTGTACTTTAATACAGAAATTAGCTGGGCGAACTTTATGAAGCTCAATGTCTGACCCATTTAAGAAGATGATAAATTTGTGATGACACCAGGAACATGTAAATTATCCTTTAATATGACTGCCAAATCCTGGAAATTGTTCCTTTCAACATTATGTCTATCCGTAAAATCATATCTTCGCGGGAGAAAAAAAAGATGTTTAAGGTAAAGTGATTCCAAACTGGAATCACGTTAAGTATTTAATCATTGGTGCTGGCGTAGTGTGAATTGTGACCGAAAACTTCAGAAAATATTTACTGCCACTAATGATGAAATTTTGGAAGCAAGGTTTATACAGATCATTTTCTTAATCTGTAATTATGTTACAGGAATTACCAGTAGAGTTTGAAAACGGTGTATTTCAGTGGGAACTTGATTCCCTTTTCTAATTCTATAATCATCTTCAGAGTCCTACAGAGCTTTTAGGACAAGGTCGAGGGGTTAACAGGCCAAGTTTAAGGCAGCTAACACTCCTAAATGCCCCTCTAGGCCTAAATTTGCACTATCAGAATAAAAGGATTGAGTAAATTGATTGAATAATGGACACTAACACCATCAGATTTATAACATCTTATCCAAATTTCTCCCCTTTACACTGGAAATTACTGTGGTCAGGCCATCCGTGTCAATGCTGGTTTTGGAGCTCACGATCAGAATGATTGCCAATGCCAGATTAATGTGACATAAAAAGAGCCAACAGTCCAACATTGCAAAACTCAGGCATTGAAAACTGCAACATTTCAATAGCACCATTCGGTATAAGCTAGGAAAGTGTTCTAGCCTAGAGATGTCAAGTTCTCTTTATTGGTCCCAGAGATGTCAAGTTCTTAGCTTCACCTCGGTAGCAAACTGGATGGATAGGATCTTCCTCCTTACTTGAGCTGACATTATTCGGTGGAAGTGATTTGCAGGCATTTGGTATGACATTGCTTTTGTATGCATTGCAGATGTAGGTGGTAAATTTTTCATAGTCCTGCATTGAAAGTACGGTTATCACTAGCACATGAGAAAAAAAGATAGAAACCAAGGATTAGGGACTAACATTTCCGAGTTGTTTACTATCCACGACAACCCAAGGCACAAACGTCTGAGGCGGACTAAGATGTGCAGTTTCATAACCATATAGAGCTTGAAGCTGCATGTGAATTTGCTTCAAATGTTAAGGTATAATCAAAGCAAAGAACAATTGATAGTGTCGAATTACGGAATACTACAGAAGAAATGTTAGAATTGGGAAATCAGTAAGTTAAAAAGTATTTGGTGCTACCTTCGCTCCCGTTCCATTGTTGTAACAATCCAAAATAGGTTTTTCAGGCAATCCAAGTGAGCTGAAACAAGACTGCCAATTTGAATGCCTTCCCTCAATAGTGAGGAACTCAATGCAGTAAATCAGTGCATAATATTTGTTCTGCATTACAGAATATATAGATGAATAAGTCTATTTTAAAATAATTTATTATAAAAACACATGGCAATAATTTTGCTTCTAGTTAATATGAATATATGCATACGGTGATTATAGCTTATGGAGGAATAAAAAGGAGGTCCTACCACATCATGCCAGACATTGATGGCGCAGGCTTGTATTGTATTCAGAACACATTCATCAAGACCATTCTGCAATTTTTGGAAAATTCATAGTTGTATAAGACAAAAAAAAAAAAAACTAAATACTCTACTAGAAAAGAAGAGAGTTGAAAATTTGTATGGTAGTGGCACATCTTTGTCAATATCACTCTGACATTAGCTAGCCTGGAATTACCGGTTGCCGTTCTTCAATGGAACAATATGAAGGCCGAAAGCAGATAATTAAAATACACACAATCGAAAACTTAAAAGATCATAGCTAATACAGAGTTCAGAGAGTATTCTTAGCTAATTATAGACTCGACAAGATCAGATACTTAACACTGAAAAAAGAGAAAATGGGCCCTCGTTTTTAGTGGATGATCTAACAGCTTTTGGCTCTTCGTGTGTGTGTGTGCGTGTGCGCGGTGAGGGCAGATGACATTTCAAAAGCAAATGAAGATGTAGAAGATGGATGTCACCTGACAGATGATGGTGCTGTCAGTTTTGTTGACATGAGCATTACCCCATGGTACCATCCTGAGATTGATGATGTTGATAAGATCATCGTTGAAGACCCTAGCAAGACTTTGGACAATGAAGTTTGCACAGGATGGGCATAAAGCTTCATAATAAACCGAGAGGTTAACCTTTTGACGATTGATAGATGATGAATCCTTGATATCACTAGGATCTGAATGAGAAGCAGCATGAGATGGAGGTAGAAGGAAGATCAACAGGAGAGTAATGATGAAAGAGAATACTAGTTTCCCAGAAGCCATTTTTGTAAGCATAGCACTTATATAGATGCTTTTCCAGAGTGTGTCAACTTATAAAAGGGTGGTAATTTTGACGATGGTAAACCGACAACAATGCCCTTAATTAAATTCATATCCATGCTTTCCTAAAAGACAAATGACCATCAATTTTAATGTTTAAGATTTTTGTATTTTCCCTATCCTTTTCGAATTACAAATGAACTTGACAGGGACAAGGAATACTATTAATGCTATTAGCTTATAATCATTTTAGCTTGTATAAACTGAGCTTCTGGGGCCAACGGATTTCATGATTTAATGAATTCTGCAGGTTTATTTTCCTTCGACTTTCTGATCTAAAGCTATGGTTTCTTTTCTTTCTCATCAATCTTCGAAGTGGAAGGACTTGCAGACCACTGCTACGTATAAAGAATGTTTCAAGGAGTAGCAAGATGACCTAAAGCAAACAAAACATTACTCATTGATCACATTATTTTCCATAATTTTGTTTCCCAACACAATATTGTACAGGCACAGTAACCTCTTGCAAATTGTAGCAGATGAGGCTCACAAGACTTTATGACTAAAATGACAAGAGTTGAAGGACAGGACATCTCTGTGACGAGGCTCTCTGTGCACTGCATTTCAAGTCGTATAATAACTGCAGTAGTTATGAACCGCGTGCTTTGAACTTTCAACAAAAGCTACTGAAGGTAAATAAGAATGTTGACTTTCTTGAATATTGAGATTTCTTGGAGATTTTATTATAGGTTGTATGGTTTCCAAATTTAGAGCAATTTCTTTTAATAATTATTTCCCTATTTTTTTTATATATATAATTAGTTCTTAAGCTAGCTTAATTAGTATTGTATGTATACTATACCTTTCTCATTCTTTCAATAAGAAAATCAAGAGAGTATTTTCTTTCTATTTTGAAAACATGGTATCAATGTCAGGTTTTGAAATCCTTGAGACCCCTGATTTTCCTCTATTATTGTCTGGTTTTTTTAAAGTCTTTTGTATCATCTGTAAAGAAAAATAAAAAATAAACAAACATAACAAATCATTCTCTCTTTGATAACTTGAGAGAAATAAATATATTATGTTTGTGTGTGATTTTCTATAAGAAAAAGATCAAGAAATCTAAAAAATCCATAGCTTTTTGAAATAGTCATCCGAATTTGATTTTGTGATTGATTTTGATATCTAAAATTAGGAGAGAGATCAACATTAGCCATAGATTCATTAAAAGATCATGAAAACTTCGTCTACTTTGCCAAGCTCATCGAGCAAGCTAAACGCTACTCAAAATGGTGGATACATAGAAGAAATTGAATTAACAATGAAGGAGAGAGAAACATAGTTTATGTGGGCTACAAGACTGTGATTGTGAGGAGGACATAATGAAGCATCTTGTCATCAATTGAGTATAAAGAGAAGTTGAAACAAATATGAAGAGGATAAAATATGACAGGGTGCGGAATATTGTTGCTGTGGTTTTTAAAATGTTTTTTATTTAAAAATATATTAAAATAATTTTTTTATTTTTAAAAATTTATTTTCAAAATTATCTAAAACCATCAAAATAATATTAATTTAAAATAAAAAACAATATTAAAAAGAAAGTGGAGGTACAGTTAACTGAAATTTATAATAATATTATATGACTATATTATATGACTGCGATGGATATTTCTTTTTGATAAATTAAAAGAAAAACTAAAACGTCTTTAGTGTTTTACTATAGCCTGAGAGTGAAAAAACTATAGTTTTAAAACTCGGTCGGGCTCGGCGGGTCAATTTAGAGTTAGAACCGGGCCGGGTTGAAGAAAAAACAGGGAAAAGAAAAACTCGGTGTGACCCGGCTGACCCGGCGGGTTGACCCGGCAAGACCCGGTCAAAAACCCGATTGCAACCCGTTGACTTTTGTTTTGTTTTTTTACTAAAACGACGTCGTTTTGATTTTTTTAAAAAAAAATTGACCCAGACGACCTAGTCAAAATCCGAAACTCGAGCTGGCCACCGGGCCATGTCTAAAAACTATAAAAAAAAACTATGATTTCGCATAATTTTTATATTTTTTTCCTTCTATTTTTTTTTACTCTGGTTATTGAATCTTTGTTTTTCAATTTTATTCTTATTGCTTTCTTTAATGATTAATTAATGAATTTCATAATTTGTTTTTTTATAGTTTTCTTTCTACTTTTCATGGTCTCAAAAACATTTTAACCATTGAGTTGTTTCTTGATCTTGCTAAAAAAAAATTGGTTTAATTATTTATAAAAAATTAAAAATAAAAAGAACAAATTGAATATAAGGTGAAATGCAGTCCATTATTAAAAAAAAACAATTTATTTCGTGGTCTTTACCTTGTTTTTTACTCTGGTTATTTAATTTTTTTAATTTCATCTTTTTATATTGTATTTATTTATGATTTGACTTGCTGATTTATTTATTATTGTTTTTTTAGGTTATCGTTGTCTTAAAAAACTTTTTGATATTTGGTAGGCTCTTAACTTTGCAAAAAAAAAAAATTAATTTTTTTGTTTGCAAAATATTAAAAATGAATGGATAAAAATTAAAAGTTTGGTAAAATAGCAATTGTTTTTTTTTTATGAAAAACATTGATGTTGACATCACTTTTTTTTTTTAATTAGACTTAGTATTTTGTCCAATTTCTACTTTGATCCTTTTAGTTTGAAAATTACATGATTTAGTTCAAAATTTCATTTTATTCATATTGTACTCCCTAAACACGAGAAAGGAGAAAAGAGTAGTTAGAAAACAGTAAAAAAAAGAGAAAGAGGTTGATTAGTCTGATTCTATTAACAAAAATAGCAACATTTGATTTCAAAGACTCTTAACGAGACAAGTGTTGTTAAGATATTCTATGACTTTCATATCATTTGAAAAAATAAATAAAGGTTTGGAGAAACTTTTCTATGATTTGATTTTGTATTTTTTAACAGTCTTGAGGGACTTTTGAGTCGGGGAATTAATTTCTTGAGGTTATAAGAGTTTTTTTAGGTGTTTTTTTTTTTTTTTTTTTGAAAATAAGTTCAAAGTTAAGTTTCCAGGTAAGAAAATGCACAACTTAATTTTTAATAATTTTTCCTTCTCTACCTCTTGCTCTTTTGTTTTGTTTTGCAAATCTAGAGTTCATTTTTTCTAGATTTGTTGTCATAAAGATATCCAATTTAGATTAGATCCTTTTTATATTATAGGAGGATATAGATATTTGTCTAAAGCTATTTGATCATGCATTTTTCTGATATCCCTCCTTTTTATCGAGGGTTTCCTCCCTTTTATTAACAGATGCGAATTTTCAATCAATGAGGTATATTAACGTTGCCCATTCCTCCATTGATTAATGGTGGTTTAAGCTCTTCTGTAAACATGGGATGCTACAAGCTATCGCAGAAGCAGTCCAATTGTAGAGTTTTAGAATGTTTCATGTGTTAATGGTGGCTTAAACTCTATTGTGGGAGAAGGTTCAGTTTTGGTGCATCTCTTCTAATTCTTTCTGGGACACCTCAATCCAATGCTCTTCTCCATACATGGATGATAGTCGGAGCTGGCGGCTCTGTAAGAGGTTTCCACATCTGAGATTCCTGCGAGAGAGGGATGAAGCCGGCCCTCGTGAACAGCTTAATGCACAATTTTATTCAATCAAATGGTTTGGGTTCATAGAACATGGAGCCTTGGGCTTACTATTTGACTAGATAAGGATAAGTAACTTGAAAGGAGAACAAGGGATCTTGCGAAATCAGGGATTGGAAAAACACAGAATGGACAATTTCTTGTATCAATTCTTGAGAACGACAAAGCAAGCTTAATTTCGAAGGAGTGGGGCATTCTTCGACTCGCATTTTATTGAAAAAAACAAAGGACATCCAAATCTTGCGTAATTCCCTTGTTGAAATGACAAATAATTAAGCTTTGCCAAACATGAAAAAGACCTGCTCATTGTCTTCTTTCCATAATGACCATTTAATTATGTGATTGAGAGAAGATGCTTATCTACGGTTCAAAAAAAAATTTAATATCTTGTTTTTTTATTTTTATTTTTATGGTAATGGTTATTTTTAAAGTATTTTTAATTTAAAAATACATTTAAATATTCTTTTTTAAAAAAATTATTTTAATATTAGCCTATCATAACGATATTATAATATAAAAAAATAATTTGATAATTTTTAAATTTTTTAAAAATATTTTTGAAGGAGCACCTTTATATATAAAAAAAATTACTGGCGGCTCAATCCTGTTGTCACCATCGAACCCATAACAAGTAACTCCTCGTTTTGTTGGCACCATCCAAGTAAATTGAAACACTGGAACCTTTCTCTAGCCAACCTTTGCAACTTTGAGCTAGCTAGCAAGAAACAAGTCACCAGTCATTTCTATGGCTAAAGTTAGTGATTTACCATCAGTTGCATTGGCCCCTGATGATCATATTCAAAACGATGAGCTTCTTGTATCCGGTGACCGTAACTTTGCTGTCCACGGTGAGATTATGATGCTAGTTCTACTCTTGCTTTTCACTTCATTTTTTCTGTTTATCCTCTACCTTGTGTGTGCAAAGCGGTTAAAGGATCCCTCAAAAGTCACCCAATCGGAGCTTATTTCGCCAAGGAATTTTACAGTTTCCAATTTCAAGGGTCAGATTAGATCAGAAGGGCATTTGATGCATCAATCTATGGAGTCCAAGACAACCCAGCAACCAGCATAGAAATACATAGGGACACTGCATCTGCATCGTGCATAAAATATGCCTGGTCTCATTTCAAATTATGAGAGGCAAGTAGGGAGACGGCTAGCTCGGCGCCTAAAATGTTTTTTCCCTGATGACCGCCAAGGAGACGATGGAGCCATCAGCTTGATTCTATATTTATGTTCAGAATAACTTTCAAACTGCTGCAATACAATCCATATATATATGAATGTACGTATCTTCTCTTTACAATTTCCAGCTCTCTAGTATATTTTATGAGTAGTTCTTGATTTGGTTGCGATGGATTCTTGTAATTTGATTGATACGCATGAACCAAGTTTATATAATGATATTTTTCATCAAATCGATGTCAGCTTCGAGTGTCAACAGATGAGAGCATCTTCTGCTGTACACCTGCCTTCTTGGTTTAGATCAGAAATTTATGTTCTTCCTAAATTAATCTACAACCACTCTTTTTTTTTTTTTCAATACCTGTGTTTTTCATGGGAAATATACATATCAAGATTTTTTCTCCTTAACCAAAAGTCTTACTATCAGGGGTGGAATTAGGAGGGCTGGCAGAGGCAGACCCTGCAAGGAAATTTTGTTTTCATCCCCGTCCTTTAATAAATTAAGATTTTAGTTTCAAAAAGAAAAAATCTTAAATTTAGACCTCCTTTAAAAAAGTTTTCTCTAATTTTGCCCTTTGAAACTAAAATTTGTAGCTTTGCTCCTGCTTACTATGACATATCCTTTCTCTCTTTAACCAAAAGAGGTATTGGCATGCTTTAGAAATCTACTGTACCGCTAGATCGACATAATTAGGTGAAGTCTAATGATTGTAAGCAGCTTCCAACAATAAAGTAAGATTCCTTTATGAACTTACCCCACGATGTCGTGGGATAGTTTTCAAAATTTATTATTACCTAGACTTTCTTACAATTAAAATAGATAAAAAGCTATGATATAAATTTAAAAATATTTTTTATTATATAAATTATTATTTTTTAATACATGAATTTTTTATCAAAATTTTTTTTATTTGCTCCAATGATTTTAAATCAATGATATATATAATGACTTATTTGCTCCAACACAATGATTTGAGAAGAAAAAAAAATTAAGATTCCAGAATATATGAATTCTGTCTTATTTTTATTTCTATGAATAATTAGTAGAACATAACTAGACGATAAAAAAGCTACAAAATAAATAGCAAACTGGAAAATGGCTAATGAACCTAATTAATTAAACATACGAGCCCAACAAAACATTTCAGCAAAAGAGGAATGAAGAAATGTTCATGTAAACCTGATAGGTTCATGCCCCGCGCGTGCATTGCAAACCCACCCCGTCTCATTATCGGGAGTCTAGACATAATGCATTGCCTCTTTACCCTCCTTTGATCTCTCTTTTTTCATAGGTTTCTGAAACAGACTCTAAAATTATAGCCAGAAGTTCCAAGAACAGTATCTAGATTTTATTTTTGGTAAAAAAAAGTAATGGAGTCCTCAATTATTATTACTTGGAAGAAGCAGAAGATGCAGCATTGCCAGGTGGAAAATTAAGATGGAAGGAGATGTAGATGACTCTACAACTGCATTAAGAGAAGTCTTGGAAGAGATAGGCTTGGATCCTCATCTTGTTCAAGTTGTTGCCAACTTAGAGACTTTTATTCCCCAGGTACAAACAGTAATGTTTTCCCTCTTGATTTAGACCTTTACTAGGTTCATGGCCCATGTCATGTCGTGGGCCGGTTTAAATTTTTTTTAATGTTAAAAAATAATGAAATGGTAGTATTTTTAAAAAGTAAAAAAATCCGATACTTGAATTATTAACTTGATTAAATCTAATAAAATTGGGTAATTTAATAATTAGATTTAAAAGGCAGACAACAACAGCAGACGAATCGTAAAAAAAATATTTGGCAATAATTAACTATAAAAAATAAACAGTCAATATCATACCAGGAAGGAAAAGAAAGAAAAGTTTGTTGACACCGCCCACCACCAGAAGAGTTTGCCTAAATGGTTCAAACCCCACTATACAAAAGGTTGCACGATAATACCGAAAGAAACTGCATGTCCTGCTAAAGCATCAACCCAGAAAGCAAACCAAACAAAACATCACATCATGAAGTGAGCATCTCATGCCTATATTTAATCAATTAATTCTATATAATTAAAGAATAAAATTTATTTTAAAACAAATAAATTTAAAAAAGAACGACAAATAAAAAGACTCGAGATAACCCAATTAAAAAAAAGGATAAAACAAAGGACGTAGAAAGCATATAAAGAAAAACGGGGCTTAATCTCTAATTAAATAAATATTGAATAATAAAATTAAAAAAATATATAGCTTAAAAAGATTAAAAAAACCTCAAGCAAACTCAAACGAATCTCTCAAAGCTAGTTTAATCTTTCAAAGTTAGAAAGAAAAATTGGACGACGGATCTAAAACATTGGTAGGTTGGGTGCAAAAATAAAGGAGAAAAAGAAAAAAATAGGAAAAAAAAAGGAAACGATCATTGGCTCCATACCGAAGGTATTCTGGGTTTATGCATTGCCAATCATAGAGGGTCATTAAGATGAATTGGATGCCACCCCGAAACCACATTTTTGTCAACCAGAATTAGTCGCATGCATAGCATGCAATGCACATGTTTGCTATATTTTTTAATATTTTTCATTTATCAAATTAGTAAATTGCCCCTAACTAAACCTGATAATAACAAGAAAATAAAAAAATACCCTCAAATCCAAGGTATCAAAATCTAAAGTTTAAGGGCAATCAGGCCTTTTTACTGTGATTTTGAAACTGAAAAGATAAAAACACCACTTATTGCAAGTTAAAGGTTTTTTTTTATTCTAAGAGTAAAAAAGTTATTTTACTATGCACTTTTAATGAAAATATTAAAAAAAAACTTTTTTGTGACAGCCTTATAATTTTTTTTACTTTTAAGTGTATTAAAATTATTTTACTATGTAAAAAGAAAGTACAAGAAACAATTACCCTAATTATTCTATAGTTTAGTTGTTTTTACACTTAATCTTCGTATTTTGAAAAATTACAATTTATATTCTTAGTAAGTGTAAAATAGATTGAATTATAGAATGATTTAGGATGTAAATTATCACTCGCGCAACAAACTATAGTATATAAATTATATTTTCTTAAAACATGGAGGATAAGAACTATAGAATGGTCGGTCAATTTTAGAATGCCTAAGTTGTCCTAATGCACAGACAATTGTACTCTCAAGTTGTAACCTTTGAGGGGTTTTTTTTTTTCTTCTTTGAAGGGCAAGATAATAAAAACATTGTTTCCGGTCCACATTGCAAAGTGCCTAACACGTTCCAGATTATTATTTTTAATTTAATTTAATTTGATGGTTGCTATGATTCTTCCTTCCTAGTCATTCTCAGCATCTTCATCACCAAGAGACTGACCGACCAACTTGAATGCTTATAATTGCTCTTCCAAGTTTTCGCTCAAACACACAAGACTTGGACAAGTATATATGATCAATCGTTCAATCTAGACAATCAAAATGTATCCTTGCGATTAATTTAATGGAATTCTTCTCAACTTGCAATGCAACCAGAGAAGACTTTATTCAAAACCCACCACCCACCGTGTACGGATAAATTACACGGCTAATTTCGAAGAAAGTTCGTCTCATTTTCTCGTTGGATTCATCTCATTTTAATTAAGCACCTTCTTTTATCCTATAAATAAATACCTTGATGAAGCCTTCAGAGATGGTCAGCATATATATTCCAATTTGAATAACTAAGGTATGAATCTGCGTTGATTGAATCATCAGAGATGGTCAACACACAATTCTCTTTTTTAGGAAAAAAGAAACCGTATATTAGTCAATCTTTCACCTACTACTTATACCAAGTGCCCCACATCTTGACCGATCAAGCACAGCAAGTTCATAGCAACTTCAAGGTGAGGATGATTGTCTAACAAAGAGACATGTTAAATTTTACACAATATAATAAGAATCTGAATTTATATATCAAGTTCAAATTACTATACATGTGAATGCGTGACCTAAACAAGTGAAAATTCAGCCAAATGCCATTCGATTTTTACAAAAGTAGGCGCTGCTGCTATAATAATGAAAAACGTGACTTCACATTGCTTGACCAAGCCATATACAAGTGTTAACAGAAACACAGAGAGGCTAAGCGATTTAAATATATCCTATAGGGAATTAAGAGCTTGCTGCAGCAATGAATGCCTCAACAGCTTATGAACAGGTTTCACCAGCAGTCCCTTCTTGGCTAAACAAAGGAGACAATGCATGGCAAATGACAGCATCAACTCTGGTTGCCCTCCAGAGCATGCCAGGGCTTGTCATACTCTATGCCAGCATAGTCAAGAAGAAATGGGCTGTAAACTCTGCCTTCATGGCCCTCTATGCCTTTGCTGCTGTCCTCATTTGCTGGGTGCTATTAGGCTACCGCATGGCTTTTGGCGACGAACTCCTTCCCTTTTGGGGAAAGGGTGCACCGGCTTTAGGCCAAAAGTACCTATTAACCAGAGCGAGGGTCCCTGAAAGTACGCATACACTCGAAGATGGCACAAGGGAAACTGTTGAGCCTTGGTATCCGATGGCCTCACTTGTGTACTTTCAATTTACTTTTGCTGCTATTACCCTTATTTTGCTTGCTGGTTCTGTTCTTGGCCGGATGAATATTAAAGCTTGGATGGCTTTTGTGCCTCTATGGCTCATATTCTCCTACACTGTTGGTGCTTTTAGCCTATGGGGAGGCGGATTTCTTTATCATTGGGGTGTCATTGATTACTCTGGTGGCTATGTCATTCACCTCTCCTCAGGAATTGCTGGGTTGACAGCAGCTTATTGGGTGCGTAAATCAAGTCCTTTTAACCAAATTCTGGTTTTTATTAGATTCTGTGTTTCACTCTTGCTGCCATGATGCTCACTTGTTAAAAGTGACACAGGTTGGACCAAGGCTAAAAAGTGACAGGGAGAGATTCCCCCCTAACAATGTGCTGCTAATGCTTGCGGGTGCTGGTCTGTTGTGGATGGGCTGGTCAGGATTCAATGGAGGAGCACCCTACGCAGCAAATATCGATGCTTCGATTGCGGTGCTGAACACTAATGTATGCGCCGCAACAAGTCTGCTTGTATGGACATCTCTGGATGTTGTATACTTTGGTAAACCATCAGTGATAGGAGCTGTTCAGGGCATGATGACTGGACTAGTTTGCATCACTCCAGGAGCAGGTTAGTGTGTTTCTGGGTCTGTGTTACAGTGATATTAGCATTATTTTAGTTGTTAAAACTATGGATGGTCTTAATGCTTGCAGGACTGGTTCAATCTTGGGCGGCTATAGTGATGGGAATACTTTCCGGCAGCATTCCATGGGTGTCTATGATGATACTGCATAAGAAATCTGCCCTGCTTCAAAAGGTATTTCTTTTGCTTCTCCTGGATATGCACGAGTCCTTAACAAATTGCTAATCCATCTTTACAACTTCTCCCACCTTCCAATCTAATGAAAGCTTTGTGGTTCTGGCCCATCTAAGACGAGACTTAAGGAAAGATTAAAAAAAAAAAAAAAGACTCAAAGAGATGTTAGGTAGTTCTCCAGTAGCACGCAAGAGTAGACTATCAAGTTTTGCGTCGTATATAATAGCAAGTTGTTCGGATTTATCGGCCATAAATCAAGACTTAGTGTCGGTTGCTGAATTTGATGAGTGGTTATGGTTTAAAGTTACTTATAAATATATTAAAATAATATTTTTTTATTTAAAAAATTTATTTTTAATATTAATATATTAAAAAATCTGAAAATAAAAAAAAATAAATAAAATTTTAAATTTTAATAAAATTATTTATTTGAATCGAGTTTCTAAACGGGTCTAATGTAAAGCTAGAAAAGAAAATGATTGAATGAGGGGCTAGCTGCCCATTTCAAGAAAGAACGAGGCCAATTACAAAACCAGTGAGAACTTCTTGAAAGATCAGTGGAAGATGTGTGCATAAGAAATGATAGAAATACGAGATAAATTGAATTTTGGTTTTATCCATCTTGCTCATAGTAATTGTACCAATAAATTTAATATTTTTTTTTCTTTCAGAAAACTACTTTTGTTTTCTCCATAGGTTTTTTCAAGGATGATGACTACTCCATGAACAATATTGTCTTCAAACATGGAGCTTTTTTGAGACAAGGAATTTAGCAGTCTTCATCAAATACTATTTTTCTATCCTTATCTTCTTTGTCCAGTATATTTCACTTTATCATGCTCGTGTTCTCACCATCAAAACGGGGTGCTCAGCCACTAAAACATATCAAATCATTTCTCTAAACCTTTCCATCAAGTCATGAATGACTGCCACTACCATACTTCAACAATTAAGTCACTTGATTAATTTCCCATCACCCTAGTTTTGGATTTTATTATTCATCCTGAACTATCTACCCTTATGATCAGGCAAGCAAGCCCCACCATTAAAACTCCCCTAGTCTCCATTAAAATTAATTACAGTCAAAGATGAGAGCATGACATTGAACACTCTTTAGCTATAAAGAAGTAGAAAAAGTAATCCATGTCTGTTTTTTTATGTTTGATTGTTGAGGTAGCAAGGATAATATTAGTAGACTAAATACCAGGTGTGTGTTTTTCTTTTGTGTGGTAATAACAGGTGGATGATACACTGGGTGTCTTTCACACACATGCAGTGGCTGGGCTCTTGGGTGGACTTCTGACTGGACTCTTAGCAGAGCCGGAACTGTGTGACCTTATACTGCCGGTGAATACAAGGGGTGCGTTTTATGGTGGAAGTGGTGGGGTGCAATTCCTGAAGCAAGTGGTGGCAGCCCTTTTTGTTATAGGTTGGAACGTGGTGTCCACAACCATAATCCTTCTGTTTATAAGGCTGTTTATACCATTGAGAATGCCTGAGGAGCAACTTGCTATCGGAGATGATGCAGTTCATGGAGAGGAAGCTTATGCTTTATGGGGTGATGGAGAAAAATACGACCCGACTAGGCACGGTCGGAACACCTTGTATGGA
Organism: Populus x sibirica; assembly: GCA_019202695.1. Classification (NCBI taxonomy): domain Eukaryota; kingdom Viridiplantae; phylum Streptophyta; class Magnoliopsida; order Malpighiales; family Salicaceae; genus Populus; species Populus x sibirica. The sequence continues at coordinate 584,351 of JAGMVL010002113.1, forward strand.
GAGGAAACAGCACAGTCTCCGTATGTTAATGGTGCAAGAGGTGTCACCATCAATTTGTAAGCAATGCAGAAACAAAAACCATCGTTTTGTAAGCTAGATGACTGCGCGCGCGCGCGCACACATAATTATAGCAGTTTTTGATTTCTTGATATATATTAATTAGCACATAGTTTGATTTGTAAGTAGAATCTTGACGCATGTAATATTGAATTATAAATTGCTCTGCCTAATTTGATAAGAGAATAACAAAATAACTAAAACTGAAGGCAAAATTATTTTATCTTTTTAATTTTTTAAATACAGTAAAATAATGAGTTTGCCTTTTAACTAAAAAAAATATTTTAATGAAAATCAAAATGGCACACAAGGGTATTTATATCATATGTCATTTTTATTTTATATCTTTTTATTTATTTTAGCTCAAAGGTATGGTTGCTAAGAACAAAGGATTTTCATTTTAATAAATAAGTTATGTAAATAAAAACTTATGTATATAAAATAAAAAAATTAAAGATATATTACGATAATTTCTTTGAAGCATTATGAAATTTTAAAAAAATAAAAAAAATTAGTTGCTATTTAAATAACATGAACTAAACAATTTTAAAAAATAAGAGAGATAGAGTTAATTAAAATTTAAAGAAAAACTTAATGCAAAGTAAAAAAAAACAAAACAAATAAATAATAAAGAAGATATTAGTTGAAGTTTAAATAAAAAAAATTAATCAAAAAAAATTTTAAAAAAAATATCAGGCCTACATGCTTGGCTAGGAATTCAAAAAGGCCAGGCATGCTTTTTATTGGTTGAATTTTTAAGGACGAGAGGCTGCCTACTATTGCAGACCACCTTCATCCTCTACACCATTTTTTAGTCACCAGAATTGAGATTTGGGCTTTTAGAGTTAAGAAAAGTCATTTTCAACCTTTTTTCATTTGAAAACATTAAAAAAAAAACCTCATTTTCAATTTTAAAATAGCCTATAATCTTTCTAAAATATAAAAAATAAATGAATAAAAAAATTAAGGACCTCGGTCTATTTTTTTAACATAATTAAAGAATTTCAATGTCTCTATTGAACTCTAGAAAAGATAAATCCAATAAAATTAAGATGATTTTTTTTTTAGTAACCGGAATAATACTATCCGAGCATTTTTTCTTTTCTTCATATTTTTAGCAATTTTTTTTTCTTTCTCAACATCGAGGAATCGAAACGTAAAGAAAATGAAGTCTGAAACTAAAATGTAAAATTCTAAAACAATAAGGACCAAATAAATAGATAAATTGAGACTTTAAGGAGCAAATTGAAGTTTTTGTGTCCCTATCCAAATGAGGTTTTTTTTTTCTGAAATTACAAATAAAAAAATTTGCTGACAGAAATTAAAAAAAGAAGTGAACTGTTCGGAGGATATCGCACCATTCCTTTTCCTGATATGTTTTCGTATATTTGGCAATTGGTAATGGTAATAAAGCTCTAAGGTTAGTAATTTAAGTTAGTGTGAAAGGCAGAAAAAGGGATAAAGGAGAAAACATGAGCATGTTTCATGGTCATGGACCAAAGGGCGCTGTAATTAGGGAAGAAAAACAATGAAATTGATCCAGAGATAAGATGTAGAGAGGCAGAGAAAATACATGCAGAGCGTCAAAACGGCAAAGGATCATTAGACAACCAAAACACAGATAGAAATATCAATGTGAAACAGTATCCTGAAAAGGAGTCCATAACACAGCAATTTCACATAAACAGGGCCAAGTGCAGCTTTCGTGTCCAAGCACAACAGCAGCTGAAATAGTTTGCCAAAGACCTTCAGAAGGAGGACCCAACAGGGGTACAGTTGACTTTTTGTGATGAAACGCTTTAGTTGGTTGACTTCGAATAACGAGTGCACCTCGGGCCTAACTCAATACTCGTATCAGTTACCAGAAACACAATTGGGCATTCGTAGAAGTTGGTGATCCAGTAGGAAACAAAAACATTATTCTGACAGTTAACTTGTGCTTATATGAAATTTCAGGTAAGAGAAATTGGAGGGTATTTGATATAGTAGTAGGGTAGTTTTTTATAGTATTTTTATTTGGAAATGCACTAATTAATATTTTTTATTTTTTAAATTTTATTTTTTATATAAACACGAAACAAAAACAAAAAAAAAATTCAAGAAACTCTAATTATATCTCTGCTAACGGGCTCTAAGTAATGGATCTTCATTCTAGGAGATATCATAGGCGAACTGATCCATAAAACACCACTTCAGCTGGGCCAGTCATGTACACATGGTTGTCTTCCTCCCTCCACTCAATCTCCAGTGGACCTCCAGGTAGATCAACCGTGCAATTCTGTTTCACAATAACATTGGTGAGGCATAAGAAGATTAACCGATTGTACATTTAGTGGGAAAACTCTAAACTTGCAACAAATGATATTCATTTGGAAATGAAAGATGTTAAAAGGCTTGCTATACATTCCATAGGCACTGTTAAACTTCCAATCTGAAACTTACCCTCCCAGCACGACCCTCAAGAACTGCTGCAACCACTGTTGCACAAGCGCCGGTTCCACAGGCCAGTGTTGCTCCTACAGTCACAGAACAATGGTGAGTTTTCCAGTCAAAAAATAAGGATTATTTGATACACAACCACAAGGTAGCAAGATACATGGAGATGTCCATGGCAATAGAAACTCACCTGCCCCACGCTCCCAGACACGCATTTTGAGATGTGAAGGTGAATAAACTTGCACAAACTCTGCAAGTCATGTTAAATATTAAATCAAAACATGACATAAATACTTATGTGAGATGGCATTCCACAGAGAATGTTCGAAAGAGTAGTACAGTTCCAATTAGTTGTGGGTGCTGAATCTTTACTAGGCTATTTTAAATAGTACTGCATGTATAACATTTGAAGTGTCTATTACCATCCCTCCTGCCACCGCCTCTCATATAAAAATTCCAAGTTTCCTAGTAATTTATCAAGAGCTAGACAGACAGTAAAAGTAGTAGTGATTAAAAGCACAAAATAAGGCATTAATAAGTTCACCGGAGAAGTATTATTGTTTGAGGATGGAGGCATCAATATCAGGTATGCCTGCCTTGTCAGGCACATAGACATGGTCATGTTTGCACACAATGGCGTTGTTCAGTACATGCAGGCTAAAATGAATTTGAATTTATAGAAATCCTCGAGGACAACTTTCGAAAGGTAAAAAAAAGTGGTTTGTTTTATATGTTCAAGTATATTATTAAGTGTAATCCCTTCTATGAATATTGACATAAAAAGTTCAATATTTTGTGCATTTGCAAAAATATTTGGCATCCTTAAAAATCTTGAACTCACATTAAATGCTAGAAAGAACATGCATACATCATAATATGCATAAAAGAAGCAGCAGAAAGAAAAGATTCCTAACTTCATCACAACATTATATACAAGCACTTGCACACACACATGTGCATTAACACACATTCCGAGTCACGAGAATGCATGCACGAACCATCTGACTAATAATGCAGCAACCATTACTAGAATGGAAAGCATGCTCTTTGATAAGTCATCTTGACTCCTACTTCGTGCTGACTCAAGCAAATGGAGATATAATACTTATGAGTTGCAAAATGTAAATTTTTGAGAAATTTAAATAAATAAACTGAAAAGTTGCATAATTTAAATGCATTTAAGATGCATCAGACGGGAGATCATTCATGAATCATAAGAGGATACCAACACCATGAGAACTACTGAGAGTTAAAATTGTTTGATGCAATCCAAAGAATGTATGAGACTAAAAACTCCTAAGTTCAAATCAAAATCCTATGTCATGTTGGGCACTCCTTCCACATAACAACGCCAAAGCAACATGAGAATAAATTGCAACAACCATGAGCAGAAAACAAAGTCAAGCTCTGGAACTTGTAAATGTCCAAAAATCATCACAAAATACGAACTAACCAGTGTTAGTTCGTGCTGGGAACACATCATGATGTTCAAACTTAGGACCGATATGAGCCAGATTTAATGCATCAACCTGCAAATCCTGTTATTACAAGCAGGAGCATCAATAACCAACAAAGAAATACCAGTCTTATTAATCATTTACTAATTAGACAACACGCAAATGCCAGTGCTTTAATCCAAAATGCATACCTCCCCTCCTTTGGTGCCGAAAGTTATACAATGAGGATTTCCCATGCTAACACAAGTCACATTCCAAGTCACTCCATCCACAACCAATTCCGACTTAACAACAGCATCATTCTTATTCGAAGCCAATTTCGTTGGCACGTTAGCTGCTTTAAGCACCGGCTCCCCCATATCAACCTTAACTTGCCCATCTTCTTGAATCTCAGGAACAATCAAACCAGCACCAGTATGCACAGTAAAACTCTGTCTCTTCCCATGAAAATTCTCCAACTCGGCAATAAACCTGGCAAAACACCGCACCCCATTGCCACACATCTCCGGCTCGCTCCCATCAGAATTAAATATCCTCATTGTATAATCAGTTCCATTAACCCCAGGCAAAGCAAAAATCACCCCATCTGCCCCAATCCCAAAATTCCTATCACATAACTTCACTGCTTGCTCTGGTCTTATCTTGGGCTCGCTAGAGTCCCTGTTATCAAACTAATTCAAACAAATGAAGAAGCTTTAAAAAATGATAAATAAATAAAGATAATAAATCATATGAAAAAAGGGATTACCACAATGAAGTCATTGCCGAGACCGTGGTATTTGACAAAGTGAAGGAATCTGCTGCCTTCTCTGTTATCAAGAAAGGAGGATGATTTTGATGAAGTTTCCTGGGGGGCTGCTGCTGAATCGATGCTCATTGAAGAGGAAACTACTAATGGCCGGAACTTCGGGTTCTTTAGAGAGTTGAATCGAAGAACAGGAAGAGAAGTGGTGAGAGTGAGAAAGAGTTGGGAGTGGCGAGTTGAGGGTTTTAGAAAGAGGGAAACGGTGGCGGCTGCAATAGTGTCGGCCATGGCTGCAGTAGTTCTTGGGGACAAAAGACAGAGGAGTTACGGACGGTGTTCTCTCTGTCTGCCATTTCAATGTCTTTTTTTTTTCCTTTGTGGGGGGCGGTGAATTTTTCAGCTTAATGATTTTCAACCGTGGATTAACAACTGTTGAATATTTTTCATTGTAATCTTAACCCTTGATTGTTTTTTTTTTTTAAGGAGGTTTAAGTGAAGCTTGACTATAGCTGGGGTTGTTTTTAAGTGTTTTTATTTAGAAATGTATCAAAATAATATTTTTTAAAAAATAATTATATTTAAAATTAACGTATAAAAAAATCTAAAACACTAAAAAAATATTAATTTAAAGTAAAAAAAATTAAAAAATTTTAAATTTTTTAAAAAATATTTTTGAAACGTAAAAAAAAAATCAGAGTTACCAAAATGTTTTAAGATATTTTTATTACTTAGATATAACAAAATATCCCTCATTAGATTTTCCACAAAAAAAAAATAGTCTTAAATGTTGATATTGAATTTTTATCTTTAAAAGTAGAAAGTCTCCTTTTTATAATTACAATGTTCAAAATTTATCTTCTTTTCAATCATTATACATACCAAATTTGATTTCTTCAAAAACAACCATGGTCATATTATTATTTTTTCTTGTTCAAAACTATTTTTTTGTTTTAAAATATTATTTATCAATAAAATAATTAAAATTTTGAAACTTAACTTCTTATATATTAATAGTCTTATTTGAATTGATTTTAAATTTTAATAATCAGAAAGTAATGTTGAATAAAATTATATTACATCAAAATAAGATTCTTTATAGTTATATACTAGTGTTTTGCCCGAGAGATGCCACAAGGCCCTCACCAAAACCTATTTTTATATAGTTTGTAATAATTAAACTAAATATTTATAATAATTTTATAATTTATCTTCTCGAGTAAAAAATATATTTTTAGGTGTAATTTTTTTTATTCACATATTTTATTTTTTGTGACACTACTAGAAGCAGCTAAACCTTTAAAATTTCAAATGTTGTGCTCCTTCTAAAAGCGCAACCTTCCGATCTAAAATACAAACAGCTTATTTCTCTCATTTTGCTTCTCCTTCTCCATCATCAGAATAGCTCATTCCCCATCTTTGTGTCAAGGTTTTCTCTTCCATGGCCTCCTTGCCCTTCGTTTCCTTCCCTCCTTCCACTTACTTGCACCCCATTCCACCACAACATCGCCCTTTTCTCATCACCCACCACTGCCACCACCTCCACCTCTGGAAAATCCGTCACCTCTACTTCAATAATTTAAGGTCAGCACTATATTTGTCACCCAATTTTGTGAAATTTCTTGTGTTTTGATGATTACGTTAGGATTTAGTTTTTTAAGATCAATTAGTTATAAATTATATTAATTATACATAAATTATATCAATTGAGCTGATAAATTATGTCAATTAAGTATAAAATAGATATTCGACCCCCGAGTTGTCATGGGCTGGAACTTTTTTATTAAAAAAAACATGGTTAAATTGGTTATTTTAATATATTTTTTACATTAAAAATTTAGGGTGTAAATTAAAAAGCTTATCTAAGCATATAATGAAATAAATCGATAATCATTAATGTAAATAAACATAAAAAAGTTATAAACAACAACTAAAAAAGAAACTGAAAAAATAAAAGATAGATAGATATCAAAATATTTAATCTCGCAGATATCTATCTATTTGTATCAACCAAATTTGTTTATTAAAATCAATAAAAAAATAATAAAAATAAAAATACATATGAAACTAAGTGAATAAAATAAAAGAAAAAAATTATGAAAGGTGTACATATCAGAAATAGTATTTCAAAATAATTATTATTTTATAAAATAAAGCTCATCAGCATAAAATAAAAAAGGCATTCAAAAATTAAATATAAAACATAACATTCTTTTTAAAAAAACTCTATTAAAAAAATACAAGGATAAACCGATAGAAAAAAAAATTTAAAAATAACCACAAAACCAATATTTTTTGAAGAAAAATAATGAAGAATGATAAGATCGTAAAAGCAAATGAAAAAAAAAGGAATCCCTAATTGTACCAACTCTTAAAACTCGTAACCCGTGGCGACTATTAGATCGGAAGTGTGACAAATGGAAAAACAACAAAATTCAATCTCTAACAAATCAAATGTTAAAGGATGAAATCAAGAAAAAAAATCTATAATAGAAAAAATTATAACTAAAAAAATAAGGGCATCAAAAGTCTGAGAATCAAAATAAAATATAAATTAGAGAGTATCAAAAAAATTAACATTAGAGTGTTAAATTAACCATTTATTCTTTACACTTGTAAAAATTACGTAAACACAATTTAGAGCTAACAATACAGGCATAACAATCTTTCATTTCTCACATGTGGTTCGTGTGGATTACCGTTGGAGGCCAAACAATTAAATAGCTTATGGTTTGCAACAACCCAGTCTTTAAAGAATTATTCAAAGTCGAAGAAGATCAAATCTTCCGATAATAAATTTCTGAACAATTCTAGATCTATCTAACGAGATCCTAGAAATTCTCGAATAATTTTGTTTTATAGTTTTTGCTGCGTGTATGATATTCAAGAACCCAATAATTTTTACTTTATTAAGATCGCCATCACTAGACCAGTCATCAGTGTGATTAACTCTTCGATAGCATCCTGGCAAAGGAAAGTTGAAAAATCATCCATGGAATAGAAAATAGATTCCATGTCTGGATAATGCTGAGAGTCGATTTTAGCAACATAAATTAAGTAATTTGAAGCATCTAACTGCAGCAAAGTTTCAAACTTTATGGGCTTGAGCAGTATGGTAGCAATCAGGATATGTAGAGTGTTCAGAGATGTAAAACGAAGAGACACCTTATCATATCATATTATTCTGCCAACCGAGCTCAGAATCGTTGAGATACATGAGATTGTCCATCCATAAACTGGAAGATTAGATAATGTAATCCAAGGAAACCTGTCAAGAGATGCATCAGTTGGCCTCCATTGGCGCAAGTCATTAAAATATATAGCCCAAACATCTATCTTTGCTTCAAAATCTATCACCATAGTGTCATAATCCTGAAAAGTAACAATAGCCTGAGATGCTCCCAAGAACCTGACACCACTGAAATTTGAATTATTTCGGGAATATAAGTTAAGAAATAAATTACTCAATTGTTTTCATAAAAAAATATAAAGATTCTTACTAAGTTGACCCTGCTAACATATTATTATGAAACTCACATAAATCATTTGAGTGCTTTTTAGTTAAAATATCTCACAATATCTACTATTTTAATATTTTTTTATGGAAATAAAAACACTAGTACAATTTTATTTTAAATTTTCTACTTATTAATAGACAAGGTAAAAAAAATAATCTTACCATAATTATGTATTTCCTTAACTTTATTTATTTTAATTGAATACGTTTGTACTTGTAAACATCATTTTAACATATCAGTCATTCTTTTTTTTTATCAAAATAATAAAACTATATTATTTTTATTTATGCATCAATTATGTGATTGCCTATTGTTATATATATATATATATATATATATATATATATATATATATATATATTGTCAACTATTTTCATTTACTTTTACTCCTTATATAAATTTAATTGTTAATTATATCAAATTTATTTATCAATATTTATTTTTTTTTGTAACTTAAATTTTAGTATCCAAATCATAATTGAAATATGAGTATTTGTATAATTTATGTTTAAAACTATAATGGCAATGAAAATATGATATAATGAAAAAGCTAAAACAGAAGACAAATTTATTATGGCCTTAGACACATTTTACCATTCATCGGAACATTGTAATTACTCTTTTTTCCTTACAAGAAAAATAAAATGCCTTGATTTTGGGGGTATTTTGATTTTTTTTCATAGCTCATTAGTCATTAAATAATTGGCTGGAGGTATAAGTGTATTTTCTATTTTTTCAAGCACATTAAAAATAATTTAGTCATTTTATAAAAGTTTTAATTATTTTTAATTTTATTATTTAATTTCGATATAAGGACGGTGAAAATTAAAAAAAAAACACTTGAAAATTAACTAAAAAGATATTGTGGTAATTGTGGGAATTACCTCCACCATTTAAAAGGCCACTTGGCTTCCTAAGGAAGCCAAGTGCAGCCGACCACTAGAGAAAACAAAAAGGGAGGGAAATTCAATTGTTTTATGAAAAAATATCCATGAACCCAACAAAATCGTTGTTTACACAAATTTAGAGAGTTTAAAGAGTAGGAGAAAAGGAAAATAATGGGGGAAAGGAAAGGGGAAAGGAAAGGAGGGAATAAACTAAGCATTCCTTCTCATTTTTATTTTTTTTAATCCTTCATATTACAAGGTAATAACCCTTGTTTTTTAATCAATTGATGTAAATTGAATATGTTGAGTAGTTAAACATAATTGGTTCATAGAGAAAATTAAGGATTTGAAGAATTATTGCTTGAATTGTTTAATTTACATTGAAATTATGTTATCAAACATAAACAAATGTTGGGACAAGTGGGAAATGAAGCAACTAAGAAAATTAATTGTTCATTTTTCCTTAATGTTGGTGTCGGCCTTTAGGTACCATGAAAAGGGAGGAATGTTTCCTTCAAATTGATTATATATTGTAGGATATGTGAGATTTTGTTGATCTTTTTTATAGTTATGAATTCATGCAAAATTTAAAGGAAAAACAACAAGGAATTTATAATTTCCTTGGTATTAAGTCTAGCCTAAAAGCCATTATAATAATAAAAAAATTTGGTAAGTTTTAATTGATTTAGTGTTATGGTGTTAAAAATATGTGTAATAAATAAATATAATGAGATGGATGTGTCAAAAATAAGAAAGAATTCTTAGAATTCTGTGTAAAGGGTAGTCGAACCGGTTTGTAACGCAGGAAATGAAGAAAAGAATGTTATTTGTATGTTTAACATCAAAATATGATAACTAGATGTGAATGATTGAGTAGAATATTATATGAGTCCAAGAGTCGACATAAAAGGTGATAGTGTAATATTTAATTTATGACAAGAGATATTTCTCTTGTCAGATCTTAGGGCGCAGGAGTTTCAACATCAACACACCAAAAAAATAGGATTTCTCCTGGACTTATTTTTCTAAGGAATATTATATGGAAGCTTGAGAATATGTGTGTGTGTGTGTATAAAAGTGTTTCCGATCATTTTAGGGAAAAAAGGAACTTTGAAGAAACATAAAATAGAATATAAATAATCTATCGGGATTTGAAGGCTAATGATATCAACATGGAATATGTTGATATCAGTATTACATGTTGTTATGATATTCTTAGGGATTATAGAAGCTAAAAATATCAACAGGATTATGTTGATATTGAAATTAATGAGAATTTGATTAGTCTACTGGGAATTGGAGGTCAATGATATCAACATGGAATATGTTGATATCAACATTATATAATGTTATGATATTCTTCTGGTTATGAAAGCTAAATATTTCAACAATGTTATATTGATATTAGAATTAATCAAAAATTTGAATAGCCAACAGGACTTGGAGGCTAATGATATCAACATAGATTTTGTTGATATTAATATTACATGATATTATGATTTCTTACGGATTATGGAAGCTAAATATATCAACAGTGTTATGTTGATATTAGTATTGATGACTTGATTTATTTACTAGAATTGGAAGATTAATGATATCGACATGTATTATATTGAAATCAATATCACGTAGTGTTATATTTATTTCTAGATTTTTAGAAGTTAGTAAATATCATTAAAGTTATGTTGATATTAGTAGTTTTCAACTTTATTTTTTTGGGAAAAAATAAGTGTATGTTAGGGAGATTTCAACTAAAAGAGATAAATTAATGTAATGAAAAAGTAAGGCTTTATATTTTAATTATTAAGTTTAAGATTTATTTTTCTAGGATGTAATTTAAACTATATGTTTTAATTTACAGGTAATCTCTTTCACAACAAAAATAGAAATTTGTAGCCGGAGATATGTCTATTTTTGTTATAGATATTTAGACGTTAGCTAATGTTAATGTTGATGTAACTATTGACTAAATTCATATGTTTAACATTTGAAATGTTATCTAATGGATTGAACTCTTACACTCCTTCTGGTAACTATCTTATAACTTGTGGTTAAGGATATTAATTCATGTTTCCTTATTATGAACTTTATTTTCTTTTATTTTAGATGATATTAGATAATGCACCTTTGTTTCCTATGGAATATAAATTACTTAGAAAACTCATTAATGTTTTAGATCTTGAATGGTTATTTCATTAACCCTGAAGTTTTTATTTTATTTTATGAATATTGTTGTGGTTTGTTTTTAACATAATAAATGTAAAAAAGGGAAAGGGGTTGAGAAAAAACATGACTTGTATTAATATTGTGATGATAATGATCGGATTGAGTTGAGAAATAATTTTCTGGAAACATAAAGGATTAGTCAATAACTTGGAATGTTATAATTATAGAGGAAACTCTAATGAAATTTCAGTAGAATAAAAAATAATTAGGGCTATTACATTTAATTTGTCATATTTTTTTTCAATTTAGTCTTTATTTTTTTTATTTCTAATTGTTTTTCTTGATTTTTTTATAAAAGTTTTATTAGTTTTTTATTTCATCATTTAATCCAAATTTATAATATATTATTTTTTCCAATTTGATCATCATTCTTTTTATTTTTTCTGTCCTTTTGTTAAAGTTATTTTTTCTTTTCAATTTTACCCTCCAATTAAAAATTTATAGTTGTCCTCTAATTTATTTTAATTTTAATTTTTATCAACATTTTTTAATTATTTTTTTATTTTAGATCCTTTTATGTGATTGCTTTTTTTTTCCGACTTCATCCTTCGGTGTTTGATTTGTTGGAGGTTAGGCTTTGTGGATTTTTCTTGTATGGTGCTTCCGGTCTAATGACTCATATCACGAGTTTGAAAAATTTACGAGGGTTGATATTTTTTTTGTTTATTTTTTTATATGATTTCATCGTTTAACGTTAGTTTTTTTTATAAAAAAAATTGGCTTTATGATTTTTTTAAATTTATTTTCGATTAGGTTATCTCGATCTTATGACTTATGTGGATTTGGCAGGATAAACCAGTTGGCTTGCTCCTTATTGTCCAGGTTACATATTTATCATACTAACTCATGTACTCGTGCAGGTTTTTTATCCATTTTGTACCCAATTTAGTCATTTCATATTTAATTAGCTAAAAGTCGAATATCATCATTTTTTTGCTCTTGGAAAAAGATCTTTTTTCCCCAAGTTTTAGGTCAATTTTTTTTTAAAAAAATTCAGTTTACTATCGTCATGTTTTTTTCTCATCTAATTAAAATAAAATTAGCTTATTAAAACAATCGAGCATATAACTCGAGTCATGAAATTTTTTTTTTTTTGAAATATGCTTGTTGTACCTAAATATCATCTTAAAAAAAAAAATTAATGTAGACCCGCGACAAAAATCTAGCTTATTACTTATTCATTTATCCCATTTAGAAACATACGCTATAGTTTACACTTATTCAATAAAAAAAAAACCAGATACAGTCTAAACATTGGATCCGATGGACCGAACTAGATAAATGTTCGCTCAAAAGGCACAATAAGCACAAATTCTTCCCCTTTTTTTTAATTTATTTTATATACAAGAGGGAGAGGAATGTGGTCTTTAACCTCTTGGTATACATAAACTGGGGCACGAACCGCTGAAACAAAAACAATCACATGCATGTTTTGTAACGTTTCTGTTATTCAGAAACTGCGACAACAGCTACCCCTGTGTGCACAGTAAAGAATTAGATAGTTTTTTTTAATTATATTTAATATTCAAATAAATTTTTTGAACGCAGAAACATACTATTTGTGTTATGAAAATATATTAAATATTACTTTTTAAAATACTTTTTATTTTTTATTTATATTTAATATTAGTATGTTAAAACAAGTTAAAAGTAAAAAATTAAGTTAAAACAAAAACAAAACTCAAGTTATTTTAAAAACACAATCGAGCCGCAATCTCAATCACTCCTTACCACCAGGCCAGCCTGTGCTGCTTTATAGAACATGCATGCATTAACTTGACTGAAACATTGCCTTTCAACAAAAAAAAGGACTGAAACATTTGTTCATTTCCTCGTTACAGGCCATGTTTTTTCCACCATCCGTGGCCGTGGGGCCTGGCCTTGAATCTTTACGTCAAGTCAAATTATGTAGTTTCTTTCAAAAGTTACCTAATCCTATCCCAACACACTGTACGGGGACTTGTTATAGTTTTATCTTCTTTTGATATGATTCTACTGTCAATCAGTCAAGTCTCTGTATTTGTTTTTCATTTCTGTACATCGTCTGCTCGTACATTTTACGGTGAACATTATTATTATTGCATCTTTTATATCGACGCTTGTCCAAAGGGTTCTATCTCAGTACATTTATATCAGACTTTAAGCTCAGTATACTTCTTCTGAAAGTAAAGTTAGGCGAACAAAGATACGCTAACTCTTCAAAAGAATTAATGGCAGAACTCGAACGTGAAACCTCGAATGATTTTTTCTCTCTGAGCTAACTGCTGAGGGCAATCAGTCTAGTCAAAAGCTGTCGTAAACTCCTTTATTTGTGCTAATTTATGGCTATGATCCATCACAATGCAGTGTTATATCAGTGTTAAGACTGATGTGGGGGTTGACAAAAGCAAAGTTAAGATTTCGAGTGGACAGGAAAGGCCAGCTGCCAGCAGAGGTTATTTCAGTGGACAAGTAAGAATCATAATAACAAGTATAGGAAGTATAGGGTTTTCTATCTATCTACCTACCTACCTACCCTCAAACGTGCTTCTGCTGCTTCTTCTTGTCTTCTTTCGCTATCACCATCTCTTTGGATTAGCTAATTTTCAGCTTTTTTTGCCCTTTCCATGGAATTTCATTAGGACAGTTCAGTTTCATCTTTGTAACAAACTGAACTATGTGTCGAGTAAAAAAGGTCTCTGTGGTTCACTCCTTGTTTGCCAACAAAATAGGTCACACTGATTGCTTCTTCATTAAATTTCAGCTTATAATCTGTACTTAACCATCACAGGGGAGACTACCTAGCTTCACTCTTGAAAATGGATTGTGAAGATGCATGAAAAAAATAAATAGACATTTTATATAAGTAAATTTTTTTATAAATATTCTAGATATTTATATTAAATATTAAATATTTTAGATATTTCTTAAGATATTTATATTTAAAAAATCTATATAAACAAAGTTTTATCTATCTAAATAAAGGTCTATCAGATCTCATTTCTCTAGACTCTATCTCTCATAACATATGTCTAAAAAAATCTAAGTCCAATATAAGATCTAAACAAGGCTTAAGAAATATTTAAGTCTACAAAATATTTTTTATCCTCGTCACATGAATAAACACTGTATTGGTTTAAGCTTCAGAGTGTTTTTCTAAAATGTGTCATTAGACTTATCAACACATAAAAAATGCCCCCAATCTTTCTATTGAGGAATTTTCCAGCCTCATCAAATTGGAGATTATTTTTATGACCAACAACTTAATTATTTCAACCAATAAACTATTTCATCTTTTTTTTATGTAATCAAAAGTTTGTGTTCACTTACATAGTGTAGAAATTTTGAATATATTGGAAAAGTAGTGCACAAAATTAAAATAAATAGAGAAATGACATAAAAACAAAAAGTTTTGGTGAAATAGTATGTTTTTAGATGTCGCACTTGGAAACTGTAACATTTAATTGATGTCGCGGTTAGGAACCGCGACATTATTTTAATTGATGTCGAGGCTCCAAACCGCGGCAGCTATTAATTTTCCATGAAAGACTTCATTTTCTTCTATGTTATTTTCTTAATGATTGAAGAGAAGCAGAAATAATTGACTTTGTATAATGTATGTTATTTTCTCAATGATTAAAGAGGAGCAGAAATAATTGACTTTGCACTATGTATGTTTTCATGTTAATATGCTTCTCTTTCTACACCGATAGCACACAGACAAAAAGAAAAGCTTTTTGCTGCAAAACTAGAATCAAGGAATCACTGGGGCTAGAAATTGAGTAATTATTTGTCATCTCATGATATAATTCTATGTATTTCATGAAAAATTAATTGATGTTGCCGTTTGGAATTGCGACATCCAATAGTTTACTTTTTCGCCAAGACTTTTTGCTTTTGTGTTGTTTTGCCATTTATTTTAATTTAGTTTGCTAATTTCCTATTTTATCCATAAATTTTAACATTATCATGTAGAAAGCATACAAAATGGTGTCGTCAAGAAAATTTTTGAGACAAGTTATAAGTGATAACTTTTTTTGAGAATTATATTAATTATTCTTAATAAATCAAATTTCAATCCATAAGTTTTTTTTTTGAAAAATTGTTGAGCATGATTATAACATTTTTTTATTAGAAAATGAATTGTATAATGGGTTTGGTTTTCTTAATAAATTTTTCCATAAATTA
The DNA here is from genome assembly GCA_019202695.1 of Populus x sibirica. Lineage (NCBI taxonomy): Eukaryota > Viridiplantae > Streptophyta > Magnoliopsida > Malpighiales > Salicaceae > Populus > Populus x sibirica. The sequence continues at coordinate 599,841 of JAGMVL010002113.1, forward strand.
ATTGATATAAAATCACAAGTCACTTCATATTTATTTAATAACAAGTAAGTAACTTGAATGCTAAATCAAAAGCAACAATAAAATAGTTACTTGTTATATAAAGAAAGTAACAATGAAAACTTGTATAATTACAACTTAAACATGACAAAACAATCAATAA